>VXBH01009308.1:380470-425697 GCA_013400035.1 Rynchops niger
ATGAGATGAGATGAGATGAGATGAGACGAGACGAGATGAGACAAGACAGGATGGGATGGGATGGGATGGGATGGGATGGGATGGGATGGGATGGGATGGGATAATGAGATGATGAGATGAGACCAGACCAGACAAGAGCACTTGCTTTTCCCCATTTCACCATAAAGCTTGCCTCAGATTTCAATCTTTTCCCTCGAGATGGCTTAGAAAAAAACGAACTAACTTTCTGTACAGGAAAAAGAAGCCCAGAGCAACCTGGTACTCGCAGGGCTCACTGAAGATCCATGGCCGAGTCCCTGGAGGGTTGGGACAGGCCACCAGATCTGCTCTGCATGGAAGCAGCTACAGTGGCCCAGCAGACTCAAGCCGCAGGAGGTGGCTGCACCATCAGCGCCTGGAGCCAACACGTGTGCCCATGAAGGTTTGTGCGTTGACTCTTCCAGTGGTGACCAGCTGGAGCTGGAAGAAGGCACCACCTACAGCCAGGATTGGCCTCTCCTTTTCCCATCCTCATCCCCCTGGTCTGGTACGGATCAGGCCATAGACAAGCAGGTTCCTCCGCTCACCGGTGAAGACCCTTGGCAGCCACCACTGTGTAGACTGCGAGGGCTGCCCAGGCGGCTGCAGCAGAGCCAGCAACACCACCGGCTCCCAGACAGAAGGTGTCACTGCCTCCGGTCAGGTCTTGGGCTGTAGCTTTGCAGCTGCGAGAGAAGTTAAAAGGCCTCTTCCCAAGGGGGCAATTTTCAGAAAAATCCAGTAGGCAGCTGGAGACAGCCTCCAAAACCAGCCGGCAGAGCTGAAAATCCTGCCTGAATGCAGGTATTTCATCAGCAGCTGGCCGATGGTCCCTACGGCAGACTGGCTCCTCCCTGCCCACAGCCCGGGGTGTCCAGCTGAGGAAGCCAGGCAGCCGAAGGACTCGGGGCAGATCCGGAAAGGCAGACTGTTCCTGCTGCCGGGCCAAGCCAATGCGGTGTCCGATGAAAACCGCTGCATCTCCTGGGACATCGCAGCTGCGAACAAACCTCTGGACAGGACTAAGAAGGACCTGATGACAGCAAAGGGCTTGGACAGGGAAGAGGGAATTTGAGACACTGTATTATTTGGACTCATTAGCAAGCAAGACTTCCATGCGGTTAACACCCGCCCTGCTCCAGTGCCAGGACCCAGTGTGCCAGACAAATCCATTCCTGACCTTAAAAAAAAAAAAGGGGGTCTGGGAAAATGGAGGGTGGCTTTATCATCGGCCCTGCAGCCACGGCAGTGCCGGCTCCCTGGCAGGGGACATCCCCGGCGTCCCCCCAGGAGGAGGCCAGGCTGTGCCTTGCGTGGCAGGACGCAGGGTGGCATCCTGCCGGCTACGGACCGGTGCTGCCCGTCCCCGAGCACCTCGCCCCAGGCACCACAGCAGGGACAGAAGTGTCCATGGGGGCGGCTGGGGTGGGAGGAGAGCCAAGAGGGATGCAGGGGAGGCTGCCGCGCTAATCCCCGCACGGTCGGGCATCCAGGTGAGACGGCGGGAAGGGTTTGTCACCTTCCCTGGGTGGCAGGGGCGCGGAAGGGGTGGTACCGCGTCCTCCTGGCAGGCTCGGAGACATCCATTATTTATAGAGCACTTGGGGATGCTCAGAAGCGAGGCGCCACACAAGCACGAAATGTCATTACAAAGGATATGATTTAAGGCCGGGCAGGGCCGGGAGGGGAGGGGGATCCAGTTTGCGTGGAAGACTATACAAAATAAATCCTGTCCGAAAGGCTTCCCGCCTCCGCAGCAGAAAGCAGAGCTGTATCAGCCGGCCTGTCTCTGCCGTGCTCTCCTTCTTCCTTTTACAGGCATGAAGAGATTTTTTTTCGCTCATCTTTGCTGCAAGAGTTGCTGGGTCCCGCCAGCTGATCCATGGCCAAGGGGAACATCAAGGGAGGGGGGAGAACGAAGGGATCCAGCTCTCCTCCAAGGTGGGACCTCCACAACCATGTCCGCACTCAACCAGGTGACCTGCAGGGTCACCGGAGGGATGAGGGCTTTGGAGGGACGCAGCAGAGGCACCACTGGCCACATGCACAGGCTGCAGGAGAAGGAAAGCTGGTGAGCCAGAAGCCATTTCTCCAGCGTGCCACCGCTCCGCTCCTCCCATCACAGCCAGGCTCCGGGCCCCTCCGCCCAGCCCCGGGCTGCCTTCGCCCCGTGTGCCCATGGCCGCACATCTACTCCCGCTGCCGCTCTCAGCCCGGACATCTGCTCAGAGAGCAATTCCACCAGCTCTCCCCTTCCCAGCTCCGGTGGCAACAACCAGCCGCGCTGCCAGCACCGTCCGCACCGCACAGCGTAACGGTACACATCTGCCAGCCAACGGCGTCGCCGCCGCTGGGAGAAGAGCTCTGGAGAAGCTGCAGGAAGAGCATCGCTCAAGCCTTCAGCTGTCGTGGATGTGCAGATATGGGCTGGATAACGGCCACTGAGAGCGACCCATGAGCCACTGGTGGAGGGGAGGCGATGGGGAGACCCGGGCTGGTCCCTCACGGCTGGGGCAGACCTCGCCGGTGCAGCTGAGGAGGTGTCTGGGTGCCCTCCCTGCCCCTCTGCCAGAGTCCCAATGTGCCGCAGACCATGTCCATCCTTCGCCAGGGCTCCATGGTGACCAGGTGGGGGTCCCGGGGTGACAGCAGGGTGCTTGGGGCTCACCGGCCCATATCCCAGCCCCACCAGAGGCTGGAGGTGCCCTGGGTCAGGGCTTGGCCCCACACGGCCACCAGACCAGGAGCAAACTGGAACGGGGCTCCAGTCAGCAGGAATCCCACCCCCGACACTTCTCTCCTTGGCTGGACATGGGACCAAAGGAAATTGTGGCCAGAAGGGTTTGCCAAAAGTATTACTTTTTTTGTTGTTGTTGTTATTTTAGGGGAAATTTCAAAATGCAAATTCCTCATTTTCAGCTTTCCCGTGAGTTCTTCCCTCTCCCCTGACCCAGGGCAGGTAAGGAGCCAACTGCCGTTTCCACGGGAAAGGAGATCTCCTCCTTTCCCATTTCCCTTGCATTTTCAAGGAAGGAGAAGAAGTAACTCAAGACAAAGCCAGAGGAAGGGGAAGCCCATTGAAATAAAATCGCCTGCAGCAAAGTCACGGGGAAATGTTAAATGAGCAAACAATAGTTTGCTGCTCTTCTTAAATTTCAAACCGAACTGGCTCTGCAGAGGACGGAGATCTCCATCCCCGCTGAAGTTCAGGCAGAAGAAGAGGAGGTCCTCTTTGGCTTGTCTTGGTGATGCCACTTAAAGCCCTTTGTGGCCCCTTCCCACAGCTGCCTGGTCTCCAGCTTTCACCACGGAGAAGGGGAACCCTTTTCCTGGGAGAGCTGCCCCAAGGTCTGGATCATTTTCTTTCTCCGCTGTCTCTGGAGGAGGGTGAGGAGATACAGGTCCAAGGCCGGATACCTCTGTGATTTGGCCTTAAGTCAAGCAAGACAAACCCTGGCCTGCAGGCAGCTTTAACGAGGAGTTTGCGACCCTAATTAGAAAAATAAGGGCACATTCACGCAACATATAAATATAAAACAAAGGTTGAGTTTAAAGATTCAGGGTCTAGAGAGGAGCAAAACCAAAGAGGCCCCAAAGTTTCCGAGTTCCTGTTGGCTTTGGAGAGAGGTCCACGCCTGGGGAAGTTCAAGCTTCTCCAGATCTCCAGGGTCTGCAAAACCTGTGCCGAGGCTCTCCAGCGAGCAGGCTTGCTCCCACGGTTTCCGGCATTTCCTAGCGCAGGAAGGTCTGGGAAACACTGCAAGAACAGCCTTTCGCGAAGTATTTTGGCACCTTTGCTTCCAACGGGGATGCAGAAAGTACAAAGGCTGCAAAACATTAAAAAAAAAAAAAAAAATAGGGGGAGGAGCGCTAACCGAAGGTTTTCAGGCATTAGCAAGCTTGCCTTGGGGGTGGTTCAAGTTGGAGGTGAAAGTTTGGGTGAGGAGCTCATTCTCCTTGAATCAGAGCATCTGTATTTATTCTAACGATCACACGATGGAGCCGCAGGAAGCTGAGGATCAAGAGGTGGCTGTCGAGGGGCAGGGACTGGTACCAGAGCCAGCCCCCGGGCCGGGGCTGCGCACTCTCTCCAGCCAGGGCAGCCTGGGGCTGGCAGCTGAGCTGAGCCTCCTGCGAGACGTCGGCACACAGGTGGAGGGTGACAGCCCAGGCATCACAGGAGGGACACCCCGATGTGGGCAAGGAGGTCAGGCACCTCCATGGGAGTGCTGCTTCTCCGGTTCAGCAGCTGGAGACAGTTCCAGGCTGACCTGGAGATTGTCCTACTATGACCTGGAGATGGTCCCAGGAATACCCGGTTTCCCTCTGAACCCCTAACAACGTGCCTCCACTCACCGTGGACATGTCCAGTGAGCCAGACATGTCCACTGAGAGGTGGCAGGGGGTGGCTGATGCCCCCACACCACCCCGCGGCGCTGCCCAGCCAAGCCGGAGGAGGCACCTGAGCCCCGAGGAACGTGCTCGGGCTCACCAGGGCGCGGGGCAGCAGAGCAGGGGAAAGGATGGGGACTGGGCGTTGCGCTCACAGCTGGCACCGTCCCCCTCTGAGCGGCTCTGGGGAGTTTTGAAATTCTCCAACAATGGAAAATTCCTTCCTCTCTCCCTCGACAAAAAAAAACAAACAAACAAAACAAAAACAACCAAAAAAACCTGCTTTGGGCAAACTGAAGCATTTTTGCTCCACATATGACTTTCCTTGATTTTGACTTTTCCGTTTTGCCTTAGACAACATGATGGAACAGCAAATTATAACAAAGCATCATTTTTTCCTGAACCTGCGCTGGAAATGGCCTGTCCTGAATCTGCTGAATGGAGGTGTGCTGACACTTCCAGAAAAAGAAAAAAAAAAANAAGAAAAAAAAAAAAAAAAAAAGAAAAGAAAAAGGAAAACGGGTCCCAAACCAAAATCCGTGCAGCTTCCCAGAGCTCAGCCACATCGCTCTGCCACCCACCGCATCCTCCCATCAACATTTCCCTTATTCTGCTGTTTAGCCAGAAGCCGTGCTCTGACCTCCTCCACATCCCCTAATTATAGAATCATAGAATAGAATCATAGAACGCATTGGGTTGGAAGGGACCTCTCAAGGCCATCTAGTCCAACCCCCCTGCAGTCAGCAGGGACATCTTCAACTAGAGCAGGTTGCTCAGAGCCTCATCCAGCCTGGCCTTGAATGTCTCCAGGGATGGGGCCTCCACCACCTCTCTGGGCAACCTGGGCCAGTGTCTCACCACCCTCAGTGTAAAGAACTTCTTCCTCATGTCTCATCTAAACCCACCCTGCTCTAGTTTAAACCATTGCCCCTCGTCCTATCGCTACATGCCCTTGCCAACAGCCCCTCCCCAGCTTTCCTGGAGCCCCTTTAGGGATTGGAAGGGGCTGGAAGGTCTCCCCGGAGCCTTCTCTTCTCCAGGCTGAACCCCCCCAGCTCTCTCAGCCTGTCCTCCCAGCAGAGGGGCTCCAGCCCTCCCAGCATCTCCGGGGCCTCTTCTGGCCCCGCTCCAACAGGTCCATGTCCTTCTTGTGCTGAGGGCTCCAGAGCTGGACACCGCATACTGGCTGTCTTATGCTTTGTGCTCACAAGGTTTTGAGAAACAGGCTTGCATATGTGTAAGAGATGCTTGACAGAGCTCAGAGCCTCTGCCAAGGCAGAACCGGCGTCCCCGTTTTGCAGACAGCAAGCCGAGTAAAGGATGAAGGTTGCTCGTGGTTGGCGTGGCTGCCCCAGCACCGCCATCACGCCTCGCCGGGAATAGCAAGAAACAAGATTGGAGGGTTTAGCAGGACCCCCGTGGAAGCTGCAGCTGAGCCTGGTAAAGGACTCGCTCCCACGCTCCAACGTGGCCCCAGGACCTCCAGGATGGTCCAGCCTGAAGCCCCCAGCCCATCCTGAAGCCATGCTTTCCACCAGCACCGAGACGCCAACGCTGGAGCCCCATGCAAGCAGGCGACGCAGGAGCATCCCTAAGAAGACCTGTAGGCTGGGAAGAGCCTCTCCCAGCCCGCTCCGCTCGGCAAACCCAGTGCCAGTCCCTCCCCGTACAGTAGCACCCCGTTCTTCAGAAGACTTTGAATAGGGAAGAAAACAACATATGCGATCCAAATTACAAAAACAAAGCCCAAACAAAGGCCGTAAAGTCTAATAATTAACAGAGCAAATAAGCTGAACGCCCATTAGGTTGCACATATTAGGTAATGACAAGTAGTTCGCAATAACCACTTCTGAATGGACTTCACCCAATATGCATTTAATTAGGGTTTAATAAAGCAACAGCATGTTCTTAAAGGCCAATTAGAAACATATTCACTGAGGTTTAGAAGCTATGTAATAGATGCCTGTAGGAACCAGATACGTGCTGATTACATAGCTATTAATCCTCAATAAAGGGTCTAATAATCATTTTGTGCTTCAGGAGCAGGCAGCTGCTTTATTAAATCTTAATGAAACGCATACTTGGGAGCTTTCCTTCAAAGCCAGCCCGCGTGAGGAAGATGGGCTTAGAAGTGGCAGTCTGCTGAGAGAAAAGACCCCCTCCTCGTCACCACCTCTGCCACCGCTGCGGCGGGCTTGGGGCCAGCTCCGTCCCCAGAGCAGCTGGGACGGCGGCGGTTGATTCCTGCTCTGATGGGAGTGAGAGATCTCTGGGTCTGGGAGCGCCCCGAGAGGTTTCACTCTGCGCTGAGCATTCGCTCGCGGTGGGGGAACATCTCCATGAATCGGAACATCCACCCGATTCACGGCTCCATGTCCAGAGCATCCCTGCACAGCTCACGCCAGCGCTCCGGGCAGGAGAGGAGCTCGGCGGGGTGCTGCCACACGTCCATGAGGAGCGGCTCAGCCACTTCTCCAGGAATTCACCTCCTGCCTGGATTCACAGCTGCCCAAAAAGGAGACGGACTGAAGGGAGCTCACTCCCACCATCACGCAGAGACCGGGCTCTGGGCCGGCCAGGTGGTGGCTTCTTGCCACGTAACCTGTAGGGTTGGAGGTTGGTCTAAAACCTGCGAAACCATCACCAAGTCCCCATGGACACAGCCAGACAAGCCGTGCCCACGCCCTTCCACCACAACTCTGTCGGAACGCCAGCAAAATGGGGCGGCGGGCTTAAAAACTGTCAGACTGCAAAAACTTTTCATAAACACCCATCTGTTTCTTCACCTTCTGGTTTCCCAGCCCTCTGACTCAGAGGTTTGGGTTTTCCACGGTGGCTGGAAACTTCAGCAACTGCAGTTGCCATGCAGCCGCTCTTCACCCCGACGCTGCCCTGGAGATGGAGATGTGCCTGGTCCTCCCCCCAAAACAGCCAGGAGCAGAGACCACCCCAAAGCAGCAGCTGGTTGTCAGCTAAGCGTTGCCAGCCCATCCTCCTCCTCCTCTGCCCAGGAGGACGAAGGCACAGCGAGCCAGAGCTGGTGCGATGGGGCCAGAGCAGCGCCCAGGGACGGATCCAAACCCCACGGCCACACGTGGCACCATCCAGCAGCACGAGGCTCTTGCACAGCGCTGCCCACCGGTTCGGACTGGGGCTGGAAGGCGCAGGTCACGGTGGGGTCCTGTTTCAGGCCAAGCCTGGCTCCTAATTAGCAGCCTTTGTTAACCCTTCAGGATCTCAGCAGTGCACCGGCAGCCTGACACCTCGCCCCGGAGAAGCCCAGGCACAGGGCACCGTGGGGGCTCCATGCGCCCACCCCCGCTGCACCACCCCGCGTGCAGGTCCGAGCCCAGACGGTGCATGCTTGGTGCTGAATCGCACAGGGAAGAAGCCAAAAGCCAGGACAAGCCATGGGAAGAGCGGCAGTAGCCACGGGCACGAGCAGCCCAGGGGTGAGAGGCCATGGGGACCAGCGAGGGTGGGCTGTGGGGTGGCCCCTGCAGCACCGAGCTTGCTCCCCTGGCAGCGGGAACAGGCAAAGCAGGGAAAACACCCAGGATACTCGTGGGACATTCCACACATGCTGTCCTTTTGAAAGCTCGCTGTGGTGTTACACTCTAATTAGCCCAATTAAGCAGAGCTCTGCCTCGCAGGGCTGGCTGCTCGCTGGCTCCCATGCCAGGCAGGGGTCTGGCTAGCCCAGGCGGCACCTCCAAGTCCTCCTCCCGGCCAGGGGGCTCTGCAGCCGGGGAGCAGCTTGGGGGGGCAGTGCCCCACCTGCCCATGGGGCTGAGGAGGGCACCCATGGGACCCCCCGGCTCCGCGATGGGGCTACCTCCACCTGCCTCTCCTGCCCCCGAGCATCACTCGCTCCCCTAACCTGCAGACCCCCCCACCCCGGCTCGTACACGGCACCCTCCATTGCGGGGCAGCAGCATCCCCGCTTCGTCCAGACCCCGTGCCACCATCCCAGCCCGACACGGGCATCACTCCTGGTGCCCACCTGCAACCACAGCAGGCATCCCGCGAGGACCAGCACCCAAGCATCCTACATCTTATCACCATGCAGACCCTCGTGGGTACCTGCAGCCCCAGGATCCACATTCCCCAAAATGCCGAGACCGTCCCCTCCCACACCAACAGCTTCCCTGGCCAAAATTCTCAAAAACAGGCGTCACAATGGGCCATAAGCAGGATGCCGGGGGGTGCCCGCGGGCAGCTCGGAGACAGGGAGCAGCTGGTTTGCGTTAGGTGCTGCTGAGCCTCGCCTCACCACAGATGGACAGAATCGTAGCATCTCCTGTGTTATTAATTAATGTGTTTTCACAGAAAATGGAAATGCCTTTCCAACCTCGCGGAGGAGTTAATCCGCTCCACAAACTGGCCCTACCAAGAGCCCAAGCCAGGGCAGCAGCCTGCAGGGACAGCCAGTCCCAGGGGAAATAAAGGGACAAGGCTTTCTGTTACTATTGTTTCTCCCAGAAAACAAAAGCTGGCCCTGGCCAGGGTGCAGATCACTCCCACCTGCCCATCCGTGCCTCCGGGTGCCCTCCCGGCTCGGCATCCCGCTGCCTCGTGGGAGTGGAGAGCCTCAGCGGCGGTTCCTGGTGAGACCCCACAAGTGAGATGAGGAGCTGGGAGGTCCCCTCTTCTCACTGGTAAAATACGAACTTAATCACAGACAACCACTTTTAAGCATCTTGTCTGCGTTGGGGAACTATGCTGGAGAAAGATCCCCTGGGTGACCGTCACAGACTCTGGTCACCACCATCAGCAGTCTTCAGGTGGTCCTTCCCATCCAACCACAGGTGGCTGAACTCCACGCTGCTCTGCTGATGAGCTCAGAGCAGAGATCTCTTGGCCAGGCAGAGGTGTCCCCGCCTGGCATAGCCTTTCCCCATCTTCAGGACATCCCGCCCTGCTCATTCAGGCGAACCTGGCTTGCCCACCGCTTTGCCGGTCAGCAGTTTTCTAGTGGAAAACACAGCTTCTGCAAAAGTAATGTTTTCCCCGCAAGGAAGTTCATGTTTTCTCCCAAAGGCCAAGCCTCAGGCTCGTTCAGATGAACCGGAATGGCTTGAGGTCGGCTTGACACGAAACATCCCGTGACACATCACAGTTTGTTGTCATGCACCCCAAGTCCCACCACGAGAGCCCAGGCCCCCATGAATATTGGTAGAGGGGGAGAAGAGCCGGGGCTGGCGATGCTCCGCCGGCTCGGGAGGGCACGGGCAGGCGTGCGAGAGCTGACAATGAAGTTTGCTGAATTGAGCGGTTTTGCCCTTATTTGTTTTATTTCTTTTTGGAACTTTCCATCCCACAGATTTTAACAAGTTGATTTTTCCACCCTCTTGAGGACAAAAACAAATTCTGAAATATCACAATTTCCACAGGGGCAAAACTCATGATTTTCAGCCACTTTCTCCCAAGACCTTACCCCAGCAGGTCTGCCAGGAGGTCCCCGTCACCCACGCAGGAGACACCCATATATATATATGTGTGTCTGGTTTGCAGCCTCTCCCCCAAGAAGGTGTCGTGGGTGTTCGGTAAGGCATGAGCCCACAGCACCTCATCAGGGCCATCGCCGCGGTCCCCTCTCCCAGCCCGGCCACAGCATCGGAGCCAAACTCCAGTGCCATCCTCACCAGCTTTTGCTGAGCCCGCGGGAGGACGACCCATGGGAATCGCAGGGTGCACGAGGTAGGGCAAGAAGGACAATCACGCATGTTTGGGACATGCATGAGATAACGACCTCAAGAAAGATATGGAGGCAACAGGGATATATTTAATGATGATTCTCAACGAAAGGACATTTTCTTACACAGAAGAGCCACCAAAAGACCTGCCTCGAAGCCAAGCTTGAGCTTGAGCCCTAGTAGAGGGCACAAGGCAGATGCCTTTAGCAAGGATGCTCTTGTACAGGGTCTGCCTTGCCCAATTTCCCTCCCTGTGTCCCATCTTCTGGTTGGTTGGGTCCTACATTCAGGAAGAAGAGTGCCAGTAAAAGGCAAGAAAAACATTAATTTTATTGGGAGCTCACCGGCACGCGTGTAGAAATGCCCCACAAGGTTACACCAAAAGGCCCATCTGACTGAGGTTGTGCGTCCAGCACTGGCTCATAGTGGATGTTTAGAAGAACTCAAGAGGGAACTTCCCAGGAGCAGTCAGCTACCTTGGGACATCCAACCGGCTGTCTTCAACAGCCACCAACACACCAAAACTTCTCTGACCCCTTTGTGAATCAAACATGGTCAACGGGTGGCATAAAGCAAGCCTGTCTGTTCGCTAGCTCTGAACAAAAACTCCAGCCAAGGAACTGTCACAAGCCGATCCCCGTCCCCTGGGGGCTGCTTGCAGAGAGGAGACGGGTTTGTCATATGGCAATTAGCTGCAAGGAATCCCCCAACGCCTCCAAAGCTGCTGCTCACTGCCTCTGGCCCTTGCAATAAACTTACTGCCGCTCTCCGTTTCAGATGGCCAGCTGTTCCTTATTTCTAGACCTGTTTCCTTTCTCCTAATTAATCAGCTCCAAATGTCTCTCCACATGGTCTGCCTGGCCATGAGACCAGAAACGTGATGTCAGGACACTCTTGCCCAGACCCCCTTGTGCTGCAGGTGAGGGGCCGGGAGTGCCAGCAGCAGGGCTGGGATGATCCTGAGTGGCCACCCCTGTGGCCACCGTGCTGCTCCTTGTAGCCAAACCCTGCATTGCTCTGGGTCCAGGGCACAGGCAACGCTGCCTGTTTGGCAGGGGATGGTGGATGGAGTGTATGGATGCTGCTCGGCCCGTTGTGCTGACCCCCACTGAAGCATCAGCCCCATCATCACGTACGACTGCACCTCACCCCCCGGCAGAGCTGGGGCTGAAGTCTCAGGGGGAAAAAATGGGTTCACGAGACAAAAGCAAAGCAAAGGGTGGACGAAGCACTCTGCAGAGTGGGCCACACCAAGGTCAGTTTGACTTACCCACAGCTGACGTATCGTGAGCAGAGCTGCCTGCGCACGGAGCGTGGGGAAACACGAACAGGGACTCATGTCCAGGGCAGCAGAGCCAGCAGCTGACCCAGCCCCGAGCGGAGGAGCTGGAGCCGGAGGCGCCGCCAACACGCCTGGGCTCTGCTGCTTCAGCTCGTGGTCAGACTCCCTTCCCCTTGGAAAAGTTGGAAGGAACCAAATTTTTCTTTTATTATCTTGGATCTGACTCGCACAGAGAAGGTGCTCCAAGGCCGCCTGTGCCAGGACATTCACAAAGTTTCCCAGCAGAAGAATGAAGCAAAACAAGGGGAAGCTCTTTGATCTTTATGGGCCTGGCGCTTTGAGCCAAGGTAGCGGCGAGCATGAAGCTGCGCTTCCCGTCCAGGTTCGCGATCGTTCCTCCAGGCCATGGCCTCAGCCGGCAACAATGAGCCTCTTCCCACCGCCGGAGAGGTCCCGTTGCAGCAGGGGTGACCATGGAGGGGTGCTGGGGACCAGAGCTCTGACCTCGACTCTACCGCTCACCTTGGGCAAGGAGACACGTCTCAGTGCTTTGTTTTCAGGAGACAGGCGGGACATCTCCTGGTAAGCCTCTTCCAGGTCTCAGGGTGGGAAGCATATTTAAGTGTGCGGTTCCCCCATGTGTGCAGTGCGTCTGTTAGACACCACAGGCGGCTTCGCCACCGTAAAGCTCTGCAGATGGAGGATGCCAACTGAACAACAGGCTTTTTTGCCATTTAGTCCCTTCTGAATGTAAAAAGTCCGCTTGAGAAATACGAATTGAAATCCGGATTTTGAAGATCTCACAGCACCAAGGAGGATTTTGGTGCTGCATTCATCCAACTCCGCTTCAAAACCCCATCTCCCCCAGCGATGAGCAGTGGCTAACCTCCAGAAAGGAAAAAGCCGCAATATCCAGCGTGATGGCCTGAGCCGGAGGTGGTGAGTCTCCTTGGTACAAGGCTGTAAAATGTAATGTGCCGTGGGCTTCTGCAAGTGAAAGGACCATGAGGAGGCAGGAGCGTCACCGTGGTAGGAATTCAGGTCCTTCTTCAGGGTCTCAGATCTCCCGTTGCAGCTGTCTCAAGTCTGCGGCACTGGAAGGCAAAGTGAGTGGTAAATAGACTTGAGTGGGGCTGCCAGCACACCCTCCCTCCAGGCATGCCGGGGACATGGACGGCTTCCTGGAAAAGCAGGGGCAGCGGCAAACCAGGCCCAAAACACCATCCAGAGCAACACAGGCAGGCCTGAGTTGGTTGGGTTGGCCGAGTTCTGAGAGCCAGGTTATGGTTTTGTTGTGACAGTGGTGATTCCCAACCCAGCTCATGACTGAAGCCACAGGGTTATAGTCCCCTGAGGAAAATGTACCTTCTGATTCAGCTCCCGGAGGTTACGTGGAGTAAGGACAGTTTTCCTTGCACCGCTGAAGGAAGAGGAAACATGTGGAGTATGCTTCATTCATCATGAAGATCCTGTCCATCACTTGTGCCGCTGCATGGGTTAGATCAACCAAAGTAAGGAAGGGCTTCAGTCCAGCAAGCCAGCAGCTCTTCATGCAGTAGACATGTCCAAAGAACCTGAACCTTGGCACATGGTGTGACATGGGGGCTGCAAGCCCTGGAGCCTCTCTAGAAACCAGCCCACGTGGAGAGCAGGGCTCTGCCCAGCGGAGAGGACTCAGCAGCTACAGCACCAGGGCAAACACCTCACTGGAGCCATCCAACAGAGCCTCCAGTTTCTGCTCCTGCCCATGGCACAGCCCTGCTGAGGTCCCCTCACCGGCAGCGGGCTGCACCCATCAGCATCAGACCCTCCAGCCTGGAGCCTGCCCTGGCCACGTGCCCCGTGCCACCCTGCACCATGGCCCCACTGCCAGCTTTGCTCCAGCTCTGGCTGCAAGTAGGGTTCCAGGATCTCCTCCCACAGATGGCTTTGTTTGTGCCAGCCGAGTTGCTCAACAGGATATTAGCAGCCTGGGCGGCAGACGCCCAGCACACAAACCTCCACCGAAGGATTGACGTCCTCGGGCATGGGGCTGGCAGCACGTCGCTGCCAGTCCCGCTCCCCCGGGGCTCTGCAAACCCTCCACGTCTTCTTGGCGCGTGAAGAGCCCTCATCTTCCCTAGGACATGAAAGGACCGATTCAAAGTCGTACTGAACACGTTCCCACGTTGCTGCCCAAGGAACCAGTGCGGCTGAGGCCCTCGGACTCGTTGCACCAGTGGCAGCTGCAGAGCAGCCTGTGAGGTGGATGCAGGGGGCAGGCAGAGCGTGGCCAACAGCGGAGCTTGAAATCCCAGCTCTTCCCAGCCCTTCCCAGCACATGGGAGGGAACGTGGGAGCCCCAGCCGGAGGTGAGGGGCGGCTGATGAACGAGGTGATAACACCTCGGCAGATGGCTCCAAAGGCTGCGCCGCGCTTGGGGGGTGTAGACAAAACACAGAGGTGAAGCCCAGATGTTTAACTTCAGCATCTGGATGTGATTCCTAAACAGAGACGCTCACATCTGACCATTCTGCCTGAAAATATATGGTTTGTTTGACCTTCCCCATAGCCCACCCCAATATTTTCTGGGTCTCTCCTAAATACACGGCAGCTGCTCCCTCCGTGCCCGGACCAGCCGCACCTCGGGTGAGCACCGCAGGCATCGCTGCAGGCACAACAGCAGCCAGGGGTGCCTGGGACGTGGTGGCTGGGGATGCGGGGCAGGGCACAGCTCGGAGCAGTGCCACAAGCCCAAAGGAAAGCCCGGCGGGGTGGAAAACACCCTTCTGCATTGCACCCACCCTGTTCTAAGCTCCCGCCCGGCACATTTTGGAGCAGGACACCAACCCTGGGTGCCGACCCTGCCTAAGAGCTCAGCTGATGGCTTCCAACTATCGGGTGTCTTCTCCTGCCCTAAAATACTGTGGGAATGGGGGGCAACGGGACGATGGAGAGGGACTGGTCTGCAACCGTGTCCTACCTCCAGCCCATGCAATCCCCACCTGAGACCCACGGGAGCAGCCCAGGTGCCCGAGCACCCCCTCGGCTCAGCCAGGCACCTGGGACACGGCACAACCTGGGTCTCATTTCACCGCAGCAGCGTCCCATCGCCAGCAGCAGGGACCGGCAGCAGGTGGTTTCTAAGGCAAGAAGGGACAAACCTGCTCAACGCCTTGGGAGCGCTGGAAGAGCCTGCGCGGGGAGATGGGTCCCCCGGGCATGTCGGAGCCAGGCGGTCCCTTCCAGAGAAGTTATCTGGTCTGGGATCTGAGACACCACGCGCAGGAGAATCCACCACGCTCCCAATAAGTGGAAATTGTAGGCGTTGGGTGGTGTGGAAGCTGACAATGAAGATAGTGATTAGTGATGACGGGCAGTACCAATTAAAGCTAATCTGCCTAATGGCCAAGTCTGAGGGTAGTGCGTGTGACTGATGGTGACAAGTGATGGCAGCTGGAGGAGGCCACAGTGACCACAGAGATGTAAGACAATGCTGGTGGCAGCCAGAGCAAACAAGTGGTGACACAGTAATCTGTTACTCGGTTTATTTGTAATCCTGCAGACACATCTGGCACCGAGCGTGCCGCGGTCCTGCGCTTCTCCTGATGGATCACGCAGGCAGCGCTGGAAGTGAGACCTCTCTCCGCAGCTTCCCGCGGGCAGCGTGGGATGCAAAGGAGCGGTGGCACGGGCTGGTGTGGCACATCAATAGCTGGTGTCTCAGCCCGCCCCAGCCTGGCTCTGCCAGCGCCCTCTGACTCAGCAAGAGGAGGGCAGAGCCGGCAGAGCTGCGTGGGAGGTGTTGGACCCCCCTGCCACAGCAGGGCAAGGAGCCCAAGGTCCCACTGAGCCCTGGCAACCAGCTGCCCACCATGGGCCACCCGCTCTGGCACAGCCCCTGCACTGGCCAGTCCCTTGGGGCAGGCACAGCTCCGTGGCAGCAGTACAGAGCTCCATGAGCCACTGGCTGGGGCAGCTGGCCACGAGCGATGAGCTGGTGGAGCCAGGGTGCCGCAGAGGCCAGCCCACAGGGTTATGGGTGCTCTGTGGCCACTTGTAGCCCAGCCCAGCCCTAGGCACACAGATGGTGTCCCTGTCCCCTCCCACCATGCCTTTAAGTGTCAGGCGCTGGCAAGAAGGGACAGAGATGCCCCAGGCAGGAGAAACACTGGTGCGTCCCAGTGCCGGGGCGGGCAGTGTGTGAAAGCCAGGCTGGCCCTCGGGGACCGGGGTGATACTTCACACGGGTGAAAAGAAAAGGGTAAAACATGTCAGCTCGCCGCGATAACAGCAGTCACACAAAGCAGGCGCCGTTCATGGAGCAATATGTTAACTGTCATCGAGCCTGGCAGCATGGCAAGGGCCAGCACCTCATGCCCATCAGATTTATTCTCTGCCTGAGGTTAAAGCAGGGCTCTGGTCCAAACGAAGCTGGTGCAGATCAGCCAAAAGCCACCCAAATAAGACCACAGAGCTACCAGCATTGGTAGGGTGCAAGCAAGCAAGCTCCGGGACTGCTGCTGAAGGCTGAAGCTCTGCAACCCAAGAACTGCTCACTGAGGCTGCCAGTTTGGGATTAGAAAGGCTGGTTTTGTGGTATCTTCCTGGGATGGGTTTCCTCCCACCGGGAGCAGGACAGGAGCTCTGCTCACACCGAGCCATGCCTTCCAGCGCCCGTCGCCTTTACTGGGGGCCTTTCCCAGCCGCGGTGGTGAACCGGCTCTGCCCAGATTCCCCCCTAGGAGGGCTGCCCTGCCCGCACGGCAGCAGACGGCAGTGCAGCTGCATCCACCAGATGCTGTCCTCGGCGCTTGCTTCTCCAAGACAATCCAGGGGATGTCACTAATAGAGCTGGGAGTACCCTGGTGGCTCCAGCCCAGGTCGTAAGGTGCTGGCAGCCGGGGACTTGGAAAGGCGGCCAGCAGTGGTGGTACAAGCCCAGGACCGCCCTGGCAGTCCACACCATGGTCCTGGCAGGAAGCACCAGTGAAGGATGTGGGCACCAGTGGCACCTGCAAGCCCCCATAGAACCCTGTCCAGAGGAACCCCAGGTCCCCTAGTCCTGTGTCCCCACAGGCTCAGGATGCTCTCCACAGGCAATGCTGGGGATGAGCAGCGCAGCACAGCGGCACAGGGCTGCTCCCCACCGCAGCAGGCGTTCTCAGAGGGAGGGACGTGCCCCAGCACGAGGGCATGGTGGGGCGCTCCCCACTCTCACCCCACACACACTGATTTTATCACCAGCCTCGAGACTCGGATGCATTTTTGTCTCGATTTTGAATTTGCTCTGGTTTTAATTTGGGGGGATGATGTCGTATCTAGCGCTGCAGCCCTTGATTAGCACGCGCACCGGCACACACGCACACACAACATTGCCAGACTCAATCACACATGTTTGCTCAAGACCTCTTGGAAATCTTTGGATTCGGACCAATTTTTCTTTTCTTACATGCATTTGTTGTAGTCCGATATTTAGAGTTTACTTAAAATAAATGGCTCCTTATGTTTCCCGCTTCCTGCTCCTGAGGGGAGGGTCTCGTGGGGTTGCTGTCTGTCTCCTTCTCTCTTTCCTCAATCTTTTGCTGTTTTTTTCCTCTTCCATAAACAGTTTTTGAGCAGATCCTACATTTGCCAGACGTTGCTGAGCCTCGTCCCAGATTCTCTCAGTGGTTCTGGTGAGCGAGACACTGTTTCAGAACGAAGCAGACAACACAGTGCGCGCGTGAGACAGCTGTGCCGCCGGGCCTTCCTGGAGCAAAATGCTGGAGGAGGAGGAGGAGAATGAAGATGAGGAGGCAGGGTGGTCTCCGGGACATGGGAGCCAAGCGCAGATCCAGGTCATGATGCAGACGCACTCGCTTGCAGCACCAGGACGTGAGGATGCAGCACCAGGACGCGAGGATGCAGCACCAGGACATGAGGACGTAGCACCCAGACTCGTGGCTGCAGTAAGGGAGGGAAGGGGAAGGCAAGAGTCCCCGCGCCCACTCTCGCTTGCCCCGCTTGGGTTGTTCCCACCTGCAACGCCCAACTCCAGGAGGGACCCTCTCCCCAGACCAGGGTGCAGTGCCGGGTAGTGGAGCCTCATGAAGGTCTCTGCTCCCACCCAGGCCAGCTCCAAGCAGGCTGCTCCAGTCAAGGTCTGAGTACTTCCAAGGACGGAGATTCCCATCCGTCTCCAGGCCTCTATTCCAGTATTTGAGCACCTTCTTGGTGGCATCATGAATTGTCCTTGCATTTACAGGCAATTTCCCTTGTTCCAGCTCCTGCTGCTGCCTCTCCCCATCTCTCTGTGCACCATCAAGCCCCAGCTGCATCTTCCCTGCAACCTCCCATTTGGTCTTGCATGACCAAATGCCCCGTGCCCTACAGCAAAGGGAGCACGAGTCCTCCATGGAGGATTGAAACCTCCCGGAGACCTCAGCTGCTCAGCAGGGCAGGACTGAGGGAGCCAGAGAGGGGGACCCAGGAGACCCCCTGGGTGAGGAGCAATCCCCAGGCAGCTCCCGGGGTGCAAGAGGCAGAGATGTTGCGAGAGGATCCCTGCAGACCACAGGAGGACAGAGGGATTAAACCAATGTTTGCGTGGCCTTTCCCACCCAGCAGCCTCTTGGCAGCTCTCTCCATCGCTGGGGCTGATGAGCCCCATTTGTTTTGGAAGAGCCGTTTGTTTTCTAACCTTCTGCTGCGAAGGGAACACTTCCACTGCGAAAATTATCCTCCCTTCTTGTTTCAGGCCCTGGGGCTCCGTTTGGCTCTGCCTCTTCCCCAGGGGTAGCCCACCTGTACACGCACACACACAAGCTCACCCCCAGCCCCCACACTGCACCTTTGCAGGAAGCTCCCACGGCCCCAGGACGGCAACCCGGGGACCCTTCTCCCTTCCTCCAAGGCAGCGCCGTGGTGGATGACAGAGCCCAGGGGAGCTGGAGGAGAGCTGGCTGCACCCCAGTGCCCCTCTCAGCCTGCTGGGTGGCCCGAGTGGCATGCCGGGCAGGACTGACTCTGCAGCGGCTGCATGGGCAGAGTGGCCCCCAGCGCTGCTCTGACCATGGGCAGTGGGGCCGAGCACCCCTGGGGAGAGGCTGAAGCCCCTCTGCACCCCCGGCACAGACAGGACAGCACCCACCACGCTCGCCCGAGCAGCAGCACCCCACCACCTCCCTGGCTCCTGAGAAACACCCTGTGGAAAAAAGAGAATTATAGAATCATAGAATGGTTTGAGTTGGAAGGGACATGTAAAGGCCATCTAGTCCAAGCCCCCTGCCCTGGGCAGGCACACTTTCAACTCAAGCAGGTTGCCCAGAGCCCCATCCAACCTGACCTGGAATGTCTCCAGGGATGGGGCATCTCCCACCTCTCTGGGCAACCTGGGCCAGTGTCACCACCCTCAGCGTAAAAACTTTCTTCTTTATATCCAGCCTAAATCTCCCCTCTTTTAGTTTAAAGCCATTACCCCCTGTCCTATCGCAACAGGCCCTGCTAAAAAGTCTGTCCCCATCTTTCTTACAAGCCCCCTTTAAGTACTGGAAGGCCACAACAAGGTCTCCTGGAGCCTTCTCTTCTCCAGGCTGAACAACCCCAATTCTCTCAGCCTGTTCTCACAGGAGAGGTGTCCCGTCCCTCCAATCAATTTTAATCCCAAAGGATCAGATTCATCCAGGAGGAAACCTGGATGTAAAGGCAGGAGTAAAGCCTGGGTTTCTCCTCCAGACAGCCCTGCAGGCACGCTGAACCATCAGGAAGCGCTCCCAGCTGATGGCACCACACGGGCCTGGGCTGTTTCCATATGGTACTTTGACCTCGCTGGCTTTTTTCCTTTTCTTTCGCCTTTCTTTTCTCACTTTTCTTCCCTTCCCTTCCTTTCTTTTCACTTTTTCTTTTTCCTTTTTTCTTTCCTTTTTAAAGCATTATCCTTTTTTATTTTCCCTTTACTTTTCCTTGCCTTTTTTCCTTTTCTTTTTTATTTTTCCTCTTTCTTTTTCATTCTCTTTTTCTTTTCCTCTTTCTTTTCCGTTTTCTTTTTCCTCCCCTTTTTCATTTTCTTTTTCCTCCCCTTTTTCTTTCCATCCTCTCCCTCCTCTCTGCTCCAGCTGCATGCAATCCATGCAAAAGCATTTGACTTTCACACACCCGTTAATCATTTGCCAGCTCAGTTTGCAAGCGGGCCGCGGCACATGAGCGCAGCAGCACCATAGGGCTGGGGTGGGGGTTAGGACTGGGCGGGAGGGGGGACAACAGCACAAGCCTGAGCCCCCAGCGCCTCACAGCGCCGGAGGCAGTGGGGTGGGGGGACCCGTGGCTGGGAAATGCCAGCGGATGCCCCCCCGCTGTAATGAGCAAAAACCCTCCGCAAAAATGCTCCCGCAGATAGCATTACAATGGGCTGAATTAAACCGCCTCCTCAAAATGCTCTCCGCTGGGAGCGGGGCCACCAGCAGCCGCTGCCTTGGCAGTGCCGCCTCACCAGCACCCAGCAGGCAGCCCTGCCCGCCCTGCCTCTGCCCGCGGCCGGCTCCCCACCCCGGCACGGCCCCGCTCGCTGCTCGAAATCTTCAAACCTCAGCGGATAAAAAGTCCTCGGAGAAAAAAGGGATTAACCTGGGTGAGGGGTGACCTCAGCTCCGGGGCTAGAAGATAAAAGGGGCTCCTGGGAGCCAAGGGACACAAGGCTTATCCTAGAGCAGGAGGGAGGCCCCGGGGACGGGCAGCCATCGGAGCGTGCAAGAGAATCATAGAATCATAGAATCACAGGGTTGGAAGGGCCCTCTGGAGATCACCCAGTCCCACCCCCTGCCAGAGCAGGGTCACCCACAGCAGGTGGCACAGGAACGCGTCCAGGCAGGGTTGGGATGTCTCCAGAGACGGAGACTCCCCCACCTCTCTGGGCAGCCTGTGCCAGGGCTCTGCCACCCTCACAGCAAAGAAGTTCCTCCTTGTGTTTAGGTGGAACTTCCCATGGTCAAGTTTGTGCCCGTTACCTCTTGTCCTGTCCCCGGGCACCACTGAAAAGAGCCTGGCCCCATCCTCCTGACACCCACCCATCCAAGAGGAGCAATTTCCAACAGCAAACCCTAACCAAGAGAGGAGCACAGCAAAGGTCAAGCAATATTTTCTAGAGTTTTTCTGGGCAGAGTTCCTGGGGTTCATGACAGAGGAGGGGCACCTGGATGGCTGCACAGGGCAAGCCCCAAGCCCCACGGCAAACCAGCTCCAGCAGCTGCAGGGCTTACACCCAGGAGCTCAAACAAGCATTCAGGTGCCTATTCTCCTGGTCTTCATCGAGTCCCTGGTATTTGCCCAGCCCCAACCCCCCGCCTTTAGCACACCCCTCCTCAGCAGGGGGCCCTGGGGTGGGTTCATGCCATCATCCCACAGCAAGAAACAGGACTCAGAGCGCCAAAACGCCCTGAGCCCCCTGGGCTGCTCGCAGCAGGCTGAAGACCATATCTCCCAGGCATGAGCATGAACTCCTTGGCCAACCTCCATGCCCCCGGTGGCCTTGCACAGCCTGGGGGAAACAAAGGGCTTTGCTTCCCCTGGAGAAACCAAGACCCAGCACGGGACAGGACCTGGGAGTCCCATGGGAGTGGAGAGCAGGGCTGTGGGAGCCAGCTCACAAATGAATTCCCCGGACCCCCGAGCCACCGTGCTCCCATGGGAGCGCCAGGGCTGGGCATGCTCTCCTGGGGCACACCGACAGCTCTCCAGCTGCCAGGAGAGCACTTGACATCAACACCCCACGGAGCTGCGGGGTCAACGTAACCACCGTCTGTCCCAGGCAGCCTCGCGGGGACGCCGCTGAGTGGCCACAGTCACCCTCGCACCCTGGGAAGCGTCCCCCACCCATGGACCACGGCACCCCTGGTGTGGCCCCAGGGATGGGCACAACACTGCCCGCTCCCCTTGGACCTCCACCCTCCCTGACTTCAACAGCTCCCAGCTCTTTTTCTCCCAGCACAAGGACTTCTCAGAAAGGGTCCGAGGCATCCAGTTTGGAGGGGAGCTACAGCCAAGCGCCTCGGGCGGGCCACGAGGATGCTGAAGCATTTTGGAGCACGGGGGCAGGCCAGTGGGACCTGGCAGGCGATGAGACGGGAGGACAATACAACGGCCCGTTTGTGCTCCCAGCTCCCAGCCACCCCGGCCCTGCCCCATGCCATAGTAAGGCTGGTATTCAGGAATTAATTGATGTAATTAAAGTGTGGCATGACTTTGCCACGGCCTCCGAAGGCGGTGGCGACGGGCCAGGGTCTGCGGGTGGAGGAGGAGCCCCTCGCGTGCTATTCTCCCTGTAGAAAAAGGGCAGATCTTGGGCAGATCCGAGGCATGAAATTGGTATAAAGAGATTGTCAGGGAAGCGTAACGGTGCCGGTCTTGCTGCCATCAGCAGCTGCAGGGTGATAATTCATCCCGGCAAGCTGCTGCGTCTCATCCCACCGCAACAGCACCTCTGGCAGGAGGTGCCAGACCCAACACCGGGAGGTGTCCGGGGATGTGCCAACCCAGCTGAACTCTGTGGTTGCTCCGCTCTGGTTCTGCACTGCGTGTCCTCAGCACGGACAGGGCTTGGACATGGAGGGGGCTGCACTGGCAGGTTGGGGTCTGCTTGTCTCACCCCAGGGCATGCACTACAGGACAGGGATGTCTCCACCCTTGCCCCTTCCCCTGCCCCGGCTCTCAAAGGCGGCACGATTCAAGCAGTGACAGTAACAATATCCTGACACCGAGAGCACAGAGGGCAAGCGAACAGAGCCTGGCCCTGATTTCTGACCGCTTGCCCGGGTGGGAATAATTTTCCCACTGGGGTTCCTGTGTCAGAGGGCTGCCGAGCCCGGGGCTAACAGCGGCATGCCAGCTGGAGCCCTCCCAGCTCACTGCTGGCCTGGCAAAGTTGTAAGCAAACCCCCTGGTGCTTTCAGCAGCCGGGGGAGAATGGAGCAGCGCAGCCCCGGGGGGGAGTGGGATCCCACACGGGGCTCTGTGGCGAGCTGGTGACAAGGGATGTCTTGTTGTTAACGAGGTGCAGAAGAGGATGCAGACATCCGCCCCCTCGCCTCCCCAAGGGCGCTGGCTCCGTAGCCGCCCCAGCAGCTTTCCCTGGGTATTGGAGCAGCAGCAGGCCGACCCCAGTGCTCCTCCGCATCTCCCCACCCGAGCACTGAGCATGTCCGTGCCTGCTGGAGGGGATGCGGGGTGCAGGTCGGGGTGCTGGGCCACAAGCAACCAGTCTGACCCTGCTAACACCGGGGTCTGGCTACTGCAGGGTGGAGGAGTCCATCCCCACCCCTACAGCACAGCAACAGCATCAGGCCCAACTCCTGTGCCCTGCCAGAACCCCCATGGCTCCTTCTCACTGCTCCTCCATCCGCCCTCCTCGACATGGTCCAGGCAACAGCCTGACCTCCTGGCCAGGAGGAAGGACAAACCAGGACGCTGGGAGAAGAACGGCTCTGGCATAAGCACCTCCCCAGGGCCTCCATTCCAGCACCTCTGCACCCTCCATGGCCTCAGGCAATGGGCTGCCCTTTGGTTTCCCCAGGAAAAGGTAGAAATGAGCTGTGTGCCGGCTTATTGCAGGCAGCCGTAGAGGGGTGATGGTTGTCCCTGTGCCAGAGTGACACCTCCAGCCAGACACTCCATCCCTGGGATGGCAGAGCAGGCAGAGCGTCAGGCTGCAGCCGCTTGGGCTCGCTGGGCTGCAGACGAGCCAGGAGGGCAGCACCTCTGGGGACTCTCCCAGCCCCTCCTCCAGAGCAGCAGGAGCCACTGGGTTCCCACCACTGCTCCACCAGTGTGGAGCAGGACGGAGAGCAGACATGAGATCAACCTTCGGAGCAGCCCCTGGAAACCCAAACAGGGCAATCCAGCTGCGCCACAGAGCGCTGGAGCTCTCCCCACCCGTTTTTTCCAAACCCAGGGGCCACTTCTCCTGCGAGCCACCGCCAAAGCCGCGCACCGGCTCCTCTGCCTGCAGAAACCACAGCTCCCACGCCTTGCACGCTCCATCCTCTTGCGGTCGCTCACCAGACACTGCGGCTTGGCCTGTGCCCCGCAGGCTCAGCGCGAGCACTCCTGTGGCCCAGGGTAAACAAACAGCCTCTCCTCCAGGGCTGTTGCCTCTTGCCACCGCAGCTGCCTTCGGCTGGCCTGACTGTGCCGGCAGCATGGCTGAGAGCTTTAGCAAGGTCCACCCCTGTGGTTGCTGTGGGCTCGGCTGCCGGCACTGCCTGCCACCAGGGCTGGCGGAGAACAGGACTGAAACAACAAACAAACAAGAAACATGCACGGCTTGGCTAGGCCTGCACATTGGAAACAGAGATAAGCTGCTCCGAAAGCCGAATCCCAGCAAGGCAGTGGAGCAGGGAAGAGAGGGCGGTGGAGCTGCCACGCGCTGGAGTGCAGAGCCGGAGCAGATGCCGGCTCCCGGCTCTGGGTGCTAGGGAGGGGAAGCACCCCGAGGTGCGATCAGGAGCACCCAGCCATGCTGCGGCTACTGGATCTGTCATACAGCGCCTGGCTCTGGCTGCAGGACGGAGGGAGGGGAGGCTGGACAGGAGAGCGCAGTCCCGTCCCCTTGCACCGCAGCCAGCCCTGCCAGAGGCCACACGGCCGAGAGCACGTGGTGACGATGGCAAAACGAAGGGCAGTAAATCATTAAGCTGCTGTGGCTGTGTTGTTAGACCCCACGCTGGAAGACCCCAGGCACCTCGACTTGCCCGTGGCTGCACAAGGGCTGGAGTCCAGGTCTCCGCACCGGGCTCACCGCCCTCCCCACTGCGCAAAGACCCTCGTGCTCTGCCCTGGCAGGAGCCACTGCCTCATTCCTTGGGGCTCATTATATTTTTCTAAACAACCAATCTCTTGCAAGTGCAGTTTGGAGTAGAGCGTCTGCTGTGAAACTGGGACTGGGTTGTTTCCGCAGCCCTGATTCTTTGGAAACTGCTGAAGCAGGCGAGAGAATAGTTCACGGTCCCCTCAAACGCACCCGACCTCCCCGGAGGAGCTGGCTGACTTAGTGGTTTGAGCAGGAGAAGACTTGTGCTGTATTTCCAGCTCTGCCACTGACTTGCTGGGTGGCTTTGAGTGAATCACTTCCCTCCATGTGTGTTTTCAGCTGGGAAGTGCCGGCTGGGGCAGTTGCTGCTCCCCAGACACCAGGCAGACATACCTGGCTGTCTGCAGGATGGGCAGCAAGGGCACAACGTGGTGGAGAAGGGCAGCTCTCAGCCCCACTGGGACCAGCTTCTGCCCTGAGGACCAGGTCATCCCCATTCACAGGCACAAGGTAAAGCGAGTTGACACCCCAAGCTGTACCCAGCCTGCCTGGAGTACACCCCGCTGCAAGCAGAGCAGGGACAACGCTGCCTGTACCACTGAAGGGGTTTCCTTCCTTTCTCCCCTGTGCCCCCTCTGCCATCCCCACATCCTCCGAGCCCATCTTTGCCTCAGAAAGTCTCACATCCAGGGCACATGGGGCTCCCAAAACCCCTCCCCAGTGCCATGTGCCTGGTTGGAAAGATCCAGGTCAGACCCAGCAGTGGTTTCTCTATGATTTCAGATGCTTTGGGAAAAAGAGGTTTGTTGATGGAAAAAAAACTTTAAGTGTTCCAGACCATCGTGATGACTCGGTGCTGTTAATGCTGTGCAAGCTCTGCATCTTCTGGGCTTGCAGGAGTACAGATGCACACCAACCAAGGGGCTGCACCCACAGGCCTGTGGGGTGTTGCTCCTGTGCCCATGGTGGCACTGAGCTGGGCAATTGTACCCATCAGGCATTCAGGGTAGGGATCACCATGTTCCTGGAAGAGCTTCCAGAAGAGCGGCCTCTGGGACATTACAAGGGGATGAAGTGAAGGTGAGAAGTGCAGACACTGGTAGGGAATGTGGACGGGTGTCCCAGGCCAGACATCAGGGGGAGGTCGGGAGGTGCAGTAGGCAGCATTGCGGCCATTTGGAGAGCAAGGGTCAGTCCATGAACATGAAACCCCCTGATGATATTGGCTCATGGTTTCCTTCCACATGGCATTACCCAGGGACATGACGTTCTCTGCATTTTACCAAAGAGAAAATTGTGGCAGCAAGAAACAAGTCAGCTACGGAGGTCAGCAACAGTGTGAACTCAGAGAAGCTCAGAGCACCCTGCCCAGCACCTCCACCACGCATGGCCTTCCCACAAGACCACTGTTCCCCTCTGCAGGGCAGGTGGGTGCCCCAGGCGTGCAGCCAGACGCCAGCCCCTCCACAGCACAGGACGGACAGGCACAAAGACAGAGAGAGAAAAAATACACGCATCGAAACACAGGTATCTTCCACAGATAACTCAGCTACTGGGGTCCCAGGGGAGAAACAGAGAGGATGGGGAGGGTTCTGCCGAAGGGAACACGTAGCAGTCCCCAGTGGCCAGCTTTGTCCCCAGGGCTGCGGAGGTTTGAGATCAGCTCTCCTCTGCCAAAAAGACTGTGGTGTGGCCCTGGGCTCATCAGTCACAGTCCCCATGACGGCGCTCCCCAGGGAGCTCCCAGGGATGCTCCCGCAGACCGTGGCAGCCGAGCTCTCTGCTGGCGAGTCTGCAGGCAGCTCCCGGCATGGCCGGGTCACAGCAGAGCCAGGTGAAGGCACCTCCCGGGGCTCCACGGGCCTCCCTCGCCACCTCCAGCAGATCAGCTCCCAAAGCCTGAACAGTTTGTTCCCTTACACTTCCCAGCTGGCTCCAGGCAAGGCAGGGCTGCATGCGTTTTGGGCAGGCAGCACTGCCCGCCTGCCTGCAGCCGGCTCCGGGCAGGGGAAGAGCACCCTCTGCCGCTGCTCCGGTGGGCGCTGCTACAAATCCAGGGCCCAGCTCCCAGCCTGGAAAATGAGAGAAACTCCAAGGCCCCAGCTTGTCACCAGTTTAATAGGCACAGCAAAAGGAAGTTTATAAATCCGGTTCACTTCTCTAAATGGATTTGCATTTGGCATCTCTTTCAACAAGGGCAATGAAAACAGACTTTGATATCATATGCTATCAGTTTACTAATAAAAACAGACCACAGTTGCCAAATACATCTGAGCATCTTAAAAGTGCTCTTTGAATTAAAGAGACATTGCCAAATTTGAAGTGCATGTTCTTAGTTTAGAAACTAGACTGCATCAATTAGACACGAGTACACCAGCAGAGACGAAGGATGCAGACTGAGTACACCCCGTATGTTCTTACACACATCTATAGGAGCACACAGCTGCTTGCATATATACGTGTCTGGCCTCTGCTTTGCTTCTTCAGCGGTAGCATTCCCCCAGTGCAGAGGGGACGTCCTGGGCCCGCTCCCTCACGCACACCTGCCTGGGAGAGCCGAGGGTCCCGCAGGAACCAGGAAAGCAGCGCTGCAGGAAGCCACGGCAGCGCGGCCGGCTCCCGGCAGCCATCGGGGCTGCAGCTGGCCCCGCGCGGAGCGGAGCGCCTCGCCACCGCTCTCCCACGGCTGCTGCGGCCTTCCGGGCTGCTCCCACCTGCAGAAAAAACCTGGTGGGTGAGGTCACCTCGGGGATCAGCCGGCCGCTGAGGAGAGTTCACGGCACAGAGCTGAGAGCTCCCAGGTCTGAATCAGAGGGGACCTGCGCTCGGGTGGAAGCCAGCAGCTTTCCAGCGCTGCAGCATCTCCCCAGGCGTGGCCGCCTGCAGCAAGACACAAGTGAATGAGAGCGGCCCCCATGCTGCTCTAGCCTTCACCAGCTGCCTGGTCCGGGGTTCAGCGTGCCCACAGGGTTGTTGATCGGCATATGGCAGCCCTGCTTTTGGGGGAGAATGGGGGACCAGCAGCTGGGATGGTTACAAAGCCTGTCCCTGCAGATTTCTGTCTCTGAGTCACTGGCTGATGCTGGCGAACAATACAGGGAGTTATCAAAAAAGCAGTTGTCGAAAGGGATAAGACTGATTGTTCTTGTCCCTGTCTGCCTAAACCTGCCTGCATACCTTCACGCCATGTTGACACAGTCCCCAAGGCTTGGAAAGGCTCCCACTTCCCCAAAGTCAGTTCAGAGAGCCGGTTTGAGGAATCCCAGCCTCCACTCAGCATGCGGGAGGACGCAGGGGGACCGGCCATCACTCCAGCTGGCCCTGTCCCTTGGGGAGACAGGACCTCTGTGCCGGCTCCCCTCTGGAGATACCCAGCTCTCTCCATCCTAGGGCTCCCAATCTCAGCTCCTCACGAAATGGCCTAAAATTAGGAGAGGTGAATCACCCCCTTCCTCGCCTCTCAGGCAAAGCTGGTCAGGAATTTTCTGTCATTGCCATTTTCCTAAAGGAAAATCCACTTATGCCCAGCCACACTTCTCAGCTTTGTGACCTTTAAGACTGACTGTCTGCTGGGAAAGCAGGAAACAAACAGATTTGTTTGGTTCAGTTTGATCCGACTCGAAATATTTTTGGTTGTGGTCCTGATCCAAAGTGTTTCATCTCAGATCAGTTCCACATTAATCCGTAATTCCCTGGCAGTCTGCGCTGCCAGCAGCACTGTAGCTGGGATGCTGCTCCCTCCTGGGGCCCCACTCCTACACCAGAGTCGATCTCTGTGGTTGCTCCGACCATCCCCAGCCAGGTGTGCCGTGAGGGTCGCACACGGCTCGGCAGAAGCATTCTTCAGAGGTTGCGGGTCCCCAGCTGTGAGTGCAGGTCTGGGACAGCCTCCCTCACTGCTGTCCCCGAGCAGTTCAGTACCCGCATCTGTGCACTGCCTGAGAATTTGGCCTATAAAGCACCAGACAGGCCTTCGCTGCTCAGCAGGAGGCTGCTCTGGAGCAGCTCCTCACTGTCATCTCTGCAACTTTTATTCGCTTCTCGCTGCTCTGGGCCTCTCCCATTTCTTTCCAGCATTTGCCCCATCACCAGTGATCCTTGTCTTCTTGACACTGTACCCCTGCCCTGCTCATAATGCCGTGTGTGAGTACGGTAGGAAGCCGAGGTCTGCGTGAACAGACAAAAAAACCTTTCCTGACTCTTGCTGCTGAGCTGGTCTCATCGGTGTTAAGTCAGTTAATGTTTCGGGACACAGAGACGTGGGGGCGGAGGCCAGCGCTGCCGGTAGCAAAGCGAGGGCATCGTGTCAGGGACAGCGGTGAACAGGGGCTGCAGACAACCAGTGGCTGTGTGTGCTTGTCCCACGCCAGCTCCCCCGGGCAAGCCTGGCCCCAGGCAGATGCACTCCCCATGCAGGAGGTGTTGACGGAGCTGCAGGCTTGCGTGGGGGTCTGCTCACAGCCGGTTGTGTCTGAGACAGAACAGGATTGTTGCAACCAGGGAAGCGGCCACATGCAGGCAGAGACCTCATCCAGGAAGGCAGGGTCAGGTCTTGACGTAGCATGAACTCTGGGTGCCACATGGCACAACTGTGCTGTCCCTCTGTTTCAGCCCTAGTTGTCCTCAGGACCAAGCAGACTGGGTTTGCAGGACACAAGGATCCCGCCCTTCCCTTCGGTAGGATGCACCTGTGGGTGTGCATACACAGAGAGCTGGTCTGCAGCAGGGTCAGCTCCAAGGGTCGGACTTGCACGCAGCTCACTGCACTCTGCCCTGAAATCGCAAGGGAGGACTCAAGGATCATGCACCTCGCCTTGCCACTCGCTGCAGAAGTTTGTCCAGACACCAAAACATCCCAGTCAGTCTCAGTGGCTTTCTGGAGGGTAGGAAGGAGCACCTCGGTAAACCTCCATCCCATTAGTTAGTCTCCTTCCTCTGCCTCTTACGAAGGAACTGCAGGTGATGTAGAAAGTCAGCTAGTGCATGTCATAGAATCATAGAATAGTTTGGGTTGGAAGGTATCTTTAAAGGTCATCTAGTCCAACCCCCCTGCAACGAGCAGGGAACGTCCTCAGATGGGAGAGTGCAAAAGGCATGCTGAAGCTGAGAACAAGTCAAGGTGATGGCCTTGGGTGGAGCCACTGAAAAGCAAGGAGCCTGATGGGTACCATGAACCTCTGTGGTCCAGGACCGCCTGCACCCCACAGCCAGGGCAGTGCTTTCAGGGAGAGAAGGTATTTCCTCCAGCAATACCTGTGAGTTACCTCAGCATCTCTGTATCCCACTGCCCTGCAAAATGGTTTTATAAACGGACAGTTCTCGGCCATGGGAGGCTGGAGTACAAACGGCCTCCAAGAAAGATTTTCAGGTTGGTACTGAAGAAAAATCTTATAGTGTCTGGGTGTTCAGCCTGCCCAGCTGAGATAACAGGCACATACTATCATCTCAAGCAGGCCAAGGCTCCCAGGAGCAGCATTATGAAGGCAAACATTTGGGTGCTCGAGATTGTGCTCCACGGCCCCATGGCACATCTTTGCTGTCTTGTTTGTTTCTGAAGTGCTCCTCACCTCCAAGCCAGCTCCTGTGCAGGGCCACGAGACACACCACTACACACTCGAACAATTTATCACTTGAGTACCTGGTTCCCTGCGCTCATTTCCTGGTAAAAGACTCATTTCACTTCTCTTTGACTCTCAAGACTGCCAGCCGCAGCAGAGGAGCATCACCTCACAGATATAGATCCCATGTGCCATCCCATCCCTGTAGAGGCACATCCTCCCCCGCGGAGGGGCAAATCTTAGTTCACAGAATCACAGAATGGTTGAGACTGGAAGGGACCTCTGGAGGTCACCTGGTTCAGCCCCCTGGGGGTGGACACTTGGGAGGAGGGACATCCACATGGAAAAGCACATGGCTCTAGGGCAAGGCTATTCTGACATGTCAGAGGCAACCACTACAAGACTATGCTGACATGCTCACAAGCAACCGCATTACTGCTGCTTAGCACATTACTGCCAGTTGCCATCCACGACTGTGTGGGTGCTGCAAGCAGTGGCAGACGCATGGAGAGCTGTGGCCATGAGCTGACTCCAGAAACAGCTGCATGGAGCTGTCGTGCAGGGACTTGTACCAGGAACTGCACAAGGAACCAGACAGCTCACAGACAGCATCAGTGCAGCATGAACCACCTCCGTCCCAGAGATAGAGTTGCTCTGGATATCTGCTCTCTTGGCATCACAGCACCAGGGAGGCTCCAGGAGGGATGTGAAGGATGGGGCAGGAGGGCAATGGATGGATACAGAGGGTGGGAGAGAAACTGGGAAAGGGAGACAGGCAGTGTGACCAGCCACAAGAGAAAACAAGGAGCCAGGAAGAGTATCCTTGGTAATCTAAAAATAAGGTCCTTTACTTCTTCATCTTTGCCACCTCTGAGGGTTTCAGTGCTGAGGACTGAGAAGTATGAGACAGTCCAGAGAGACAGTGACTGTGCCTAAACTGCAGGACCCAGGAACAACTTTCAGCACCAGTATTTGGTGGGAATAAGTCACATCACAGCTCCACAGCAGAAGGGTAACACAGTTATCCTTCCCACTCTTGATGCCAAAGTCAGTCAGTCAAGGCAGCTGGAGCTGAGCAGTCAGCACGCTGTCCTGGACTTGCATACGGCCCTAAACAGTGATACACGCTGCCTTTAGCAAGACCTCAAGGTGCTGGGCAGACATTTGCAGAGCACCAGGAACGTGGAGATGATGTGCTGGGGACCTGTGCCAACTCACCTCCTTCAGGCTCAGTGGAGGTCACAGCCTGTCCATGATTTCTTTATTCTGTCTCCCTTTTAAAATTTTTGCTGTCCTTTGTCTAGAAACACCTTTGCTGCTCTCAGCAATTGTTATTCTTCCTAACTCAAGTGTAACTTGTTTTGTTCTGTTTATCTTTCCAAGGACACTTTGCCTGGTTTTCTTTATCTCCTCTGTTCCTGTTAAAGAGCCTTGAATCACACCAGAGCAGCTACTCTGCTCACCGTTTTTGTGGTTCATAATATATTGCTTGTGCTAACCATCACTCACACCAGCTACAGACCGTTTGACCTGCCCTCTGCCTTGCTGAGTTTTGTGGGAAGGAAAGCTGGACACACAGCCTGGAAGGGAACTGTGACATGCTCTAATCCTGCAGATTAGGCATAATGTACTCAGGTAGGGTGAAGAACCAAAGCATAGGGCTGCAGGGCTAGGCTGGCCTCCAATTTCTACTTTACAAACAAAAATCCCAGGTAACCAGGAAAGCCAAGCAGACCAAAAACTGCTTGGGCCACTTCTCCCAGCATCTTCATCCTCCTGCTGGTTGGAGTCCAGTCGGAAGGACCTGTCTCGAGCAAGCCTACCCCACCAAGGCCAGCATACCTCTGCCTGCTCCGTTCTACTCTGACTTGCTTTGGAAGACTCAAGCACCCGGGAAAATGACGGGTCTCACTTCTGTGTCCCCGTTGCATTCAGCGGGGCTTGCTCTCTCTTGGCAGAGACCAAAATCAAGAGTTTCTTAACCCAGTTTTCTCCCCTGGCTACCTGTGCGTGCCTTAGCAAAGCTCCCTGAAACCCCGGAGCAGCAGGATCTGCAGTTTCAGGCCAGCTGCTGCAGATCAGCATCTGACAGCTGGTTCCAATGGCACAGAACTAGTTTACACCAACAAAAGATCCCATCCAGGAACGGGGAAGCATTGTTCTCATTACCTCTGCAATGCTTTTGGTCGCAAGCTATCCCATAGGGAATGGTGGAGCTGGCTGTTTCAGCCTGGTTTCCAATAGAAACAAAACTTAAGCAATCACGCCATTTGTGTTTGTTCATCCATCCCCAACAGCTCGGGGACCCATCGGCAAGTTTCACCCAAATCTGAAAGAGGGGTCAAAAAGCTAATGGTCTGACTCAATTTGTGATGTGAGGTCCCTTTCTCCTACCAATTGCATGGCAGGAACCCACACAGAAAGCTGCTGTGAGAGCTCAACTTCTATCAGACACCAGAAAACAGCATACAACGCTTCCCCAAATGCCCTCCTCATGCAGAAGCTTTAGGCGGGACTCACACTTTCCAGGCCACCAGAGATCCACCAGAGAAGAGAGAACCCTGGGAGAGTAGGTTTCCTCAAGCCAGCTGCTCAAACTTGCTCTCTCTGGTTTTGCACTGAGGCTGCCACCACTGTAAAACAGAGGTGTTAACGCTGAGAAACAGAATGACCAAGAACACCGGTACCTGAGGGAAAAAAGCAGCCTTGGGAGACCAGCACCCAAAAGTGACAGGTAGCGTCAACCATGCCCAGGCCCCAGAACAGCAGGAAGGGCCATGATTTTCTTACCCTTCCAGGCAGGTTTTAAAATAATGGTGTCTTTTCTCGAGGCTTCACCAAACACTCAGAACAAAATCCAGGGGAAACAATTGATGTCAGTGACTGATGTGGCCACTACAGCATTTGAGCTGTTCATAGGAAGAAGCACAAAAATAATACAAGTTCACTGTTTATCTAACACTGGCCAAGGGCAAAGTCAACAAACAGCCCTGGGATCTCTCCAGAGACACAAGGCTGACAGCCACAGCCTGCCCTAAACAGACACGGGACGCATTGACTTTGGCAGCGCTGGCTGCTGCATGCTGTCATGTCAATAAACATCCCCATACAGATATCTGAAGGAGGTGAATGGTCGTGGGACGTGCAGAGGAACAGTGTTTGCTATAAAGAGACGAGAGAAAGATCAGTCTTATAAATAATACCACTTCACTCTACGATATGCCCATGAATAAGGAGAAATAGGAGCGCTGATGGGGGAAGGCTGTCACGGATACTGCCTGGATGACACAGTATTGCTTATACTGCTGCACAGCTGTGCACAGCTAAGAAGGCGGTGGTGCTGATGATGTGCTCCCACCACCCTTCCTGCTGCTTTCCTGCATGCTTCCAGAAACACCTTCACCTTGCCACACAGTGTGTACCTCTCTGGCTACCCCTCTCCTAGAACATTGTCCCAATGTGCCAGTTTGCGTGGAGAGGGACACAGGTCTGTGCCAGGCTGTGGCTGGAGAGCTTACCTGGGGCAGGGTTCCTCAGAGCCCCGACCTTCTCTCAGATCCAGCCCTTTCCCACCTCACAGCCCGTAAGCAACGGTAGTTTACACGTGGCTCCTGGCAATGCTGTTACTGTGAGAAACCCACAAGCACAAAACTATGTCTCACAGTGCAAATTTCACGCACTGAGATGTGACTAGTCTAACACAATCCCTTCAGATGCTTACTTTGAGAAGGAAAGCTTGTTTCCAACATCTTCAGAGAGAGAGGTCTGCCTGAAATGGAACCAAGGAGCAAACAAGCAGCCCAGGCAGCAGAGAAAAGCCAGGACATCGGCCCTGAAACGCACATCACAGCATAAAACAAACAACAGCTTGTGAAGGTCCCTTGGAATAGCAGCTGTGCCCTCCAGTGTATCAACTGTTTGCCCCCAATCTGGTACGGTCCACAAGCTCATGGAGAGTGCACTCTAAGCCGTTAATAAAGACAGTAAACATTATCGGTCCCAGTGTCAAAAAAGCCTGGACTAACTCTGCCTTTCCCGTGTCCTTTGTTTCTAGGTCCTCTGCCCCAGTAAGGAGTGAGCCCACACTTTCCTTAGCCTTCATTTTGCTGCTGGCATACTTAAAAGAGGCCCTCTTTGTGTCCTTCCCATCTGGCTCCAGCACTGCTGAGCTTTGGCTTCCCTCACTCCATTCCTGAAAGCTCAGGCAACGCCTCGATGTCCACTGCAGGTAGCTGGTCCCTGCTTCCACAGCCTGTTCAGGAGTCCCCTCTCGGGTTCCTCCCCAAAGCATCGCTCTTGCATCAAGGAAGGTGGGCCCTGTCCAAGACGCTGCTATTTCAGTGGATCCAGGATGAAAAGGAAGGTAAAGTTGCAGCCCGGTCTATCCGGGGGGAATCAAGGGGGAAATTCCACCCATCCCAAAACATCTAAGCTGTACATACAGTACAGAACCATTTTAAGAGCAACAATGCCCCCTGCCTGTCTCCATCCCAGCACTTTCTTCCCATTCCTTTGAATTTTCCAGCTGCAAATCAGTTGATTTAGATCTGTCCCCTCTCTCATACCACAGCTAGGACATGCAACTCCAGGTTTAGGGGAGATGGGACTTTCAGGGCTGGATTTTGCTTCAACATGGTGTAGAGTAAGGGCAGCTTCACTGAAGTGTCTGCTGTTCAGCCTGAACCAGGGCTTGGTCATGGACAAGTCAGGTCACTTTCAGAGGCCCACATCCTCAGGACCATCCAGAAACTCAGCTCCTTCTGTTTCCAGTTTCATAATCCGTACTAGTGACTTCTTCTTGCCTCTCCTTTCAACTCCTTCACTTTTTCCAAACTCCCACTGTGCCAGAGAGAGGATATTGCACAGATCTTCCCACTGACCTTACTAGGGTGCTCGGCAACTTCTTGCTCTCTAAGGGTAGCACCTTGTCTTGACTCACTGCTTTCTCCAAGTGAAGAGAACAAGTAAGGAAGGAGGAGGGGCAGGTCATTGTGCCAAAGCAGGCCTGCTGGGCTGGAAAGGGACAGGCATTTGTGGAGTGAGGTGACGTGCTCTGAGCCGTGACCTGGCTCCCCATGCGGAGCTGGTTGCCTGAGTACCCTTTGCAGTGAAGAGGGCTAGGAGAGCCTGTCCCCAGAGGAGATCGTTGCGACTCCACAGAGCAGGGCAGAAGAGCTGCCAAAACTACTCTCTGGAGAGACGAGGGGCTGGGGTAAGATCACAGACATCCCTGACGCAGAGGAAAACGGGTACTGGGAACCTGGAACAAGGGACTGAGAAGCACAGCAAGGGAAGAGTTTGGGGCGATGAGTCACAGACGGAACGCAAACACAGGAACAGGCTATCACGCGGTAACCAGTTACTGCGTGTCAGCATTACAGTCCATGTGCATTCGCTTAGTCCCTGCAAATAAGGTCATTTCAGCCAGCTTAGTGCGGTTCTGTCACGTTGGCTAACTTGAATTGACTTGCATGTGCCATGGATTAAGGGTGTGCACACAGATGCCCCCCACCGTCAGCTGATGTACAGCAACTTATTCCTCTGTGATAACTTGTCCAGTCTGTCCGCGCCTCCAACTTCATAAAAGCTTCATCAGTGGGACAGGGAAACCTCAAGAAAAAGCACCTAGGGTATGGTGAGGTAGCTAAGGAGGTCACACAAACCAGGTTGCCAGCGGGGTTATGTTCAAGCACAATGACGACCCACCCCATGCCATTCCCGCCTTCCATCTTGGGTGTGCCTTCTTCAGGACGACAGCCTCCCATGTTCCTCTCCTAGGCTGGAGCCTACTGGGCTTGGAGATGGCTGCTTGACAGAACTGCCTCGTTAGGAGGTTTCGCAACAAGCTCCCTGTGACTGTATTAAGCAGCCTGCATCATCTGTTTTGACTTTGCTGGATTTGTCTGTGTTCAATATATTTCTCGCAAGGGTCCCAGTTCAGCCCTCATTGACGTCAATGGGAGTCAGTCCATTCCCTTCAGTGAGAGCGAGAGCTGTCCCTTGGTGCTTGTATCTCGGCTGTTTCATTTCAATGCCCAGCTCCGTACACCCTCCTACCTTTCCCATCCCTTCAACATGGCTGGTGGCTTGAGCCTGTCCCTTCTGGCTGACAGATCAGATCAGATCAGCCAGATCTGATCGTGTCCCAAACTCGCTCATTGTTCCCTCTGACTGTACCACTCTCCTTTGTCGTTCACCATATATCTTGATTTTCTGAGCACCTTTAGCATCATATTTCCTCAGCTGGACCCTCAGCAACGGTTGCATTTCTTAAACACAGACAAAGCAAGTTTTGTTGGTTGGCCTCTCCACCTGGGCGATATCCTCCTTCTACAGCACAGTCATCCACCTTGAACCGTCAAGGAAGGCTTTCACTTCGGTTAGTTTTATTTCTGCATTAGCTCCTCAACGATCAGTTCCCATCCTAACTTAGATCTCTGCATGGGTAATTATCAAAGCGGACAGTCACGGGAGTCTGAGAATCTGGTTTCAACACTACACACTGTTAAAGATTCCCACTGAGATTTTGGATAAGCCATTTAAATTCTTTGCTCCCTCCCGTAAAACCGGGAATTGTGCTCCTCTTTCTCCAGTGTTTTTTGATGGTGAGATGACCTCACAGTACTTCTGAGACCACTACTAAATCTCATGCAGAGAACTTTACATCCCCAAGCCTTTCTGAGTTAACACCATTGCTACTTCTAAAACACTTCAAAAATGGACAAACAAAGACACAAAATATTAGCTGATCACCCACCAGATAAAACTTTCATCACATCCGTGGACTGCCAGAGAAGAGGCAGGAGAACACACGCCATGCATGCATTGTTTTAAGTCCTTTCCTAGAGCACTCGCTCCAGCGATGCTGGGGAGAGGATCCTGCACTAGACAGCTCCATGGTGTGACCCAGTACAGCCTTGCACATTCATCCTGGAGCCAAACTGTCTGTCTGATTTATGTTATCCTAAGGAAGATCTTGAGTTAATGGCACTGAAGTTCTTCAGAGAAGAACCATCTCATGGAAGAGGGAAAAAGACAAGGGAAGAGGAACCAATGGGAACTCTTCTCCTTCCACATCCCAGCTGGGCTTGGCTGGAGCTGGCTCCAATTATGCTGGTGGAGCCCAGCGCTGCGTGCACTTCGGAGGCTGCCACAATATCTCCCAGTGCCAGAGATGCGCTCTCAGGCAAAGCAGGAAGCAGATGGGCTAAACGCAGCACCCCCACCTCCTTGCGGCAGGCACAATTTGAGAGAAGGGGACCGTTTTTATCAATAACATATTCTGCTCGAAGCGGGTAGGCTTCCTGTGAGCTTCGGCAGCGAGGAGGGAATGGCTAAGCACTCAAACAGCAGTCAGCCATGGTTCCAGGGGAACGTTTTCAAGATGTGGTCTGTCCCACTGACAGGCAATCACAGAGAATTCAGCCTCAGGAGCAACCCTATATCCCAACAGATTAAGAGATGAGAAGGAGGAGAGACAATGCTTCAAAGCTGATGGTGTCCAGGGTACCCCTGAGGATCTGCTGAGGCCCATTAACTGTGCCGAAGGGGAAGCTGCTCTGACTAAAGCGCTCACACCCAGCTCCCATCTCACATGCAAATCACAGGGAATGAACTGTCAAAGCCAAGGCCAACCACATCGCACTCCCTCAGTGCTTCACCTGCACACCACTGGTACCAGAGACAGGCAGGGGGTGGGGACATGCAGTGACACTACTGTCAGACTACGGAAGAACCAGGCATGCGAGGAAGTGGAAGGAGGAGGGATGGAAAAGGTGAACAGGGGCTGCCAGAGATTTGCTCAGGTGGGAGCTGGGCAGAAATGGCAGCGAATCCACTATTTACGAGGAGTAAAGTGTTACAGAGCACAGCTGGGCCTGGACTACCTTCACTGACACCACAGCCTGCCAAGCTCCTAATAAAACCCAACACAGGTTGACTTGGGATCTCATGGTGCTCCAGAGCAGCAGCTTCCCCCTCCCCACCTGGGGCCCACATGGGCTGTGAAGCAAGCGCTTCCCCAGCATCTTACCACATCCAGGGCCTCCAGGGCTTCCCCACCCACCTCCACAGCCAAGTGGAGCAGCCCAAGAGCGGGTCCATGCCCTCACTGCTTAACCTGCCCTCCGCAGCCCCACCTCACCACACATGCCTCCCCGCTCCGAGCAGGGATGGAGTACGCCTACGGTCTGTTGTTGTTGGTTTTGGCTCAGCAGTAGCAGGCTGCTTCCAGCAAGAGTGGTATGAATAATTGCCCAATTAACTGGAGGAACTTCCAGATGTGTGTTTGCTTTCATACCCATCCAGCCCCCCTCAATCCCACGTGCCTAACGCCGCGGAGAGCGGTGGGGGTGGGAGAGCCAAGGCTCTGCTAGCTCGCGCAGCAGCATGGGCAGGGCTAGCCCGCTGCCTGGCTCAGCTCCCCTTTCTATCCCCACCTCCCTCCCACTCTTTAAATGGGGAAATGGTCTTTTTTTAACGACCCTAGGGAGAAGGAAATTTGCCCTGCCTGCCAGAGCTTGGTTACACATGCCAAAATCCTAGCAAGCAGAGAAGAAAGCTGATCCCATGTTATGATTTTTATCAGGTGCACATACAGTGAACCCTCTTAAGACAGGTATTTTTTGCCATTTCCCCCCCTTTTCCCATTGAATACTCTTACACTCAGCAGAGGTTTTATTATCAGCCAAACTGCTTTCACCCTGCAGGACACATTGAAGCATTTCAAGACTGTGGTTCACCTGTGTTATCAGTGACATGAAGCCATAGCTTTGCCACCCATCTGCTTCACACCATCTGAGAAAGGGGGGCTCTTTCTAGGATCTGGGTGGAGATTTTACCTGGGCATGGGGTGTCTGGAACTCGGTCAACAGAACAAGGCCAAAAGGTGGCTCAGACTCCACAGATAACATGAGCATCCCACCAAGCCTCACTCACACAAAAAGTGCAAGGGGTGGCTTTCACCTTCTCTGATTTTAGCACGCAGTTCAGCACCTGAGTATCTAAGCTCCAGTGAGAAGAAAGAGAAGCAGCTCCAGAGCAACCTGCTCCATCCGATAGTGCTTAAGACAAATGAGCTGATTCACTCACAAGAGGCTTCAGTCTCTCCCCACTGTACAGCACAGATGGAGCTTAAAGGACAAAATTACACCAGATGGCAAACTTCTAGACAGCTACTGTTTGGGGAAATGAATGCCATCCAAAACATGTGCTCTGCCCAACCACAGCATGAGTGAAGCAACTCCAGCTCAAGGCATTCTCCCAGATCAAAATCTCAGCCTTGGGACCCTTTGGACAGGATGTCCAGAAATAACAGCAGCTAGGGGTGATGACTCTGTTTGGAAGTGCCATTAGCTTGGTGTTGTGGGCATCACACGACTCCTTGTGTCATCCAGCTCCCAAGGTTTTATCTTGCAAACCTTTAGACAGTAACTAGCAAGAGAGCACCTGGGACTCATGCACCAACACAACCACAGCCAGAACATCTCCTTTAGCACCAGCACAGGGATGCACGTACAGCACATTGAAGCAGAAGGCTCACAAGACCTGCTTTTCACCCAGCGGCTGGCAAAGACTGAACCCAAAGAAAGAGGACAAACTGCCATGTGATCCTTCCCTACAGTGTACAGAGAGCCTGGCTCATAGCAGGCCAAGTAAATGTTCTCTCTAACTAAGCAACTTCACGTCAAGTGTGCTCCTGAAGCTGGCAAAACAGTTTGGACAACAGTCTGCTTCCCCATCCTTTGAATCAGGACAACTGGACAGGACAGACAGCCAAACTCCAAATACCTTTAAAAGACGAATGATTATGATGTTTCCTTCTTTGAGAGGAGCTCAACAGCCAAAATTAACTTCACAGTAATCAGCAAATAGCCCAGTGTCAAAAACACTTTTCCATGCTGAATCTCCAAACCACACACCACGAGTTTGGGGTATAAAGTCCCATCTCTCACAAGTCTCTTCAATCACTGAAAAATTCACTGCTGCCAGGAATGACTTTCCCTTGACCCCTAGATTGCTATTCAAACCCAGCCCACCTACAGCAATGACAATTCATTTGTCCCCTTCTCTCCACAGTACATTTCCACGTCAATTACAGATGTGAAGAACTAAATGGTTGGGTTGTTTGCTTCAGACAGAGCATGAATCTGGTTGCTAGAGAGCAGCTGACCTGCTGTAATGCCTTCCTTTAGGACGAGTTATTCATGGCTCCTGTGCTTGATCTGCTGCACATAGGGCAGCTAGAGCAGGCTACCATTTGTTCTTCCACAAAAGAACAGTGGATTGGAGCCTGGGGAGGAAGGAAGAGGTGCCACATGTATGAGAAACGTGAGGAGGGCAGGGTCTGACATCCTGGCCTGAGGGGTGAGACCATACAGGACCAGAAGCAGTAAAGATGGGGAATTCAATAAATGCCCAGAGAGAGACAAACTGTGGGCTTCCTAAGGGCAACAAGGCCTTATGTCTGTCCTGGGCACTGGTGTCTCAACCAGGTCTGACATCCATGGGGTGCTGACCCTGCCCGCCCACAGTGTTGCTGTTAGAAGGCAGAGGAAGCTTTCGGTCTGTGCAGTATTTTGCAAGGGTGGAACAACTGGCTTCCCCTCCGCGGCCATCACCCTCCCCACCACCCCAGAGGACTCTAAGTGGGCCATAAATGTTTTCAGCATGGCACTTTACCAAGCATATGCCACAAATTACAGTCCCGTGCCGATAATAAGTCAGGCAATAGCACCACTTTTTTGTCCTGCCAACTGCACAAAAGGTGGCAGAGGGGAGGGAGGAAGGCGGGGGGAGACGCCTATTAGCACCAGGCTGGATTTTACACGCGATGGAAAGTGTTTGTTCAGCTGGAAGTGAGAACGGTCCTTAACCTAAGAGCATGCACTAATAAAAACAGAGTGTGCAGAGGGGGTGAGGGGCACCGGCACAGAGTAGCAATTCACGCTCCAGCACAGGTGCGAGGACCAGGCCTAGGTCAGAGCACCCACAGAGCCTGCTTTTGCTCTGGCTCCATTTCACACCTTTTGGAAACACTAATTGCAGGTTCTGCTTTGCCCTAGGGGTGAACACAGACAGGTCTGAGAGCACCCAGTGCCATGGATTTTGGTGCAAAGCCCACTTGACAGGCTGAGCTAGGGACCTGCCCTGGCGGTTTGGCTGGGACAGTGAGGAACCAACTCCATCAAGAGGCCCTCTGGGCACCACACTCTCTTCTCATCCTTCATCCAGGTGGGTTCAGCCTATTGTCAGGTCTCCAGAAAGAAAAGCCATGGGATCGCAGCCTGGTTTGTCCAGCCACCTCTGCTGTGAACTCTGCAGGCCCCTTGCTGCTCCCGCTCCATCACTCTACATAGTAAACGCACCCAAGACCCAGAGCCAGCTGCCCAAGCAGAGGCACAATGCTCTGAGAGACATCAGTGCTTGAAAAACCAGATGCTGCTTTGCCTGGTGAAAGCCAGTAAGTCCTCTGAGAAGAGGTAGTGCTGTGTCTTGGCCGGTGCAGAGGAGTGCAGAGCAGGAAAAAGGGGACCACAACAACAAGATCAAAGACAGTGCAAAGCATAAATCAAGCAACATTTAGTTATCCATCCATGTCTGTAGCACATGACTCACCAAGTCCCTGGAGCTTAAAGAATACACCCGCACTTGAGAATAAACCAAACTCCCTCAAAATCACCCTCTCAGAAAAAGCCCTGGGAAATAAGCCATTCCCTAACCCCGCAGGTCCTCAGGCAGGCCCTCCATGGGTGGAGGCAAACTGCCACATGCAAGATCTCTCTGCTATGAACTCTCTTTCTCCATATAATCAGGAGCTGCCAAGAGTGTCCCAAAGGTGCCCAATAGCCAGAGGGACCTCTGTGGACCTGACCGGACTGGGTATCTAATGCAACAACAGTACCTGCAGCCAAAGCCAGATGCTAACCGGCAATCATCACACATTGGATACCTGGTGCAATACGCTGAGAGCATACTACACATGTCACCACACAGCTATGACTTGGCCCCCTCATGGAAGAGGGCGATTAAAGTCATCCGGAAAGGAGGCTGCTAATTCCCTCCTAACAAATCCCCTGTCCGTGCCAAGAGGATCACACAATACCAAAAGCTAACCCTTCCCATGGCATTCATGGTATAACAAGACGACTGCCCACCCCTAAAAGGCAGGAGGTACCATAGTTGGGGAGAGGAAAGGGACAAAGAAACAGAAAAAGCTGTCTGCAACCCATCCTGAATGGAAAACGTAGCAGCTGCAGAGCACTTCTTGGAGTCACAGAGAAATGTGTGGCTGCTTTCATGACAGTGTCCCTTTTAGCGTCATTAAAACATCCACCAGCACTCTTCCAGTTTTGACACCTTTGGCTTTAGCCTTACCCTCATTCCAGGAGAAACATCAGCAGCTCATCCAGATGGGCGGAACCAGGTCTGGCTGCTGCAGGTGGAAGAGAAGGTGATCCACACCACCGGGCAAACCTCCCGTTAAGATGCTGGCACATGATATGAAGAGGATTTGCTTAATTATCCCATGGTAATTCCCAGTTTTACCCACAGGAGGTCACACTTTGCCAGGCTTATCAGCTTTCCATGCAAGCAGCCCTGTGCAAACAGTATTGCTGTGGGACCAGCAAAGCACAGTTTTACTAGCCCAGCTCAGATTTTGGCCTAAGTCCCTTCTGTGCATCCTTGCGTTCTCTGCCGATCCTCCAGCTGCTCTCCTGCCTGCCCTACAAGTGCCAGCCTCCTCTCCAAGGCTGTTGGACACCTATACAGACAGTCTTCCTGTGTGATGGACCATTCTACCCACTCAGCCATTCCTCACTTCCATTCTTTCCTTGCTGTCATGTCCTTTCCCAGTCCAGCCTTCCAGTCCCTCCACTGCCCCTGCCAAAAAAACTCCATTACATCCACTGCCTAGGCTGTAACTCTAGCCTGGTTTCATAAAAAAATGAGAGATACACAACTGCACGCACTGGAGAAATTTCTGTTCCAAAACGCTTCAAGAAAATGAATGCTCAGGTGGAATAGCATCCCCACACAAAGAAATGGTTCAGTATGAGCTCACCTGTTGTTAGTCTTCAGAGAATATAGAGAGAAGCGACCTCAAGAAACAAACCCATAGGAAAACAGGCTTCACTGAACACCGCTCTTGTGGAACTATTTATTTCATGACACATGAAAGTTCTCCAAAACTTAGGAAAGTTGTTGATTGCCAGCCCTATAAACTAATATCCTTCATTTATCCCTAGAAAGCCCTTGCAGGCCCATTGCCCTCGGTGCTCAGGGGGTCACCAGGTCTTGCTATTTATTTGAGCCACTGCAGGGTTTAATACTTAGACGCTTAGCATTCCTTGGCTTCTGTAATGCTGCCAGCAATGAACACCTTTCTCTGTCAAGAAAAGTAGATGCATTCAAACATGTTTTCCATCAGCAAGTCAAGCATGGTTTTCACTCTCACATAGTCACAGTCCAGCAGCCTGGGTACAGGCTAATAAGGATTATTCTTATGGCCACGCAGTCTCCAAGGTTATAAGACAGCACACAGCATCCGCTCTGTCCACATCATCTGACATTTTCTCAACCTCTACTAGTGCACAGGCTGCTGTCTCCTTAAAAGGAGACATCAGACTGTCCTCCTGCCATCACACAGGCCTCCCTTCTGAAAAATCTCCCCGCATTGATCTTATCTCTGTGCAGGGTTCTGCCTCCTTGAACACTATCCCCTATGGCACCTGGGTTACTGGAATGGTAAAACCATCATAATGCAGAGACTTTGGTGACAAAAGTTTCACCGTTATACTCCTAAAATACCTCTTGATAGTGTACTGCTGAGCATCAGTACAGAAGTGTGGAGAGAGCGTTCCATTACTCCTACTTTCCGAACACTGAGAAAAGCTCTTTGGCTAAAGGGTCTGTTCAGTTCAAATCACAGCTGGCGTTTCAGCAGAGAAATTCCTGAAGTCAAATCTATCTCCCTGTGTCTGGTCTTGCTTTTCTAAAGCCTGTCAATCCCCAGCTTTGTTCGCACCATGTGAACACCTTCTCTCTGACGCAGTTTCCCTGGAGAAACACAGGAATACTAGCAGTGCTTTACCTCAGAGGGACACCATGAGCCCAAATATACAGACTACATAGGACCCACATACTCCAGTGAAAGGGTGCTATAAGTACTGAAGACAGATGGAAGCTTTTCATCCTCCTACAAAAGCTTATCAAATACTGCCCACACTTATCCTTGTTCCCACACCTCTACATCTACTTTCATCCTCTTCTAAACCTGCTTTCCTTGCTAGCTTAACTTCATTTAGCAAAGGGAACATAATCCTTCCCATGTGTGTAAGTGCCCTTTAGGACCCTACAGAAACAAATGCAAGTGAATAGAAAATAATGCATTATACTTCCAACTTACATTTGGATAAACAAATGATTTCTCAGAACAGCTTCCTGAAATGGCTCTGTCACGTGCTTCCATGACATGAGTTTATTGCTCTCCACAGCAGTATCAGCCAGTCACAAGGAAGCCCTGAAGAAAGCACATATGAACAGGTCTTCTTAGTGCTTTCAACCAGTTATGAGTTTAGTCATTCTTTGAAACAGTGGGACTGCCCTGCCTTCTGAAGCACTAGCCACCATCAGAGGCAGGGTAGCCAGCACTGCTGGTCACCGCAGTGCCCAAGACCCTACTAACCATTTGTCCCTGGGATGACGGATGCTGTGTCTCTTGCTTCTGATCACTACCCAGTAGCTTTAAAATAAATGTGAAAAACCCTCTGAAGACCACGTTTAAAATCCAGCTGCAATGGCTACAACTCCTCTTTGTGTTTTATGTTTCATTATCATGTCTTGTACTTTCCTCGTGGTCCTTTGTGGTTTCTTTTAGATTGTAAACCTTCCGGGTAAGGGATTTGTTATCTGTTTGGCAAGAGCCTGCATTACCAAGCTGTGTACATTTACAACGCCATATAAAAGATTAGTACTTTATTGGTCACTTAAGCATTCCTAGTTAATAATCTTTAATGTGGCAGTTATTTATCCAGTCGTAAACACAACACTGCTGCCAAGACAAGTCAAATAAACACTATGGAAGTCCTTCATGTTTAACATGAAACCATTTCTGTCTGGGCCATTTCAGGCTTCGCAAAAAAACAGTCACATTGTTACTGAGCACAAAACTAGTCAGATCTTTCAAAGTGTTCTTAAAGCAACAATTGTATCTAAGACTTGCACTAAGCTTTTCACCTGAAACCTCTGCAGGGCTGGGAAACAGTGCAGTCCCCAGTGCAGAACCACAACCCCGAGACCTCCTTACCCTGCACTGCCGGGCCCAACAGCCCTGCCTGCCTGCCTGCAGCGCCAGCGCCACCCCTGTCACCCCTCACCGCCCCCTGTCACCCCTCATAGCCACCCCTGTCACCCCTCACCAGCCCTGTCACTCCTCACCACCCCCTGTCACCCCTCATAGCCACCCCTGTCACCCCTCACCGGCCCTGTCACTCCTCACCACCCCCTGTCACCCCTCATAG
>VXBH01009308.1:426475-446476 GCA_013400035.1 Rynchops niger
GCGCCTCTGCCGGCATCGGGAGCTGGCCAGGGAGGAAGGGGGGTGTGGGACTCGGTACCGGGCGGCGGGACCTCGGCGGCACCTTCCCGGCAAGCGGCTGGGAGGGACCCGGAGGGGGCCTGCCCCGAGCCCGGCCTTCGCCGGGCTCCCTCCGCGCCCCCTCCGCGGCTCCTCCGCGGGCGCCGCGCTGGGACTCGCCCCCGGTGCGCGAGCCCCGGGTCGCCGTCCGTGGCGGGAGGAGCTGGGGGGGAGGATGGTCACGCGGCCCTGAGCCGCTGTTTCCGTGGGCTCCGGAGCCCCCGGTGGCCCCGGCGGGAGCTGTGGGGCGCCCGAAGGAGCCGAGCCCTCCCCTCTCTGCTGCCCTGCAGGGCTTGGGTTTAGCCTTTTGGCTTGTGCCGGCGCCTGGGGACTCTGGAGGGCAGTGGAATGGCCTGTTGGCGCCTCTGGGCGTGAAGGCGCGGGTCGGTGCTCTCTGCCGTTACCCTTGCTTTGTCTGCCAAGTGTGTCGAGACCTGGGGATGGGGCGAGGACGGACCCTCTGACCGCTGCTTACCCCGGTGCTCCCCGTTTACACTTACTCTGCCGGCTGGCCCCGGTTAAAGGGGCAGTTTGTATTCACATGAAGAGCTCTCTGAACCCAGAGCTGGTGTTCTGCAGCTTCTTCCTTGAACGTTTTAAAATGTCTATCGCAACAGTCAATTTTAAAATGTTGGTCTTCATCGAGGAACTGCTCTCTGAAACGCATGTGTTTATACAGCGTGTCCTTGAACGGACGATTGCTGTCGCGATAGCGGGGCTGCCAGAACGTTACCCAGCAGAACACCGGATTTAGGGTGCCTGCCAGAAGTTGCCAAAATCTTCCTGGGCCGATGGACAGGAGAGCAAATAACCCAGTGGCTGCAGTTAGTTGCCCCTAGCCCCAGGCGGTGTGGGAGGGCAGCCGGAGGGATGACACCTTGGAGGTGCTGTGTAGCCGCGGTGAGAGGGAATTGGGTGGTTCTATATCGGACTGTGTGATCTTAAAACCTTGCATCTTATGTCCAGTTCCTACAGGAAGCTGGAGCAGCTGGAAGCTTTTCTGGCTGGAAAGCTGGAAGCTTTTCTGGCTTACAGGAAATCCCTGATAGGATTGTCAAAGCATCCAGGAATACCCAGAGCACAGAAATTAAATACCTCACATTTAGGGCTCTGTATTACCAGCACAGGGAATTCCCTGTTGTTAGAATTTCCTTTGTGCAATCGCTAGCAGCTAGTCCGTGTTGCAAAAGGCTGCTCTCTAAGATAGTTACTTTGCAGTAACAGCGCTGATAACTCGAATCCAAGGACTCCGGCAACATTTTATGTTAGCTCTCTGTTGCCTCCAAGCAACACATGATACTTATGGCCTTTGTAATTTGCAAAATGGCAATGGATAGTATTGCACAATCATTACCTATTGGGGATCTTTGTACTGAATGTCTTTTCTGTCATTAATATTTGAAGGTTTGCAGGTGTTCCTGCAGCTAGAATTTGAACACAAGGGAAAGCAGCTTTCTGCTTCTCTTCTTTTTTTTTTTTTTTTCGCTGTTAACAATTAAATGCTGCCAAGGAAATGTTTCTAAGAGGCTATCTGTGGACCCGTCGCATACTTAAGCACCTCTGCTCTTCCCGGCCCTCTCCTTTGGTTGCAACCTTTGTTTTCTCACCTTGGTTGTCTTTCCTTCTTCATTCTGTTAGTTTGAAGTCTTGAATGAGCCTTGTCATTTTGACTGTAAAGAAAATAGAAAAAAAAAAAAGCTATTCCCGCACTAAAATTAGACTGCCCATAAATTTAAGGCAGGCAGGCAAGCAAAGCAAACCAGTCCGCACTGCACATATCTCTCACCGTCTCCAACACCAAGGTTATTGCCATCTGATAATACTGCCCTGGCATTTGTTTAGACTGTAAGTGCCTTTGCTTCAGTGACGAAGCTGGATAGAGTTAGTGACAAGCAAATTATTGGCAACAGACCGTGAATTTAGTCCTTGCTATTCTTTCAAGTCTTCAAAATACTCCCTGCCCTGCCTGTTAGCTTGGAGAGGCCATTAAACCTGCTTGTGTTAGGCTGTATGGATGCATGCTGAGAAGCAGAGAGATGTATGTTAGCACTCAAAATAGATAAACTGTGTTAATGGCCTGAAAGAAAAATAGCTATTTATATTCCATCTCTACATAGCCTTGAATTGTGACTGAGAACTAGCGAAATAAAATTTCTTTTAAATGTCTGCTCATTGGGGGATGCCTTTATTTGGGGATTTAATTGCAGTATTCTGACACGTTTTTTGGGGGGTGGAGTGATGCAATGGAGTTTGTGGAAGTAATGCTAGTCTTTAGCCATTTACTCCTTTTGTACTTGACCAGGCAGTCACGCGACCTTTCTGATATAAAAATAGACAGGCCTAATTGCACTATATTAATGATTGACTTGCTTGGAGTCCATGTGTATTGGTGGGAGGATATGCTGGAGATGTCCAGCTGTGGAATCAACTGTTTAAATTCTCTAAGATTAATATATGAAAGTGCTCGTATCTGCGGTGGCCGCATTCTTAGGCTTTACCGTATCTCACCTGTTCTCCTCTTGCTTAAGCTTCTGAGGTTAGAGGACAATTATCTGAGCTTTCAGACATGTTGCAAAAGACCATGTCGTGTTGATTCCCACTGTCTCAGGGAAGAGACCTGTGTCTGCTTTACTACCTATGTCTGTATTAATGAGCATGCTTAATTTTGCTTGGAATTGATGCAGCTACGTTATTTTAGCAAAGATGTGTAACTTCGATGTAGCTACACCAACACTGGATTATTTTGTTACGTCTTGCAGGGATAAACAGCTTCAGGCCAAAAGAACTCGTACATAAAGTTGCTGTAAAGACTATTTTGCAGGAAACTAGAACTGGGTTGTTTCAAAATCTGCTAGGCCTAATTTCATCCATTTGAAAAGAAAAATAATGTTCATTAGATGAGTTCAGACTTTTCTAATAGGACAAGGGCCTGGTATATCAACCCTCAGCAGGTCAGCTGATCTAAACCCATACTCCATTGCATATCTTCAGAATATAATTATTTTTATTTCGGAACTGGGGATCTAAACACTGTGAGCTGCAGAGCTGGTATTCTAAAATCTCCTCCCTGTGCAGCAAATACCTCTACTAGTCCTAGGAAGGGAGGTGCTTTTCAGAGATTGCCTGTTTAATGCAGAATTTTGTACATCCTTTAGGGAAGGGGGGGAAACACAGCAGTCACCTACAATGGGAATACTAGCTAAAAGTGTCTATGACAAAGGTGCTAGAAGTAGTAATCCTGCTTGTGGTTTTAGTGACTGAAACGAGTTGTTTATGCTGTAAGCACTTGAATAATGGGGTTAATAAACTGCTCTTCTCTATTGTGAGAATATTTGTCTCTGTGTTCTCTACACCACAATTGAAAGTACGAAGGTTGGAAGTCATGCAGAAGTGCAGGCAGATAACTTTTTTTTAATTTTTCTTTATTTTAAGGTATGGAGGTCAATGGTGCACCTGACACATGTGGATGTTGCCCAATGCGTTGTTTAAAAAACAATCTAATTTTTTTATTTCCTCACCCCCTCCCCAGCAGGCCCAGCAGAAGGGAGTAATTCGTAAGAAGATCTATAAAAGGGCAAGTTCTAAGGTAAGGATTAATGAAAGCACTTCAGTCTGTGGGGTGGAGGATTGTTGAGATTCTTTGTTTTGTTTGGGTGGTTTTTTGTTAATATCTTCATTGTACGCAGAAAATGTTTGCCCTATAATCTGGTTCCGTGTGGAGACAAGATTCCTGCTCCTGCTTTACCTTTCAGTATGCCTGTAAGCCATCTCCTCCAGTTCGGAGACTTTGAATCCATCGCCCAGTGACAACTGATAGAGTAGGAGGCATGTTGAGTACGTTAAGTCCCTTTAGGTTTCCTCAGAACAAACATGTGGCTAAAGAACACCAAAACCAGCAAGGCCTCTTCTTATATATCCGGTGCTCTGGCCCCTTAATTATCTTAATGGCCTTCTAACAGGGTAGGTCTTCCCAACGTTTTGCCCCACTAGTAAGATTAGAGATTAGCAATATACACTAATAGTAGGACTATAAGTTTGGCAGCCAATCTGTTGTCATAAATGCCCTTTGATTTTAAAATCATAATAAAAATAATGCAGGACTACTTTGGGATTCTTCACTGATTAGTTTTTAATTATGAAATGCTGTTTCTGTACCTTTGCTGCTCCAGAGGAGGTGTTGTTGCTACTCTGACTTTTAATAGAGCGTAACTTTGGAAAGACTACAGAAATAAGTATCAAAATGAAGCAATATATTGTTCAAGTTCCCTGAAATGCAATAGTTGGCATTCTGCCTGAGATTAGGTCCTCCTTTAATTGTACAGTGTATTTGGAACCGGCTTGATGTTGGTGTTTGAACTCTCGTGTGTAGGATAATCTACCCTTTGTTTCGGGAAAGGGGTGATCCGTTATCAGGGATACCAGATTACTGAAGCTTTTCTTCTGAGCAATCTTGGGGGAAAGGGAGAAAATCTGTATGGTTTTACAGAGCTGGAAGAAAATAAATTCTGTATAAAATGACAGCTTTAACTTGGTAGCTTTTATATGCTTATTTTACTGTAAATCGGCTTAGAGAAAACTTCTGCACCCTTAGCACTTAGTGCAGAGAATAATTAAATAGTCTGAGATTATAAGATTTTCCTTTTAGCCGCTGGTTTAAGTTATGGGAGCGCAAAATTTACCCTGGAATAAACAAGCTCTAGTGATCACACACTGCTGGTGTGAATAGAGTGTCCCTCCCCATTTGCTCACTACCAAGGCAAGGAGTGCAGGCAACAATTTCCGTAGGCTCTCTGAGGGAGTAAGGACTGGTGTGCCTGATTAGCCCAGGGTTACTGGTTCGTCCTCCCATTGTCTAATTTAGGTATCCCTTAAACTGTCCAGCGCTGCCAGATTAAGGCTTTGTATATTCATAAATTGCACTGGGAGGTCTTAAATCAACATAAACGGGTCTTATCAGTTAATTTAACAGAGGAATTAAATTGGCGTAAGTATCCACACTGATGCTTGAACTGCTTTGATTAAATTGTCTTTTTGTTTGGTTTTAAAGGTAACGTGGGGAACTGGGGGCATTGGCCTGTTTCCTTAACAGACTTTAAATGGCACCGTTCGTATTTTGAACCTTTTGCAAGAGAGGATGTACAGTGTTTATCCACGTGGACATGTTTTTGATAAATGTGACTAGCATGAAGAATCTGAACTTGATCGCTAGTTTTAAAAATGAGATGTATATTTGTCTATATATACAGCATGTGTATATACGTGCAAGTATATGTGCAATGTATGTTTTGTGTGTGTGTATATATATATGAACGGAAAGTATATTTGTATTGACAGGATACAGGCTGAGACCGTGATGAGCTAGTTCTCCTTGTATGTCACTTGAACAACAAAGTGGCCTGCAGACAAGGCTCTTAATTCTACCTGGCCCAGCCTAGCGGATGTATTGTTAAATCCTACAGAGAAAAAAAGGCTGCTGTTTTATGCAACAGAAGGATAAAAAGGGAAAAAAAAACCAGCTACAGCATGACTTGGAGAGTGCTGAGGTTGTCTCTAGGGAAGGGTATGGGACTTTTTTAAAAGATGTGTTCAGCTCCATAAAGCAGCTTGCATTCTCTTTCTCAGTGCAATGCTAACTGCAGCAACCTGAGGGCTGGGCATCCCTCGTAGCTGGGAAGCTTCCTGTGTTGTAGTCGGGCTGTGTTAGTTTTGGGACCTGCACCCACTGCAGTTTGGGATGCGAAGCGTTCAAGCAGTTTAGTGGTTACACCGGTGCACTGTCGCATAAAGACTGGCCCAGAGTAGAAACCAAATGCTTCATAGAGAAAACTCTGGGCCATGCTGTTGTGGTACTTGGTCACAAAAGATGTTGAAAAGGTAAAATCGCGTACTGTTGAAAGTAGTCAGACAGTGGGAGGAACAGATCTAGGAGGTATGTGCTCTTTAACCTCAGAATGTTTTTCTCATAATAATAAACCCATAAACGTTGCCGTTGTCTGTGAAATGATTCCTGGCAAACATCTCTCTTAGATACCAGAAAAGGTCACACCTTAAGATTGTGTCTTCTACTTGTAAAAGTCTACGTGTGTTTCCATTCATGCTGTCAGCTGCTGTTCTGGACCTAAAGAAACTCTAAACACATCAGAAATAAAACATGGTTACATGCGCTCCTGTAGAGAAGGTTTAGATAGGAGGAAAAAAAAATAAATCTGTGTTCAACATAACAAATGCAGACATTGTGTCTAAAAGGAGAACATTTCAAAGCATAGATGTTTAAAGATATTTTTCTGCCAGTAAATGTTTGTAGTGGAAAGAGATCTAGAGGTGATAGATGTCAAACTGGCAGAGAGCATTCAAGGGAAGAGAGCAGGAAAAAGGATCGGTTTATTGCATATGGATTTGCTACTGTGTCGGAGCTTTTCACTAGCACTTGAGGTGTTTAGGGAAAGGAAAAAAAAAAGACAACTGAAGATTGCATGTTCAGTGTAAAAGTTTTATCAGAGCCAAAGTTTGCTGTTGAAGGGAGACCTGTTTTGAGTTATTTCAGTTTTTGAAACAAAGGGAAGGGGAATAATAAGCGCAATGTGAGGGATTTTTTCATTCTTACGATGTGGAAGAAGCAAGAAAGAAAACACAGTCAATATAGTAGGAAAATTGTATTGATTTTTCTGCACTACTTTGACAGTTGTTTTATTAATGGATTGTTTTAGATGATCTCCGAAGGTCCCTTCCAACTTCTACAATTATGTGATTCTGTAATACATCATGTAAAATAGTTTTGCTGCTTAAATGCATTTTTGGTTTAGTTTAGGGGGGGAAAGAATAGGAATTCTCCTCTCTTTAATTTTACTAGTTGTTCCTTGTTTTTTTTATGAGTAGGCAGGACAGAAAGCTCCTGATTTACGTCTTTGATAACATTTACCATCCAGTATCCTCTTACAGTGCTCAGTTCTTTAGCCTTTTTCACCCTTTGTTGAACCATTAACCGTTTCTTTTCTCTTTCGTTTTTTCAACAAGAGTGTTTTGGGGGTTTTTTCCAGACTTTTATCTGGTTTGGGTTTTGTGTGTTTATTTTGTACCTTTATGGTATCTTAAAGATCAACGCGGCTCACAGTATCAACAGTGGTTGAGCATTAGAAGTGCTTGTGTCATCCAGGGCAGGGGATGGGAAGGAAGAGGTGCTGTTTCTGTTGAAGTGCTTGCAGATCTAAGGCATACGCATTCTCCTAAATATAAGCTACTGTCATTTATCTGTCCAGCAGTGAAGAGCACAGAATTTCTGACTGTAATAAAATACATGATAGATTAATCACAGATTATTTAAAGACCCTGTTTAAGAAGGCAATAATACTTTCCTAAGAATGAAAGCGTGTGATTCTAGGACAAACGTTCTGTGATTGCTTCACGTGCAACGATGACATCCCAAGAGAAATCACCTAGATGGCTAAAATGATTTGCCCTGTAGTGTACTCTTAGATCAGGTCTTTATCAGTTACTCAAGAAAGCGAGAGGTTTCTAGACTTTGTCCCAAAACAATATCAAAAAAACAGTGGGGAGCCCCAAAAGAATATTAAAAAAAAAATCAGTGGGGAGCAGCTAACTAATCCCCTCTTGCTATTGGTAAACAAGTATTAGAACATTATCCACACTTGTATTCCTGGGGCCCAGCTTGTGCTGTATGCAGTGCCCAGGGCAAATCATAAAGAGATCGAACTGCATTTAACCTCGTTAAAGCAATCCATTGAACTCTGTGTACTCTACTGAAAAGGATCATCACTCCAGAATGCATCAGCGTGGTCCAAATTGCTCTTCTACACGAGATGAGCTGGTTGTGTTCAGCTTGTTCTACTGCTAAACGGAGTGCTTAATTCTGGCTCTGATGCGTACGTCTTCTCGCTGATGTGTGGCATAGGGAGTAACAGCAGCTGTAAACGTGACAAAACATACTTCTGATCAGGAGGTGTTTGGGGCAAGGGGGGACGGCAATGTGGTGTCCAGTCTTGTTTCCAGATCCATGGAGCAGAGACGTCAAGGTGTGCTGCTGGAAGTCTGGGCTTGGGGAAAACTGCAGGATGCACTGAAGTAGTCAGGGAGGAGAGAGTAACTGTCTCCTATTCTGCAGTTATTAATGTCTTGCTGTGTTGTTTTGGTCTATCAGATCCCTTGGTGTATGTAGCAAACATCTCAGATGTGATTGTGTACTCCTCAAGGATGGGAAATCATCTACTCAAAGTTTGGGGTTTAATTTTCTCTTACTGGGATGAGGACTAATAGCTAGCAGTCTTGAGGACGGAGTTCTCATTATCTGTTCATGTGCTGTCTGCACAGATTAGTTTAACGAGGTTATGAAAGAGAGAAGACTTGAGTCTTTTCCCTGGCTACATCAATACTCAACAGTATAACCAGCACAGGATATGCTGCGGGTCTGGGAGTCTAGCATCAGTCTGGATTTGTAGAGCAGCAGAAGAAAATATTTGCTTTCTTGTTAGCACGTTATAAAAATGCATGCTGAACATTTTGGTTGTCGGTATCTAGCTGTATCGGTACAGTACATAGCAAATAGCAGAACCAAAGGTGTCGTAACTGTCCACGGTTAAGCTGAAAAATGCTATTTTCAAAGTCTGGGTTTCTTGTTATAGAGCAGCTAGGCTAGATTTGAGTGAAGTGTTTTAGTAAGCTATTAATCTCCATTCAAACTTCCAGAACAAAGTTGCAAGAATACCTAAATGGCATAGGGGACAAGGTTTTCCTGACTAATTATAATTTGGGTTTTTTAGGAAGCTTTCCCGTGTTTATTAAAAGCAATATCAAATCACGTAATTGGCTTTAACCAAAGTTGGAATTTATTTTTAAAAAGTTTAGAATGTAAATAATTCACTACTGTGGAGTACTGTGTGTACTCTGGATTTGAAAGCAAGAATTGTCCTCTAGGTTAGTCGTACTTCAGCTATTCCAGTTTGCTAATTCCTGCATTTTGGAAAGAAAAAAAAAAAAAAAAAATTAAAGTTGGCCCTAGACATGTTATCTTTAGTAAAATTGTAGCCTATATTACCCTTAATGAAGGTAAGTCATCATTCAAATCTTATCTTCTCCTGCTGACGTATTTTTTTAGACACTTTCACAGCATTTTTCTTCACAGACAGCAACAGGCTTCTGACTGTCACACTTGGCTTCCCTGCTGTATAGTTTATACAAATTCAGTACAGTTTTCAGCTCTCTTCTGAAAGTAACCCAAATGACAATGGGAAGAACTCGGGGACTGGAATGGAAAATGTGGCTAGACTAGCAAGCTACATATTTCCTAAATTTTAGTCTCTGACTTGAAATCATGCCAGTTCCAGTTGCCATGGCCATCGCTCGGTTTTGGATGGTAATGATTACATGCTCGCTTCATAGTTTAAACTTAACCTTGGAAAATCTTTTGCCTGTTCTGCAGCCATTTTTGGCATATCTTCAATATGCATTTTTCTAGTTCTCACTTGTAGGGGTTTGTTTGGTTTTTTTATATTGCACTTAAGTGAAGATCTCTGTTGTAGACTAATAGATCTAACAATCTCAAAATTGTGTGGCAGTTACTGAGAAAACAGCTTTTTCTCCTGGTTCTGTTCTTCTGTGCTAATTCCTACTGTTTTGTAAAAGTCAGGCTGATTAGAAAGGAAACGGCTGCTTCCCCTCAAGTAAGGTATGCATAACTTCCAAGGTGTGTCGTTGTTATCGGTAATGTAACTTTTTTTGATAATTTTTACAGTCCCTTTGTAGTTTTGTTCTAACAGGTGCAGAAAGCGTTTCAGTTCTGTGCAGTGCAGGTGCTGATCCATCCTGTTGTCCCCATGTCCAGTCAGGGAATACTTATCACAACATGATGCTGACTTCTCTAAAGTTACTTTAGGATGAGGGAAAGAGGTTTGTTGTCATAAGGAGATATAAGTGGGTCTCTCTACCTGCCTTTAACCGTATTTTTATACAAACATTACATTCTGAAATGTTGGGTTTTTTCTCTTCTGCCTGTGTCTTACCCCTTCTTTATACGTGAAAGCTAGGTGGGTTAGGTGAAGATGGGACTTTGACGCACATGTGCACTGCTCCTTAAGTGTCAGTCCAGCCTTCAGTCGCTCCGAATAGAAGAGACTGTGCTGCCTGTTTGCTCCCCTGCAGGAGGAGAGATGGGTAGGAGACAGCCCCAACTAGCTAGCCCTTTGCCACTGGACAGCTGACAGCTTTTGGCTCCTCTTCCCACCATCTCAAAGTTAAACATTGCTCCTTACGTGGTTGCCAGGAGGGAGAGAACTCGCCCAGAGGGATGGAGGAAGTTTCGGAAGGAGTGGGAGGAGGAGATGAAGGCTGGCTGGAATTTTCTGAGATTTTTTGGGCTCTTCTCCTTTGGCAAGTAAATATTCCCCGTTCAAGCCTTGCTGACTTACAGTAGCTGTTGGCACAGCATCAGGAGATATGCGCCATTACACCGAAGCACACTAATTCTGTTGGTTTTGCAAGCACAGTTAAGAGCTGGTCATGCTTGGCAACCTTGACAATGCTTATTGGCTTTGCTGTCATTTTTTTCTCGCAGCATCTAGGGCTTTGAAAAGGGTAAGCAGCCAGACCTACTGGCAGACCCGGCAGATTTATCCCAGCCAAAGTATGTATAAGAGTGTAAACTCAAATCAAAAGTTCTGGCAGTCTGACTTCCAAACTCTAGGCGTGCATTTCAGTGAGCTTGCTGAGGAGCACACTCGTTGAATTCATTAGTTTCTGGAATGAGCAGTAAGTTCCGGAGGGAAAAGTGACTTTTTGATGCAACCTCTGTGTCTCTGAATGATAAAAAATAAGACGGGGCAGAGTAAGGAGGAGGGAGAAGACAGTTTACAGGAAAAAGGGCAGCTGGGATTTAATTCTGAGTATCTTAGAAGTTGTGCGTATGATGGAGATTTTACTTAAACCTCCCTAATATGACTATAAGTGGCTCCCAACGGATGATGCCAGAAGGGGGAAGCTGTTGCATTCTGGAAGCTCCAGCAAGTGCAGGATAGTAATAGTTTCTATACCGGAGTGATCACGAACAGAATGGTTCATTTCTCTGTGCTTTGGTCATTGCTAAATAGGTTTAAATTTCTCTTCTCCACAAGGATCTTATTCTAGGATTTGACTTAAAGATAATGAGTTTCCCTATGATTCCCAGGTGAAGAATGACAGAAAAATGCTGACTTCCACGGAGCTGACGTTGATTCTGCGATGGACTGGTATCCTATCATTACTGGTTTTGCATATCCTGAAGACGCACTCTCGGCTCACACTGAAAGGCATCGTTTCTGAACATTGTAAGATATCCTCCTTTCAGAACTGAAGTTGGGACAATGTGTTGCCTCGTTTAATTACGGTCTAAGAATTAATTTCAGATGTGGAAGAAGACAAAAAGAAATGGTGAGCGTTTCTCTATTGCTCTTACATTGTTCAAAGATGACTCAAAAAGAATCTTCTTGAAGTTAAGATTTGGTAGAGAAGAGCCATCCAAATGCCTTTTCTGAAAGGCTCCTGTGTGTTGCTGCCAACCTCTTAAAAGAGGAGTTAGATTTTGGAGTTTCAACATGCTATTCCAAAATACTCAGATTAATATTTAGTCAGAATCTAAAATTCTCTGAATTAAATGTGTGGCTGTCCAAGCTAATGCTAGTTGTATGTTTACGAACTTCTCTCTACTTGAGGCAAAATGTCAGGTGTACTTTTCCGTAGTGAAGTAGGGAGGAAGAGTTGTCTGCCTTGGTGGTGTGTCTACCTTAAGAGTTTCAAATGATTTTAATGCACCTGTTGTGCAAAAGACCATGCTGATAAATGTCAAGTTCCGTGTGTTCTCTGGTCTGTTGAGGTAGGAACGACTAAAGGCTCTTTGGAAGCATTTCAGTAACCGTTTTTGTTGATTTAACCTTGCTACGTAATGTCTTAATTGTACAAAACAGTTTTATAGGCCTGTTGCATTTTATAAGGATTATCTGCCTTTGTGGAGCGTGTAGCATCAATGGCCATGTGCTTCCTAGCTTTAATCTGGCACTCAAGATGTGTTAGCAGAGATGTTCCAGCACTGGGCAAACTTGTTGCCTGCTGTTATTAATGGATTTTATTGTATCTACCCTTATAGTTTTGCACTGGTGTGAGTAAAGGTGATTCAGGCATGGGCATTAGCTGGGACACAGGTGTATTTTAAAGCTGGAGTCAACTGGTGGATCATGTAAACATGTAGTTTGAGGAACTAGAGGCCAGAAGCTGGCCTTTCAGCTCCTGGTACTGTTGCAGTGGTGCGAATTTTTAAAATCTTCTAATGTTGGTGGTAGCAGGCCCTCTAGAGGGTGATTTGATCATAGAAATGCGTGCGAGGTCAGGACCAGAATTCCAGGGCAGTACTCCAGAGAACTAAGAAGCAGTTCCATGAAGCTGTCTTAAGCTGACGTGAGCCTGTAGTGCAATCAGAAAGGGTGGTTCTGTCCTGCACTCATCTTTGTTCTGGCACTAAGCTGGCTGCCCGTACAGCTGCGCATCTCGCTTATCCAATGGAAAAGAAAAAAGGTACCAGATTAATAAACTAATCTCAGTGACCGTGTGGCCACACAAGTGCCGCTACCAGCTCAAAGAAATGACTAAGAACGTATGGCTGTGGCTAGCAGGAGGTCAGCATCTCTTGCCACTGGCCGTGCAGTCTCAGAACAGTGTCAGCTGCTCGTGAGACTGCATCCTTGTAGTATAAATAGCAGTTATTTCCCCAGAGAATTAGGAAGAGAGGTGGAAATTGAACAGACTTTGCAGTGGATATTTTTGAAGTGGGAGGTTTCTGTTCTCAAAGTGAGAAGTTAACACGAAGGTCCATGCCTCAGCTTAGAGCTTCAGTTAGGGAAATTAACTGCCTGCGGAAGTGTCCTCAGAATCCACCTCTTGGCTGGCCATTGATAAATTACTTTAGTGTGAATTATTGACAGAATGGAAGTAAAGTTTGGCTTAAAAATAAAAAGGCATGTATCTTTAACTCTCTTTACTTTAGAAAACAGTTTTGGCATTGCAGGAACAAGTTGAATGTATGTATGTGTTCCTAAAGAAAAACAGGAGATTACCTGTAACTCAAACCTCTATTATTTTACTTTTCCATTCGCAGAAAAAGCTGCAAGTCATTTAATGACCAAATAAGGTCTCCATTCTCATGATTTATCTGATATGCTTCTTCTGGAGCCATGGATGAATACAACCGCTTTGTGGATTGGGACAAAATGGATGTTACTGTCCAGAGCCAGGATGCGAAGGAGCTAACCTGCACAGAGTTCCAGGAGCTCAAGCAGCTGGCCCGACAGGGCTACTGGGCCAAGAACCACTCTCTGAGAGCCAAAGTGTACCACAAACTAATTAGCAATATCCCATGCCGCACAGTGACCCCAGATGCAAACGTGTACCGGGACATTGTTGTGAAGATTGTTGGAAAACGTAACAGTAGCTCCCTTCCGCTGCCAGAGTTTGTGGATAACAGCCTGGTCCCCACGTACTGCTTGAATGCAGAAGGCATCGGGGCCGTCAGGAAGATTATACTGTGCATTGCGAATCAGTTCCCGGACATATCATTTTGCCCAGCCCTGCCTTCTGTGATAGCTTTGCTCCTCCACTACAGCAAAGATGAGGCAGAGTGCTTTGAACAGGTTTGTCGCATCCTTGCTTGCAATGATCCATCTAAGCGGCTCATTGACCAGACGTTCTTAGCTTTTGAGTCCTCCTGCATGACCTTTGGCGACCTGGTTAACAAGTACTGCCAGGCGGCACATAAGCTGATGGTGGCAGTGTCCGAGGATGTGTTGGAGGTATACTCCGACTGGCAGCGGTGGCTCTTTGGAGAACTGCCGATGGTGTACATTGCTCGGGTCTTTGACGTGTTTCTGGTGGAGGGCTACAAAGTTCTCTATCGTGTTGCGTTGGCTCTTCTGAAATTTTTTCACAAAGTCAGAGCTGGGCAGCCCATGGAGTCTGACAGCATACAGCAGGACATTCGGGCTTTTGTGAGAGACATTGCCAAGTCAGTGTCTCCGGAGAGGCTTTTGGAAAAAGCTTTTGCTATCCGCCTCTTCTCACGGAAGGAGATCCAGCTTCTGCAGATGGCCAACGAGAAGGCTTTGCAGCAGAAGGGCATCACGGTCAAACAGAAAAGGTAGGGCTCTCACTCCAGGTAGCCTGAGTGATCTGAGTTTCCCCAGCGTGATGAGCAGTCAGTCAGTCAGTGCGGGGTGACCGCTGGGGAAGGAGAAGAGCTCTACTGGTACATGACGGTATCTCTGCTGATTTTTTTCATTGTTTTTTTTCCTCTGTAGAAAAAGTCAACAGCCCCAGAATTAAGCGTTGTTGGGACTGTAATGAGAAGTGTAACTGCAGTGTTAATGATACAAGAGAAACAAAGCAGTTTCTCATAGCTTACTCGGTGACGAATTTACAATTACTTTTTACAGGTACATATTCATTGCAAGTGCTGTATCTCAAAAGTCTTTTTCACGAGCTGCCTTTAAATTAAAAGGTGTTTTAGCAAAGCTGGAATAAACACTGATAAATTATGTGGAAGGAAAAGTACCCAAACAAATGTGAAAATTAATTCTTGATTGTGAAATTATTTGTATAAAATGCCAATTTCGTGTACTGTGAATTCGAACTTTCTGTAGTGTAAGTAGGCAAACACTGTCCCAGCTGGGAACGTTTTGCTTAACTGGGGAGTTATTTTAATAGAACAAGGAAGAAGTAAGTCTTATTTACAGGCTACTTTTTAAATTAGTGTGACTGCAAGCCTCCTGCAAGTCGAGAGTATAGTAATCATAGGTAGGAGTTGACCTATTTAGTGACAGATCCGTGCACTGTTAGAAATAATGATTCTGAAAGAACTGTGGAAGAGAACAGTGAGGGTGCTGCTCCAAAAGATGGTTGCATAATCACAATTTCTTTTCAGAAAGGAGGGGGGGGGAAGCCAGCTGCAAAACCAGTAAGTGAAATCCTGCCCCAATGTGGTAGCAAAAGCCACAATAATAAAAAAGCTGAAAGACTTCTCCATGTATATAGAAAAGACAGCAATATATCTAAACAAAATTAGTATCCTGCTAAGTGCAAGTGTATGGGCAGGTAAATACTGGTGTTGTACACACCTTCTGTTTCTCCTAAGGCCCCCTGTGCCTGCAGAAAACTTCTCCCAACTGGTTTTGGAATCTACGTTTAAGTGTTGAACAGTTTTGTCACCTGTTGTGACCTCTGAGGCGGTCAGAAAGTGTGGTATCTAGAACTTGGTATTCTAGAGGGACAGTCTTCATTTTCTCTAAATCTTTAAAAATCAAAAATTACCAGCCACTGATGCTTAGGATCCTACAGCCGATTGTGTTGCTGAGTTAGTCACAGTAGCTGCAAACAAATATCATTCCATAGTATTGAAAAATACGCTTATCGGATTTCAGCCCATAAAATGACGTAAATATTAGCTGAACCTCTTTCATCTGCCCAAATACGCATAAAGTTCCCCCCAGTCTTTTCCAGCAGTTTATTTTTAGACTCACAGTTTGCTTTACAATGAGCCTGTGCTTTATCTTGCTCATATTTTGGAAGAGACCGCTTTGTCAGTCTCAAATATTTCAAGGCCTTTAGCCGCTGGAATGTCGCGTCAGGCAGAGTTCAGGCCATTGTGTTTGGGACTTGCAACCAGAAGTATTAACTCTTCCGGCGTGTAGCTTTTCTTCCTCTACTGGAGTTTAGAAGAGTTGTAATACCCTTTCAGAGTACATTCTTCAGCAACGGCACGAGAGCTTTAAATAAAAAAATACCTGAGGGGGAGGGAACAACCAAAAACCAACGAACCACAAAAACCCCAGAAGCTCCTGCTGCGTTAAACGCTGTAGAGGTGTTCTTGCTCAGAACAGCAGTGGTGCCTACAAAGCAAAATACAGTAAATTTGTACCCAAATAATGCCAGTAGTTAACTGCCTGACCAGGAACAGTTGCTAGTGAAAAACTTTCATCCTCTCTCGGCTACTTTTGTAAACACACTGAAACTTCTCCGTGTCCCCTGGCACATGGCTCAGTTTGGATCCCAGTGTGGGCAGATGTGGGTGCTGGAGAAATGAGCTTTTCTCCAGTTCTCGATAGGATGTGAGTGAGGGCTCTTGTCCAGATATTTTTCCAATTTGTCCAGATTTTCCAATCAGATAGCTCCAAGCAGGTAGCAAAAAAAAAAAAAGGGGGGGGGGCGGGGAATAGAAATAGGAAATATTTTAACCCGTCTGTTTGTTTGTTTTTCTTGTGCTTGGTGATTTGAATCAAACCTTGCTTTGTTTCTCTCCAGGCTCCTTTCATTCACTTTGTCACGGATGTAGGAAATCACTGATCTTTTCTATCTTTTTTGTCTTTCTCCTTATACGTTCTCCTTCTGTCAATTCCATACCCACTGCACCCCTCCTGTTTGCAGTGTTGCGTCTCCCAAAAGGTAGGTTAAAACACTCAAATCTTTGCCCTTTGCTCGTTTCTTCTGTCTTTGGCTGATGATTTTTTTCCCGAGGCTGTCATTGTTGCTAACGCTGGGGCAGGAGAAGCGGGGCAGCAACTACAGCATCCCCTTGCTGTGCAACATCTCCTGAATACGCTCTTGCAAAGTTAGTTCAAAGCACCTGCAAACTCGTAGGATCATGAGCCCACCTTGTCCACGTAGCGCTTCCACACAGGCATACGAACCTGTGTTTTCCAGAATGGAAAAGCATAATGTTAATGGTGGGATAGAAGTTCTTTCTTCACTGGAAGAAAAAGTGGTTTTGTTGTTTTGTTTTGTTTTGTTTTGTTTTTTTTAAAACATCTCAAGTAACATGTCTTCAGCACTGTGAGGTATTGTCCCACATCCCACCCTCGTGGATGCTGTTGCAATAGGTGTGAGACGTACTCTACTTTATTTTTTCTTCTTTGCAACCTTTCTGCAGTTAATTGGAAAAATGTTGGACCGAACCCAACTTGGCACACTCTTAAAAGTGGTTTGTCTCTGTTCATACTAGATTATATTTATTTTTAAGCAGATAGGGTTGGGTTTTTTTGGGTTTTTTTTTTGTTTGTTTTTTTTTTTAGAGGCAAGAAGACAGACTATTTTCCTGTGTCAAGGAGGTCAGAGTTACTCAGCCATACAGCATTAATGGTTCATGAAGTCATTCATCAAGTCGTGGCCTGAAAAGCAAATCTTAAAGAACAAAACGCAGTGGATTGTGATACCCGATAAGCAGAAAACTTGGGAAGGAGAAAGATTGCCTGGGAGTGTTAAGTACCACCGATGTGTGGGTTTAAATTAATGCCTTTGAGAATCTTCTGGCCTTGTTGCAGGTGCCCTGAGTTAACTTTAGTGAGTGCTGCACACTAACATTTGTACTAATTTATAAAATCAAAATTGGAATCCATTTCCTCACGTTTTCATGTCTAAAAGAACACCTCAAGAGACTTACCAAAGCATGTTTCATACCAATATCCTGTGTCTTGAGGATTTTACCTCTGGTAGACCAGCAGGCTGTCAATTCCAGCCAAGCAAATCTTCAGTGTCCATATATTTTTATTTTACTGTAGTTGCAATGTTCTGAAAGGAGCAGAAAGACTTGCTTTCTGCTAGGGAACACAGGGTTTGAGTTGGAGGGGACTTGGGTAGATGCAGGGTGTCTGTTGACACTGATCTCAACACGGGATTAGGTTTCAGGCTTCGTACACCCCATATGGCTTATGTTGCCGTTTATGACTGAGAAACAACATATCACTTCTACCACGCACTTATGCCATAACTGAAATCATAATGGATTTTAAAGGTAACGCAGACCCTATAAGACTTGACCCAAAACAGAATAGAGCAAGAGGATGTAATTCAGTGAATGTGTGGTATTTGTTATCTTGGAACACATACCGAGCGTATCCACCGTGACAGCTGCTACTGCAGGTTGTCGACGTTGGAAGTACGTTGTATGATATAGCTGTAAAAACCACATTCCTACAGAAACAGCAAATAGGCTCCTTTACGCATTTCAGTTGTGCTGCTTTCCTAAATCTAATTTCCTTTGGCGTAATAAAAATTGAACACGTCTTTTCCAACGTCAGCAATCCATAGAAAGTTTTCGTGCTGATCCCAATAAGCCGACATGAAGAATTGAGGGAAACGATAATAGAGGGTAAAATCTTAAGGAATTTGTTCAGTTCTAGTGGCACTTTAATGCAGTGCCAGTCCGAATTTATTGTTCTCTCAAACTGCTGGTTTTTTTACCAGATAACCCTGAAAGACCTCTGGTGTGGTGGAGCCTAAACTTAATTTTCATCAACCAGCGTAGACCAAAACATTTTATTTTCTTTCCTAGCCAACTTGGGTGCTGTTCTCTTTCACTCATGTACGACTCTGAAAAGCAACTACCCAACTGAAGTAGGTGGTTTTCAGTGTCATTAGAGAAATAGTGTCAAAAACGAGAGGACAAATACAGTTCAGTAACTTGTGACTCTAGTTGCAATTTTCTGAAACCCCTCCAAAACACTCGTGCTATTGTTACGCGTTTGCCCTGGGGTAGGTGCAGGCTGTCTGTCCTATTGACGCTGGTCTGGACGCAGGATCAGGTTTCAGTCTGAAGCCCCTGCAGCTGTGATCGAAAACTGGGAAATAGCAGGTCATTTGATTTCAAATCCTTTGGTCAGGCTGCAGGCTAGGTTTCACTGATGGAATGGTGACATTAAACATAAAATGATTCGCCGTGATGTTCAAGGAGCAGGAGCGGCATGCCTGGAATAGTTTTAAATGGCCGATGCGATGGTAAATGCTTTCTAGGAAAGCAGAAAGATCTGTTTGTAAAGGTGATGTTCTACCTGCATGGAAAAGTTGTAGGAAGACAGAGGGTGCTAAAAGGCCTCTGTTACTGTGAATTCCGAAGGCAGGCTCGAGTGGGGTCTGGGTAGGAAAGTCCTTAAATCAGCAGTTCATAGTAGCCAGGCGAAGGAACAGAGGCAAAAGAAAAGGTAGGCAGAGGCTGGGAGCCTTTTAGGAACAAGTACTTAAGTTTAGTTGCCCAAACAGATCACAGAAGTGTAAAAAAATGTGCAAACCAAGCATACCAATAATTACGAGGCTCGCTTGTTTGAGGTTTGGTAAGTTTAAAACTGTTTCAATGCTTGCTACTAACTCTTAGCTTATTTATCATCATTGCTTTTCCTCCAGAAATTCACTGTAATAAACTAGTTGACTGCCCCGAGTGTTTTTAACTCCTGGAATGTGAGAAAAATATCATTTCTGATGAACTGCAACCAAGGCTTTTTTTTTTCTCAGCCCTGTTCCGTGGTGCCAGCAGTCTTTAGCTGCAGCCCAGGCGGGGCTGGGAGGGCTGAGACCTAAAGTAAGATTCCAAAGATGTGGGTTCACATCTTGGCTCGTCCTTCGCTTGATCTCTCCTGTGTGTCAGCTTGCGGTGTTTAAAAGCACAAATAATGCCCTAGTCGGTGATACTGTAAGTTTTAAAACCCGTTAGTAGTTGCAGCTTGCTTAAAGCGGTGTCCATATGAGTTCCTGGCTAATTAAATAATGCAGGGGAGCAACACAATTAGTGATTTGGTTCATTTTGCTAGAGGGAGCAGTAAATTTTTTTTTTAATTTTTTTGAAGTGACCTAAGGAGTCACTTCATTAGAAATGCTGGCACTAAGGCAGCTACGCTAAATTTTGGAAAGCATTTCCCAATGTCCTCAAGCAAGCGCAGCTCTAGAGTACAGTGCAAACGCTGCTGATTTCTTGGTACTACGAGCAAGAAAAATATTTAAAAATTCATAGTTTTTGTGTTTTAGGGAGCGAGCTAAGCTGTTCAGATACATGCGGAGATGCAGCATTGAGGTCCTCTTTATGTTCCATGAAACTGAGAGGAAAGAAATATGTAATTGTCAAAAAAAAAAAAA
>VXBH01009308.1:446492-457783 GCA_013400035.1 Rynchops niger
AAAAAAAAAAAAAGAGAAACCACCAGAAATTGGCAAATGCTTGCAACTGAACCCCTGCATGCAGAGCAAACCACCTGAAGCTTCATTTAACTAACGGAGTATCTTGTGTAAGTTTATTTCCACCATGTACTTGGCTGTCGCCCTTGCATTTTAAAAGCCTGTAACATCCTCCACAGATGCAATAACACTTGTTTAATCCCCAGCCTCTGAGTTTGTGTGCTTACTTCGTCTGAGAAATGATGGATGGTTAAGATGATGATGATGGTTATTATTATTATTACCTTCAAGTGTTTAAAAGCCATAAATCAGATCTTATAATTGTATCAGACCCCTCTGGGGGGCATGGGGGGTTTGCTTTCCGGTGTGTCTAGCGTTCCTTCATGTTTTCAAGGCTCCATCTGTAACCATGAACCGAAGAACTTCTTTGGTTCTTAATGAAGTGGAAGCCATTAGTAATGACATGTTTCCAGGAGGTGGAAGTTTCCAAAAGCTTCAAATGCTTGCCTTGGATTAAAACTGCTTGGCCTGGTCGTACTGATTCCTCTAAGACTTCTGAGGGTTGTAGGAATTCTCTAATTCCATGATACAGGCAGGACCTCAGAGGGGGAAAATGTACTGCCCGTGTATTTCAAGTCCTGGCTGTTTCTTTAGGTATGCGGTGGTTCTCTAGGCTTCAATACTAGCGCCAGTGAGACTGTCTCAAACAGAAATATAATCTGAGCTGTTAAGGTCGTGGTCATCCTAGGTGGCTCACCATTATATCCTCTGTAAAGGTGCAGGCCGCAGCTGCCATACGGAGGAATTGCTCCGGGTATTTCAGTAAGGCCAGATACTGCCTCTCAAGGATTATGTTAAACTGCAGTAGTTTATTATCTTCTCTAAGTCATGGCCTTCTAATCCCATGGGCTGGAGCTTTGAACAATAGTACATCTGCCAGGGTCCTTTAGTGTTCAGCTGTCTTTGCGTGTTTCTGTCCAGTAATCCGAAACTTGTTGCTAAATTATTGTTTCTCAATGTTTTGTATTGTATTTCTCAGGCAGAATGTGCACTTGGCAGTTCATGCTGAGAACTTCAAGTCTGAAATTGTCAGCGTGAAAGAGATGCGAGATATCTGGTCGTGGATCCCAGAGCGATTTGCACTTTGCCAGCCCCTCTTGCTTTTCACCACCTCGGAACACGGCTGTAGTCTGAGCAGGTAAGGAGAACCTTCCCCGCTCTTCTCTACTGCGGGGCGAAAAAGAGCAACTGGTGAACTGTTGGCTGGATAGACGAAAAGGCTATGCCTAGTCAGAAATTGGTCTGAAGGTTATTATTAGCGATGGGACGTAAATGTGACAAATTCCTATTGGCTGCAGCATTTGACGGGGATACTTCATATGCCAGAACATGGCAAGCCATTTGAAACTGTCCAAGACCAGTTGGAAAAGTCAAACTTGCCATCAGTTCACAGAGTGTGCTGGTCTGAGACTGGTTCGTTCCCCACTGGGTATGAATGGTTTAACTCTTGCGCCTCTTTGATAGATAATCACATTCAAACCGATCCAAAGAATAAGAGAACCAGAAACTGGAGTCCTCCACCTATGAATCTGATTGTTGTTATTATTAAATAACAACACGTGGGATAAACTACGTATGAGTTCTCCTTGCACTTGACGCAGAAAACTATAATCCTATAGCTCCTAATAACGACTTTGACATCTGGAGTTGAGGTCCTGAGGTGGGGAGTGGTCTGCCGTCCCAGCCCCCTGTGCCTATGAGGAAAAGCAAAAGCAAGCAACAAGAACATATCGTAATTATTTTCTATGAAAACGGAAAGCTCTTCAGACGCAGCCATCAGGCCTTGGGACGCAACTTCCTTGAGGTTGCCTTAATTCAAAATGCTGTAAAGTGCCACTGTTGTGCTAGGTAGTCTTCTAGTTATCCTGCAGAGGCCTGAACAGCTGTACACAGAACTGAGTAGAGAAGAACTGCTGCATAATATTTGTTTGCACTCAACTCTGTTGTTTACAACGGACTAGAAAGCATTTGCAGGAGTATGCTTAGTCTTCGGATGTCTTTTTTGCCATGCCATCAGCTGGAGGAGGAGATGGTGCCTGACATTAAGGAGGAAAAGAACTGCAGTTGGTGGTAGTTGAGTCCTCATTTTTGTCTACTCTGCACTTCAGGTTCTATTCTCACAGCGAGGGACATGAACCAACGCTTCTCCTCATCAAGACCACAGCAAAAGAGGTGAGTGAGGTGAAAAGCAACTGATGAAACTAGGTTTTGGGCAGTTATGCAACGCTGTGTGGCACCACACAACTGTTTATAATAAAATGAAGAAGCAAGGGACGTGACATTGCTTGGCCTTTTGTTTTTTTAACAATGCATGCTTTAAATGGTTCCATTTGTCGATTACGGAACTATGCGTTCTTGAGTAAATCTTGTAAAACTAGGTCTTGGTCAGCCATTCTTTCTCTTGTAAGTAATGTGGGATGACGGACTAGAGTAAGTCATTGAGCTCTTGGACAGACCCTCTTAATTGCAGAATCAGAGGGAGAGGCTGGGGAATTGTGTTAAGAAACTCATGATTCATAAAAGATATTTTCATTTTCTCCGAGATAGGAGGAGGGAAAGTAGCAGAATTTAAATCGTATGAATAATATTGGACTATGTAATGTGGAAACAAAAGCTTTACCTTCATCTCATTCTTGTTTAAAAAAAAAAATGAAAAGAAAGCGCTGAGAACCTGAGGAGGAGTGCACGCAGGTGCCTTATCTAATGAGCGCTGGTTGTGTGCTCTGCTCTCTATGACAATATTGGACAACATAACGTGAACGCAGAAACATTAGCTTCATCTCATGCTTGTTTGAAAAAAATAACGCATAAAACAAGAAAAGCTTTCCAGAACCTCCGTAGGAGGGCACACAGGTGCTTCCTGTAATGCGCGTTGGTTGTCTGCACCACTGTGAACTCCTAAATATTCCGTGTGTAGCGTTAAGCTATTATTGCAGCCTGTGGGCTTCCATTTCTGCTTATGTTCCTGCAGGATGACTGCCCAGGCAACAAGCCCATTTTTACTCTTATTTGCCCTGCTAACGCTCCAGGCTGTTTCACAGTTCTGTGTGTGGTTTCTGGCCATCCCGGGCCTGCATTGACATGCCATTGGCTTAGAGAATGCCTGTGGTATCTAAAGCGAAGGGGGGAAAATACTTATTTATTATTTTGCTGCTTGTTCTGGAGCATGTCAAAAGTCTAGCTTTGGAACTGATGTTGGTTTTTATGGTATGGTTCATTGCCTACCCCTAAAAAAAAAAAAAAAAAAAAAAAAAAAAAATAGTCCAAACAAAAAAGTAGGAGAAAAGCATGGGGGGCTTTTTTGTTTGGTGGTTTTGGGGGGTGGGTTTTGTGTTTTGGGGTTTTTTTTTTTCCAAAGAATTATATTCACTCTTTATTCATGTGCCTATTGTTACATTTTAGAAAGAAGAAAATTTGCTTTCTGACTTTTCTGGCTTTCATGTACTTCAAGCATATCGGATCAAAAGGAGTTCTGGACATCCTTTTGTTTATCTATATAAATCTATATCTATATATCACAATTTATTTATAAAAAAAAAAGCCGGCTGTTCAGGAATTTTGTCCTAGGAGCTCTACTTGTAATGCTGGTGGAGGCTAAACAGCAAATGTACCTTAGAACAATTCTGTTTAACCGTAGTTTCTGGGGAAGAAAAGAGGGTGGGAAAAAAAAAAAAAAGGCAGAGCTGCTTTCATCCCATTCTTAGAGCTTCATTGTTTGGTCTGTGTCCCCTTGGCGGTGATGCTTATTGCTGGCAGGGAGAAATTCTTCTAGCACAAACAAAAGACTCCACAGAAAAGCTCAGCCCTCTAAGGCTGTGTTTTTCTGTACTGGAAGCTAGCGAACCCCGTGCTGTTTGAATAGGCTGCTTTAAATATCTCAGCTAGTTCAGCATTGGCTTAGCTAAATTGATTTTAACCTACAGTTTGAAGTGGAGAAAGCCACCAAGGCTACTCTTTATGACCAGAAAACGTTCAGGCAGAATTGCTCATACTGTGACTTGTGACAATACTGTTGCTGTGGATGCCAAAGTGAGGAAGCGGGAATTAGGCTTTACAAGTTTGGAGTAATTAGTGGTTTGGTACCTGGGGTTATGTTGAAACATTTCTCCTTTAAGGCCTCAGGGATGTGAAATAATTCATGAAACTCCTAGGATTTAAGGGTTAAGGATTAAAGCAGTTTAAATCTATCTTTAGATATGAGTACTTGTGCTGCCTTAATCCACTGATACGGAGATTTTGAAAATCAAACTGAAATAAAACCTTCGGTTCTGGACTGTGAAATGTTGGTATCAACTGCTTTAACACACTTTCTTCTTCAATGGAAAGCCCCCTGACGGTGCTGTTTGTGTTAGGTCTGTGGTGCTTATCTGTCCACTGACTGGAGCGAGCGCAGGCGAGGAGGGAACAAGCTGAGTTTCTTTGGAACTGGGGAGTGCTTTGTATTTAGAGTAAGTAAAATTTTATTGTTGCTACCCGGTAGCAAGGCAGAACCACTGTCCTGGTGCGAGTAGCTCTTACTTCCCTTCCACGTGACAAGGATGGATTATGTGCCTTCCTTGTTTATAAAGTCTACTGAAAGGTTCATCTGGAGGAGAAAATTTCAGTTTTCGCTTTTGTGGTAACCCTTTTTCTCCCCTTGCACAGAATATTTTCTTAAAAGATCGAATAAGGTAACTCAGAAAATTCCGTATCATATCTTCCATCACCTAAAACGCTAAGGTAATAATGTCTGGCCTAAAAGGCAGTTTGATCTCTCTTCATTGTTAATTGTGCGAGTGGAGTCTGAGGGGCTTGGCTGTCCTTTGCTGTGCAGAGCTCTCTGCGTGGTACACGTGCACCGACTAAAGCTTTGCTCTTCTCTGCCCCTGTGCAGCTGCAGCCAGAAGTGGAACGCTACGAGTGGGTGATCATAAAACACCCAGAGCTGGCCACAACTGGTTCGGAGCCAGAAAATCATGCCCCACCAGCTTCCAGCACCCTCTCCTCTGGCAGTGTCCCATCAGACCCCTCGGATCGCCTTTCTCCCTTCTTATCGGCTCGGCACTTCAACTTGCCTTCCAAAACAGCCTCCATGTTCATGGCTGGCAGCAGCGAATGCATCATTATAGGTAAGTCAGTGGGAGAATTTAGGCATATATGGTGCCAGCTCTTCCTATCTGCCTTAGCTAAGGGAGTCATCTCTATTTACCATTGATGTATTTCAGTATTGCTACAGTTAGAGATAAATGTGCCCAAAACCTGATGTTATTACCCCACAAAAATTTTCTATGGGAAAACATGCATATCAAGCGTTTAAGGTAGTAACTCAAAGCTTTAAGTACAGTCATATCTTCATACTGCCTAATTCACCGTGAGAAACAGAATCATAGAACAGTTCGGGTTGGAAGGGACCTTAAAGATCATCCAGTTCCAAACCCCTGCCCTGGGCAGGGACACCTCCCACCACACCAGGCTGCTCCAAGCCCCGTCCAACCTGGCCTTGAACCCCTCCAGGGATGGGGCAGCCACAGCTTCTCTGAGGAACCTGTTCCAGCACCTCACCACCCTCACAGTAAAGAATTTTTTCCTGATATCCAGTCTAAATCTCCCCTCTTTCAGCTTGAAACCATTACCCTTCGTCCTATCATTACACTCCCTGATCCAGAGTCCCTCCCCATCCTTCCTGTAGGCCCCCTTTAGGCACTGGAAGGAGCTGGAAGGTCTCCCTGGAGCCTTCTCTTCTCCAGGCTGAACAACCCCAACTCTCTCAGCCTGTCCTCCCAGCAGAGGGGCTCCAGCCCTCGGATCATCTTCATGGCCCTCCACTGGACCCGTTCCAACAGGTCCTTGTCCTTCTTATGCTGAGGACTCCTTGAAGAGGAACTTACTTGTTCTTCTCCCAGCTTGGATTTTTGACTGCTAGCAAATTTGATAAAAAATGTCTTTGTTTTTTCTTTACTGGAAGGAAAATATGTGGTTGGTAGTTTCCAAGCACTGAAAAACAAATCTTAGATGCAGACGTTTGAGTTGGGCTTCTTGTTCTTACTGACTTGCATTACTTCTTTTTAAAATTAAAAAAAACTTCTGTTCTGTTTGATCGTACTGTTACACCTGAAGACAGCAAGCAAACATCACTTGGGGTCTCCAGTTGTTCCCACGAGAAAAGCACTGAAGTCCTTTTTTGGTTTGTTTTGTTTGTACAGCAGTTTCCCATGCTGAGAAATGCAGAGGCGCCCTTACACTTGTCTTTGTCTCTTCCCAGGAGGTGGTGACGGCCAGGCTCTTTACCTCGATGCAGATCTGAACCACGGAAGAACCAGCCACTGCAATACTTTCAATAATCAGCCGTTGTGCTCTGAAAGCTTCCAGATCTCTGTCTTGGAGGTGTGGGGCTTCAGGGACACCATGAACGGTTGACATGACTATCATTAATCACTGAGTTTTTCAGTTGTCCTAGGATTCCCAAGGCAAATTCTGATGCAGGAGCCAAGTTAGAACATAATTTCTGCTGGGCTCAGTGTTTTTTAGTAATTACTAAGTGGTACACTTGAATGCAGGGCTTCGTTGTTTACTTTTATTTTATTTAAGACAAATCAAGGTGAAGTAATGTATCTGATTAACTCAGCCCTTTACCTCTAGACATCTGGTCTCAGATCCTGTTATTAGGTAAAATGAAAAGGTAAGGATTTTAGACCATCCTAATTGGATACAAGTCCATATCACAGGACAGGTTTGCGGTTTGATGCAATTCCTCAGAGGCACAGAGCTGGCTGAGGTGTCCTGCAGAGCCGTGTGCCGCTGGCACCAGTATCTGGCTTGAGCCAGAAATATCAAATGTCTGCTCACAGGGAACACTGGTGACCTCAGATCTAACGTAGAACAGTACTTCATAAAACCATTGCCCTACTATAAACAGACATTGTGCAGACAAATCAGTACCATTTCTTAAGTTATAAAAGCCCTCAATTCACACAGGAGCCGTGATTGCCAGTTAGCCATCTCCTTGCACCTGAACGCTTGACACGTTCCAGTGGCACCTGTTTGAGGAGTCTGCTTCTGAGGAAGGCATCCAGACTGGACAGTGATGTCTCAGAGGCTTGATTTTGTTTACATTCCTATTCCATATCAGTATAACAACTTCAGACTGACTCGTGTTTCAGGCAGCTGCAAGGCAGAGCATATATACGCAGTGCTCAGAAACTGCCCTTTCTTCATCTTTCCGGGAAGCTGAGCTGGAGCTTTAAATCTGAGAATAACTATGCTGATATTCCTACGTGTTCGGGGAATTAGACATTGTGATACAGAAGCTCTCCCCACAAGAAAATGGAAGGAGCGGGGAGAGAAGTCTGCTGTGTAATTCTGGGAGTGGATGACTTTCCCAGGAGAGCTCTAGGTGACACTGTTTCACCGTATCATGAGTCTTCCTAGCGGTGAGGTCCTGAAAAAGGTAAGGCTTTTTTGCCAGCAGTGTTCTGGTAGGGTTTGGATGATGCAAAAAAGCTTTTGCTCGTTTCTGAGAGCTCCTGCAGTTCTCTACAAGCATGCCCAGTGGCATGTGATGTCTGGAGGCAATTGCCCGGTGTCTTTATCTAAAACTTGTGGCACCTGTGGTAGAACTTCTCCCACATGAAAGCGAGCGGGTAGTCCAGAGCATACAACGGGGCTGCTCTCAAAGCTTCAGTGGGTAATTTGCTAGTGAGAACATTTACCACAACAAGTAAAATGAGGGGAAAGATGAACTGGTGGGTTTTGTTGGTGATGTTGGCTTGTTTAGCTTGCCATCGATGAAAATACCCCGCGTCTTGGTGAAGTGCTGCCTCTTGCAAAGTACGTGAAAAAACTTGGCAAGAATTTAATTTTCTTCTGAAGGTGCCATTTATCGTTTTTGCCAAAATAACTCTTTGAAATATTCGACTGCATATACAGCAGTTCGAGATGTCTTCTGCACCATTTCTTTTTGCAGTTAGATTATTTCACCCTGTTTGAGAGTCAGCACCGGGCCTCTCTTTCCCACGTCCCACTCCAGTGAGTTCTGCCCAGCTCTCTTTTCGTAGCTGTACCGTAAGCTTGATTGAACTGGAAGGGCAGATATCATTCAGTTATACTTGTGTATTCTGATGGAGCGGAACTTGAAGAGTTGTATCTGGCTTTTTACAAATACTGGCTAATGCTGCCGTCTGGTATTTTTTCAAAGCTGGCTGTATCACTTTGCACTGACTGGTATTCCTAAGACAAACCAAATCATTGAACAAATGTATCCCATTTAGTAGGTTCTCTTAGGTGGTATTTCAGTTTTGTCCCTGTCTCCGCTCTTTTGAGCTTGTTTGAGGTGCCCTTGGAGAAAAAGGGGAAAAAAAAGAAAAAAAAAGGCAAAACACAACACAATAGCATATAATTTTCAGCTTGTTAACTCGTCAGAAGTTCCCTCGAGCTGTGTGTTGGCGGGATTTGTGGGGCTTTAGCATTGCACTCGAAATGAATAGGTTTTATCTGCAAAATCTGTCCTGCGGCTGGCAGCGGTGATGTGATTTTCTCAGTCCCCATCCCTGCCGGATCCAGCTACGTCAGCGAAACCTGGGTACTGCACCATGTCTTAAGCCGTGTCTGAGAAATGCGGTTCCTTTCCCTGCCCTGTTCTTAGTGCGCAGGGATGGGGGTGTTTGAAATCAGAAATAACTCATAGTGGCTCAGAAGTTCGTCACAGGATATTAGTGTGAGACTCGGAGGAGCGGTATGAGTGAGGTTTAGGCATCTGAGTCTCGAGCGTCTTTCAACAGCTCAGCTTCCCTTGTATCAGCTGAGCACAACTTCTGACCCTCCGGCAGCGAAAATCCACTAAAGGCCCCTTTTTGGTAGCTTTTTTGAGGGATTTGAGCCGTGACCTGTATGAGTTCGCAAATCGCAGCAGGGGTAAAAGGGTTTAGAGGTGATCCTCCTCCTGCTGACTGTTCGTATTCACATCACTCTTGAGGCACACGCCGCAGCGATGGGTTTAGTTTGCTGTAGCACTGCCCCGCTGCAGACCTCCTGCAAGGCTAGGACCTGTGCTTTAAATCGGAATAGCCTGAGTAAGCAAAAGAGGCTGCAATAATCTGGCAAGAGGAATTGTACAGTGCCGTGTCATCTTCACACAATCCTTTCGTTCAGTAAAAATGAACGTTCCTATTCACGGGCAAATCCTCGTGTGTAATTCTCGTTACGGTTGTGAGACACCTTAGCGGAATACCTTTGTGACTTGGTTTTCTTTCCAGTAGCAAAGAGGCGTTTTTTCATCTGTGTAGTTAGCGGTTGTTGCTGACCAAGTGTATATCAAAGTTCAGATAATTAAGCCAACAGTTTGTTACATGCAAAACTCTTGAGGGGGAGACCACAGCCTGGTTTTTAAGACAATGACTACAATGGGCGCCTTATCAGGAAGTTAAAATTATCTGAAGTACCCCAGCTGTGAAGTCCTTTGGTGACGTTGTAACTCTGAACAACTGTTGATGCAGTTTGTGGTCCTTGTTTGTCCTCCCGCTGGCCGCAGTGACGGCGAGGGTGCCAGTGTCACTTGATCAGCTGCTCGGCGTGGAGCTGGAGAGCTGAAAGCTGGGCGTCAGCTACCACAGATCTTCAAGAGCGTATTCGCTTTCCTGAGAAGCTGTTTTTGGTTTGTAAGACTCTCTTGAAGGCAGAAAAGACTAGAAACTCCTAACATCAGGAATTTGAATTTATTGTAAACGGCATCTAAGCTGTTTCCAGGCCACAGGAGCTGCCTCCAGCTGCCAGCCAGGCTGGACGGACTTCGTCACTGCACCCAAAAGCTGTCATTCCTACAGGTCATGCACTTTGACACGCTCCCTTTTCTCATGAAGCACGTTAATCGTCCTCCTATTAATAGAGGCCAATTAACAATGGGAAGGGAAAAACTCTCATTTTCCTCTGTGCCGAGATAACTGAAGATCAGTTGGAGGGGGGACCGTACTGTTCTTTACAGAGTTAAACTTCATGCCAATAGAGAGCTGTGCTGAGCCGTGGAGAGGTGGCACCTGCAGATCCATCAACTGCTGTTCGGGTGTGTGCATGGAAACTGGGTGCTTTGTCCTTGGAAATCCTCCTCGGATATCCCTCCCCGTTTTGGATGGGGAGAGGTCTCTGCCCAGGCAGTCACCGCAGAGGCACGGAGCCGTGGCCGGGGGGGAGCTGCCCTGCAGCCGTGGCACTGGAGGAGCTCAGCTCCTGCCACTGACACGCGGGGGCCGGTTGTTGGACGTATCGGAGGCGTGGGCACCCGGCTGTTAGCGTTGAGATGCCCTTCTGCCAGCTCTCTGTCATGCGATTTGGACTATTCGTAGTTGAGACGAGTGTGCGTATTATTTGGGGTGATGTTTTTCTTCAGACGACTGGTGGTGTGCTGCTGAATTTGTTTCCTGCCCTACCATGGGAATCGCTCCCCTACGTTGATCGTATTGTTGTCACTGTGCAGAATCTTGGATTGTATTAAAAGGTATGTGACTGTGGAGGCAACTGACTTTGTCCTTCGTTTGGTTATTTTCTTTCGTGTAGCTCTTGCAGCGAATGGCATGCTGAAACTGAGAAATAAACCTTGGAGCAAGTCTTCTCTCACATGAACTCTTCGCTACAGTGTACGATTACACAGTCCCTGGCCGTTTTAGGAGATCTCACAAGGCTTCCACCAAGATCAGGTGCCAAACTGACTGCAAAAAACCTTAGACTGGCAAATTCTGAAATGAGCCGTCTTCCCTTTGGCGCGGCCAGAGGGTGTGTTTTGCCCCAGGCCAGCCTGGGTTTAGAATGGAGCTTAGAGGTGTCTTCTGGCCACCGACACTCGTAGGTCAGACCAGCGGTGCATCCTCTGCGTGTAAACACCGTCGGCGGCTCGGCCGCAGTCCTGCGCTCGCTGGAGGCCGAGCCTCGTGCCGGCACAAAGGGTCCGGCAGCAGGCAGGCAGCTCCCGCCGGGAACTGCGGGTTTAAAACCAGGATTTTTGTTCCTCTCCATGGCTTGGTTTTAACCTGGATCTCCTCCCTGGTAACGGCACAGGCACTTTTTGCCGTGGTTGAAAGGAGTGTTTCTAGTTAGCGACGCTGGTTCGAACAAATATTCCTAGTCCTTGCCAATGCCTGAAACTTAAGCGTGAGACTTGTGGGAACTACAGGAACTTCGTGGTGCAGTTGGAGGATACCAGGATCCTCTGTGCAAAATGCCTTTGGAAACTCCCCGCAGGCAATGACCAATGAAGTAAAAAAAAAAAA
>VXBH01009308.1:458923-473006 GCA_013400035.1 Rynchops niger
CTCAGTGGTGCCCGGGGACAGGACAAGGGGTAACGGGCACAAACTTGACCATGGGAAGTTCCAGCTCAACATGAGGAGGAACTTCTTTGCTGTGAGGGTGGCAGAGCCCTGGCACAGGCTGCCCAGAGAGGTGGGGGAGTCTCCGTCTCTGGAGACATCCCAACCCCGCCTGGACGCGTTCCTGTGCCCCCTGCTGGGGGTGACCCTGCTCTGGCAGGGGGTGGGACGGGGTGATCTCCAGAGGTCCCTTCCACCCCGACCATTCTGTGATTCTGTGATGTCTCACGGGGCTGGTAGTTCCTAATGAGGCTGAGGGAGCCTTAACTCCTGGAAAAGGAAGGCTCCTTCTGGCTTGCCGTGGTGCTGTGGTATGAGGAGAGTGTGATGCTTGCCGGCGGCACCTTCTTTTCTGGATTTTCTGTGCACAGCCTTCTCTGTGTGACACTGACACCTGCTTCCTTGGGAGATGTTTTGTAACCAGCTGATGACACAAGATTGCTTCTGGCAGCAGACTTAGGGGTTTTCTAGGGTTTAAAAGATTTGCCTTTTAAAGCACCCTGTTGGGTGTTTCCAGCCCTGCCTTGCTGTCCCTCTCCCAAGCACGGCTCTGGGTCACGGAGGCTGCGCGTGACCCTGGCAGGGCTGCGGCTCCGCTCCTTGGCCGTGCTCTGGCGTCTTGGGCTGCGTCTGACTCTTCTCAAATCACACAACGGGCTGCTCAGTGGAACGGGATCCAGACTTCAGCTGGGCGGTATTTGAGAGCGTTCAGCTCCTGTTTTGCTAACCTGGTGCTGGCTTCCCTTGTGCAAATGTAGATAAGGCTGTCTGCGCTGTCCCTGAACCTGGATACACGCCCCCCTGTTGCTGATACAGCCTCAGTTCCCTGGTGAGTCACCTCCCTCCCTGCGGCTAAGTTGTCCTCCGAAGTTACGGGCTGTGCCCTCCGCCTGCCGTTGACTGGCCGGGTTTCTGACCGGCCTTGGTGTCCTCCTGATCTCTCACAGCCACAAGGTGAGGGAGGCAGCTTCGGAAACCCACGGGGAAGAGCACAAGTCCAGCGAGGCAGCGATCAGCGCCTCGTCCTCCCAGCCCGCGCCACGCCGGGTGCCCCGCGCCACAAACGACGGGGAGCCCGCGTTCCTGTCCTGCGCGTGTTGGGGACGGGGCAGCAGCAGCTCAGCGGGGCCGGACGGCTGCAGCCAACGCTCTCCCGCTGCCTGGGGCGCAGTCTGTTTCTCTTCCTCAAATGTTCCTCCTCGCGCGGTGAAACCCTGCTTCCTTAAAGCCTTCTGGGTCCACGCGAAGACCTGCTTTTGCCCCCTCACACTGTGAAGCTCTGCTGCGCTGCAAGGGGTTGCCCGACCCTCTCGAGAACCATTGCACGTGGCCTTCTGCATCGCTTACCTTCCGCGGGGGTCCAGGTTTGCCGTGCTTTGGGACACTCCTCTTGTTGAGGCTCTGAATTCAAGCCCACCAAAGACCACAAGTAGAACGAGGTCGGTTGCTCGCTGGGAATCCTGCAGAGCAACACCTTCTCTGGTTTGGTTCAAGGGAGGTTTAGGACCAAAACTTCAAGACTTTGTCGCCGTTTGCTGAGCTGGGGGTGGGGGGGGAGGTGGTACGTCCAGGCTGGTATTCTGTCCCTCCACCTCTTGCACGCTGAATCATATATTCTCGATGGAGATTGCCCTTAGCAGCAAGCGGGCAACTTCTGCCCGCTCCAGCAGCTCAAGGCCAGCGGCCGCGGGGGTCTCGCTGAGCCGCGGCGCCCTGCAGCCAGCGTGGTGGCAGCCAGCTGGCGGGACAGGCCCGTCCGATAAGTCCTTTCTGTCATGTGGGCACCCACGGCAGCTCTGCAACGTGCCGGCTCTGTCTCCGCAAGCGATGCCGCACGCCACAGCCACCCGCTCCCCCCTCAGAGGACCGTGTATGGGTAGAGATAACCCCTGGGGACGGCAGAACAGGGGAGTCCAGGCTTCCTCGCTGCCTCCACGGCCGAGGTGCTGCGGGACCTTCCTCGTGGCCACGCTCACGCAAACGTAAGGGAAGGGAAGAAGCAGCAAACCTCAGAGATGTTGAGTTGCTCCAAGTTTGGCTGCCTGTTTCACGGAAGCGGGAGGAGAGCCTCTAAAGCTGCCTCCCCGAGGGAAGGGCTGCAGCGTGGCGTAACCCTTGTCGGGTAGCAGAGAGTCCCCCCGCTTACCCACCCGCGAGACAAAGTCAGAGGAAAACTGATTTCAGCAGCTCTGCAGAAGTACTTGCTGCTATTCCCTTCCTCTAAAGAGACGCCTGATTTTTACTGATGGTCATAACCTGCGGGCGGGCGTTCGTTACGCTTTCTCTTAACGCCGCAGGGACACCACCCGCAGCTCCTCCACGGCAGCCTGAGCTTGCGCTCTGCTGGGGCGGATGAAGGCAAAGCCTTTCTCGAGGTCACTCGCAGCCGTGCCGGGGGTTGTACACCCGGGTTTGTGCCCCGCTCCCGAACTGTTGGCTGGGGAGGGAGCCGTTCAGCTTCGAGGTCTGCAGGGCCCTGCTCAACCGTAACTCTCAGCGTTGCTGAGGGTGTGGGTCTTCTTGGGACAGCTTCCTTCCCTAATGAGCAATAACATAATCACGTACAGATTTTTGAAATTGCAGAAGTGGAAACCACGGGGGGAATAACTGACTAGCAGAGGAAATTTGATTAACGTGTTCGACACAGCCTTGGGAGTGGAGGTAGGGCCAAGCGGAGAGGTTTCCAAGGAAGAGTCAAAGCACCGCTCTTTCCAGGACGGCTGCTGGCCTTGTGCTCAGCCCTCTGACGGTGACGGAGCTGCCGCTGCCTCTGACTGCCCTCTTGGAGGGAATTTCTGGCCTGTATTTGGGAGGGGAGATGTGCCGCTCCTTTGCCTGGTGGGAGCAGATGTTGGCTGGAGCCCGTTCCCTGGGTCAGAGCGACCTCCAGCTGGAGCCGGCCCCGAATCCCGGGCTGCCCTGAAGAGCTGTTTGCAAAGATGAGGGTCCAAAGCTGCCCAAAAGAAAAGGGAAGGGCAAGCTCTTGGGCCGTAAACCGGCATAAACAAGCTCCAAGCAGAAACCTTTGGCCTGAATGGTGTCTCATGACCTCTGCCGTGATCCGTCTCTTGCGCAGCCAGAACCTACTTGCAGGGGCTGGATCTGTGTTTCCTTGTACACGCGACAAGGGTACGCTCATGGCCATCCGTACGAGCCAGTTCCTGCCCTGCCTTTGCGCCGGTTTTTTGAGGCACAGGACGTTTTTAAGGGCTTAATGTTTAATCCGCACCCTACTAACGAGAAGAACTTGTGGAGGTTAAAGGAGACGGGGAGATGGCTGCTGAAGGTCCTCTCCCTTCCCAGGCCCGCTCTGCCACCAGCCTGGGGGGTTTTCAGAAGCGCAGGGATGTGAAATCCAGCCGCTGGCTGGGGCTGGGGAAAGGCATGTGGTGAACCACCACCTCCGGGGCGAAGGAGCTGCGCTGCGAGCGCAGGAAAGAGGGAGAATTAGACCCTTTTGGATTTCTGGGTGGTGTTTTTGTGGAAAGACGGCGCTCTCGGCAGCGCAGCGGCAGACGCGTGGGGCTGCAGGCCCTCCGTGGCCATGGGCTCTGCCGCAGCAGCGCCTTGGCCCCCCGGGTCGCGCCAAGGCCGTGGGACCAGCCCTGTCCCTCCTGTCCCCAGGCTCAGAGTCTCCCTTCCCCCAGCTCTGCGTGACCGGGGGTTGTCCGGCGGGTCCTGCTTGAAACCCGGAGCCAGCCGGTGTCCTCTGAGCGACGGCTCGGCCCTGGCCTCAAACAACCCTTTTCTGAAGGGCCTGATCTCGAGCCGATCTTCCCGGCTGCTGGCCGCTCGCAGTCGCTGGAACAGCCGCGGAAGGGATGCGTCCTGAAAGCCCTTGGGGGCCAAAAATCCCTCTGTCCGCAATCGCTGGTGTTTCCTGCTGCCTTTCCCGCGGAGGGGTCTGCAACTGGGCTCGGACCCTGCCGTCCCCGGGGGGCTCCCCGGCCGGGTCCGGAGCACCGGGCTGCTGCCCCCTGCCCGGCCGCCCCCGCGGCAGCCCCTCGCCCGCGGTGCCCAGCGAAGAGCCGAGCGCCGCAGGCTCTGCCGGGGCTGCTCCAGCCGACGGCAGCTTTCCTGCGAGCCGGGGGCAGCGTGGCGCCCGCCCGGCGAGCGAATATTACTCACGCGTACGTAGCTGTACAGGCAGTCTTAATTAATGAGCTATTCCTGAGCTCAGGCTGCCCCGTGTGATCCTGAGTGTGGCAGCTGGTGGAAAAAAAATAAGTCTTTCTATGGAAGAAACGGCGCGGTCCTTGGAGAGGCCCAGGGCCGCGCACGTCCCCGCTCCCCTCCGTGCTCGGCCAGGCCGGAGCCAGCCGCGCCGTGTCCGCACCTGGAGAGAGGACGGAGGGGGGACCAGGCTCAGTTTTGGCTCGAGATGTTTGGCTCAATGGAGATTTACTGCCCTGACCTTAATTAAGGGGTTGGAATCCAATCACAGCCCACCCCGTGTTGCAGGGAGGTGTCTTCCCTTTCCCGGCGCACACCAGGGGGTATCCAGGCGCTTCCCCGCTCTGGGAAAAAGTTCCCCCCCCCGGGCCCCGCGCCCATCCCTGTCCCTGGTTTCCATGAGGGTGTAAAGATGTCGGTGTTTCCTTCCCTCTCAGAAGACAGAGGAGTCACAAAGCTGGATGTATTCCCACTGCAAAACCCCTCGGCCGTTTTATAAAACCCCCAAAGCAGCGCTGGAAAGCGCGAGCCTTCGTTACCCGTGTTGTCAGCTGTGCTGCGGCTGTCCTTACCTCGGCTTTCTGAACCACCCCGATGTATTTCAAAACCTGACAGTAAATAAAATACACAAAACCAGCTTCTTTTAATCTTTTAATCCACACGTGCTGCCCATTAACTTCTGCGCTGGACTTACGGGATATGGTAGAAAGAGGAACTGGTTCTTTTCATGTGCCCCCCCCATATTTCCACTGAGTCTCCTCTGCCTCTTCCCCTTTTCTGGGCCGATTTTCCTGTGTGATCTTTTGTCATCCACAAACTCTCTTGCCCTTTTCATCTGCGTCCACTGGACTTTGCCATCTTGGCTGTGTCTTCTCTAAAACCGGGTGGTTACCGTAGCCGTGCCTCTCTGCCCCCAGCAAAGAGCCCGAATTCCAGGTCTCCTTGCGGTAAGCGACGCCTGCTGAGCCCGTGACGGATGGCCAGCCTAAAAAGCCCTAAAAAGCAGAGGACTGGGGTTCGGAAACCTTGGGGTCGTGGTCCAGGTCTGCTGCTTCGGTGCCATCGAGGTGCGCAGGTCTGTGCTGCAGGTCCATGGCGCACAGTAATTTCTCCTACCAAATGGCATCTTTCTTGGGCATTTGGCCCTTGAGGGCAGCGCGTCTCCCGCCGGCAGCGGTGGGCACGGCTGGACCCTGCCTTTGGCTGAGGCTTGGGGTGCACCCGCCATACAAATATAAAAGGTCGGCAGGAACCCGCAGGCAACCGACCCACTCTGCGCCCCGCTGGAACCCTGCGCTGGCCCCTTTGGAGGTCTCTGGGTTCCTTTGTGGTCTTTTTGCTGATCTGATTAAGACCATCTTTGACTGGACACGAGGGAGCTGTCTCCAGGGGAGACGTGGGTGCCGTGCCCAGGACGGCCGAGGATGGGCATGGGCAGAGGAAACCCCAGCGCCGTCCCCAGCCCCGGGGAAGGCTGTGACAGCCCCAGGGTGCCGCAGACCATGGTACCACCTGGACCTGCCACCGCGGTCCCACCCGGACCTGCCTCCGCGCTCCCCGGCTGCAGCAGCCAGCGACGTTCCCCGCTCCTTCCCCTCGGCAGGCGCGGGCACAGCTGGCCCAGCCACCCCCGCCCGGCAACTCCCAGCCTTGGGGCTGCGGCTGATGGGGAAATCTTGGGCTTTTTTTTCTTTCGCCTGCAAGGCAGCTCTAAAATACCCTTTTCAGGGGCTGGGCGCAAGCACCAGCGCTTTCTCTCCGGCGGTTTAGAGGAGAAGGCGACGCACAGAGCCAGGGACAGGGGACGCCCTGAAAGCACAGCGCAGCCCACCCCATCTCAGGGCATGAATTTTGCACGGTGGGGTTTTGTGATCGTTTTGTGATCGTTTCCTGCACCCCAAGAGGAACAGAAACTCTTCCCTCCCACCACCAGGGCCTTTCCTGCGTCGTTGCGGTCTTTCTCGTTCCCGATGGGATGCTCATTCCCCATGAGACACCCATGCTTTTGGAAAGCAGGTGCTGACCTGGGCACCCAGCGGGTTCAGCGCAGCCCGGCGGGTTCGGCACCACCCGGGGAAGTTTGGCACAGCCCAGCGGGTTCGGCACGGCCTGGGGAGGTTCGGCACAACCCAGAGGGTTCGGCGCAGCCCACCAGGTTCAGCACAGCGCAGGGGGGTCTGACACAGCCCAGGGGGGCGTTCAGCACAGCCCGGTGGGTTCGGCACAGCCCAGTGGGTTCGTCGCAGCCCGACTGGTTCGGCAAAGCCCGGCGGGTTCAGCGCAGCCACCCCAGCGCAGGGCTCTGGGCAGCTCCGATAAGCAGAGGTGCTCTTCGTCCCCACGATTACCACCCGGCCTCTCGCTACCGGCGCGCTGGCTCGTACTGGGCATTGCAGGGGAGGAACGGCCTGCAAGAGAGATGTGACAGCCAGGAAACAGAAAAAAAAGACCCTTAAAATAAAAAGGCCTCGTGCTGTGCCCGGCAGCGGCTCTGGAGCCATCCCGGCTCCGCAGGCGGCTCCCGTTTCCCCAGCGAACTGAGCGAGGAAATAACGGCCTGAGAGGGAAATAACAAAAGCAAAGGAAAACACTTTCCTTCTCCCCTTCAGTTTGTCTTTGCTAAAACGAAGCGATAACCGAGTGCTGTTTAACTTGGCTCGCCCGCAGCACTTTGGTGTGGGTGCTCCCAAGGACGCGGCCGGGAAAGCGGAGCCGGCGGCCGCATCCTTTGCCCGCCTGGGCAGGGGGGTGAGACGGCGGAGACGCCGGGGGTGCTGTGTCCCACGGGGAGGGCACGGAAACCGCCAGGGCCACGGAGCCCTCGGAACCCCCCAGGCAGAGCGAGATCGGGGCACTGCCAGCACCCGCAGCCAGAAACGCTTCTGCGGGAGAACTGGTCACTCCAAATCATGCACAGAACAGGCACCGGGGACAATTTCACCCTGTCTGGGCAAATGGCTTCATCCAGTCAAAAATAAGCTTTTCTATGTGTATTAGTGAAGCCCGGCAGAGACACGTGTGGGAGGAGGGAGGGAGGCAGGGATGGACCTCGTCCGATGAGCCTGGGAGGAGAGGAGCTTCGGGGGGTCCCAAAAGCCCGGCACCGACACCAGCACAATCTCATCTCTCATTCCGGAGGGATCCATAGGCATGAGAGACCCAGAGGAGAGGCCGGCACGGCGCAGCCCGGCATGGCAGCCGGCCGGAGGCAGCGTGCAGAGGAGGTGATGCTCCATCGGAGTGCAGGACCTGAGGCTGGAGGAGCCCAAAGCAGAGCAGCCACGCGGGAATACCCGGGAAGCGCCAGAGGGATTGGATTTAATTTGCTGATGGGTAGCGGGATGCTCTGGTGCGAGCTGAGCCAGGACGCGAGGCGGAAGAGGGGAGGCTCCTGCCCCGGCACAGCTCCGGGTAGAAAGACAGCGATTTTCTCGGCCGCCTCGCCGCATGGCAGCGGCAGCTCCGCAGGAAGGCGGCGTGTCCTGCCACACAGCCACGGTTTTATTTCTCCCTCCGCCTGCCGGCTCCGCAGGCCGAGGGAGAGCTGGCAGCACGGAGGAGGAGCGGGTTTGTGGAGCGGGGGCAGAGCCGTGGCACTGTCCCAGCCCAGTGAGGAAGGAAGGATTGGGGGAGCCCGGCACACGGCTCTGAAGCAGCTCTGAGCCTCTACCCTCAGCTTTCCTGGTAGAAACCAACCCGTGTTTTCTCCCCAGAACGGAGAACGGCACCGAGCAGCAACCCAAAATCAGGCTTCCCTTCCTCGGTGCCCCATGGCTGCTCGTTCTCGGCATCCACCAGCAGCTCCATCCCTGAAAGGAGGTGGCTGCGCAACCAGAGCGCGGCACTCGGGGCTTTGCCTTGCCCTGCCCCGTCCTGTCCCCGATGCGCTCCTCACCCCGGCGCTGGCTGTCCCCTGGCTCCCCCGGAGCCGGCAGGGAAATGTCCGCGGGCCGGCGAGTCCCAGCTGCATCCCAGGCTGGCTCCTGGCTCTCCCGCCTGGGGTGGCGGGTGCCATCGCTGCGGGGAAGATCACAAATAGATCTGCTCCCGCCAGCGTCTGGCAGGACAATCCGGTGGTTTGGAGGCTCCGGTGCCGGACCAACCCGCGCTTTGGGTTTACAGCGCTCCGGGTGTCTCCACGTGGGAACAGGGCCCCGAACGCGGCTCCCAGCGACCGAGCATCCATCCCTCCCTCTGGCTTTGCCGGAGCTCGCTGCTGCCAGGTCCGGCGTCGGGGACAAGCTGTGTCGCTTGTGCAAAGTACCATGAACACGTGCGGTGCTTTACCGACTGAGCTGCTGGTCACCGCTGATTCAGAGCCGTCACCGCTAGCTCCCAGCCTGCATCCGCGTCTCAGCAAGCATCATCTCCCCGTAAGTGCCTCTCCAGGACACATCAGCTGCCCCAGTCCCCTATTTACAGCCCAGCTTCCCAAAAAACCAGGCACGGGGTTGGTGGTGGGGAGGTTTGCCATGCTGGCTCTCAGTATTTGTCTTCAAGAGCTCCCGCGCAAGTACAGGCGCTGGGAAAGCCACGGCGGCTCCTTCTAGCAATGCAAAGCCGGTGATCGAGGACCCAAAACCTGCTTCAGCGCCGCGGGTGCATCCAGCACTTCGAAGAGCGGGTTGCTGAAAGGGGTGAGGGGCAGCCGGGGCATCCCACACAGAGCTCACCCAACACCCAGGAAATTCCTGCCGTTTTGATGGGTCCATTCGAAGGTAAAATTAGCTGGTCGTGCCACGCCGGAGAGCATCGCCCGACCAAGCAGCAGAAGCGGCGCCGTGCGACTTCCACAAGTAACTATGGTAACCGGGAGCAAATAAATGCTATTTTCAAACCACGGGCAGAACCTCCTCGTGGGAAGCCCTGGCTGATCCCGGCTGCCAGCTGGGCGCTGGGGTCCAGGCACGGATGCCTCGCGGAGGAAGGGAGGGCTGGAGAAGACCGGCCAACGCACAGCGTGTGGTCCCAGAGAGGACCCGGAGCTCCTCCTGTTTGCCTTCTGATGGGGCACGTCAGGAAAAGGAGAGTGGGGGAAAAAAAAAGAACAAAACGCAACAAAACAGCTTTTCCCTGCACCGTCCCCAGGAGCTGAAGAAAGTGTAGAAGCAAGGATGATCTCCCGGCTGCATTCGCCCGCAGGCACGGCACGGGAAAGCGGGAGGTCAGAGGTTTGATACAGGGCAGGAAAGTCCTGGACGGAGAGATGAGAAGGGAACGGGCTTAGATTTGGTTAAATGAGAATAGAGTGGAATGGAATGGAATGGAATGAAGGCCCCTAATTTGCCTCACCAAGAAGTCAAGCCCCGGGCAGTGTCCCAGCTAAGAAGGAGTTAAGGGCTCAGGATGGAAATCTGTTAATTTAGACCCAAGTAGAGCAAGAGAAACCTCATTTGCAAATCGCCGGAGGTCCTGACCTCCTGGGAGATGGTGTCACCCCAGGGACGGGGGGAGCGGAGAGGAACCGCGGAACGGTGTGTGTCCCCCCGCCAAGCCCCGTGACTCCGGCGTGTGATTCCAGCGAGACACCGCAGGAGACACCGAATGAGGAAATGCTCCAGCTGGGTTTGCTCTGTTGCCAGCGAGTGTTGGCTGCCGAGGCTGAGGGCGATGGATCCGCTGCTCCTTTTCCCATCCCCACGCCTGGCACCAGCTCGGCTCCACTGACCCCGCCGGACCCCCTGCCCCAGCCCTGGCCAGAGCCCACCCAGGCCCGTCGTGTGCCGAGCTGCGGGGTCCTGGGACCTGCAGAGCGTTTTTAACACATCAACACCGAATCCCCTCGGGAGGACGGGACGGCCGGAGCATCCCCTGCCAAAGCCCCCCTGTCCCGCAGCAACACACTTCCACATCCCCCTCCACGCCGGAGGGGCAGGCTGCTCCCAGATGGCTTCCCAGACCCTTTCCAGCCCCATTTTGCGACACGGGTGAAGCCACCGTCATCGCCGTGACGTGTAGAAGCGGGACCTTGGAGCGGGTAGAGATCCCCTGGCCAACAGCCGATCCGGCTCTGCCCAAAACCAGCGGGTTCGGGGGCAGAGCAGCAGCCCCGCTGCCCCGGGCGGCACCGAGCAGCCCGCGGCCGCCTCCTGCTCCCTAAAAGCAGCCGCCGGGAGTCGGAGCCCCGTGGTAAATCGCTCTCCGGCACGTTTTGTCGGCGCACGGATGGACGCGCGGCCCTAGGGCGGTGGGAAAGGCATCTGCCATCAGGCTGCTCAGAAAGTGCCCCCCAAGAAAGGGGGGGGACCCAGAGCCTGCGCCCGCCGGAAAGCCCGTCTCAGCCCTCTGCTCCCGGCCTGGGGATGGGAACGGACACCCTGACACCGCCCTTCGGTTGCGTTTGGCGCGGTGCCGTGCAGTACCACCGGCCCAGGGTCAATCCAGCCCAAAATTAAAAGGCAGAACCCGGGGTGACAAACTCACGGCCTCCACGGCGAACGGGCACGCGCACTCGGTGGCAGCCGGTGAGCGTCTGCCCGGCGCCGTGAGGAGGGAGAGCGCGAGTTGCTGTGGGAACAGTAATTTGGGTTGTTCTGCCTCTGGGTTTCTGGCTCTTTGCCTTCGATACTGCATTCGCCTCCCGGTGATGCGGTGAATTTTGTTCCCTCCTTTCGCTGCCTTTTCCCCGAGGAAAAAAGCATCCCGGCCCTTCCACGAGGCAGAGCCAGGGCTGGCGCGAGAGCCTCGGGGACCCCGCTGAGGGGTGGCAGTGGGGCCTGCGGTGCCCCGGGGGGGACCTGGGGGGGCTGCAGCACCCGTGAGGGCAGAGCCGGCCCGGCCCCGAGGAGCCCCCGGCCGAGCGGTGCCCATCGCTCCAGGCTCTGCACGGCCGGGAGACCCAGCTGCAGCAGCAGAGCGTTAGTGATGGCGGAAACACCGTGGTTTTTAAACCGCAATAGCGTAGAAAGGATTTGATAGTAATAAATTACTCTCCTCCTGCTCGCCCGGCGCCCAGGCACGACAGGGAGCCGGCCAGGGTTACACGTGCTGTCACCAGCATCCAAACGGTCCTTCCCCTCCTCTGTCCCGCAGGAGCTTCGTGCATCCTCGTGTCCACCCGCTCCACACCTGGGAGGATGCTCAGTGCACGGTCCCTCCGTCGGCCGTGGTCAGTCCAGGGCCACGTGGGGCGGGTGGAGGAGGACCGGGCAGTCCCAGGCGCGTGGGAGGAGGTGGATGCTCCCATCTCCAGCATCCAGACCTTCCCCACGCACATACCCCAAAGAGAGGAGCATCTTTGCACGGGGACGTGCGGCAGGATCCACGCCAGCCCCACCACGACCTCTCCTTGCCTCCGCCCGGCCGGCTCCAGCGGCGGGGTGACAAGCCGGGCATTGGGGGGCTGAATAAGTCTGGGAGAAAATGTAAAATGAAAAATTTTGGAAGAAAGCCTTGTCAAAGGCGTTTTTAAAAAAGTCCTTTCTATGAATCAGCAATTTCTGGTGAAAACCAAACCAAAAATTGGGACCTTGCTGGAGAACTGAGACCCAGAGATATGGAGTGTGTCCCAAATGAAGAGCATGGGAGGAGGAGAAGGAGGAGAAGGAGGAAGGGTGAAGAACAAGAGGGCTTTGCTCAAGGACCTTGTGTCCCTGGGATTTTGGCTGTGACCGCAAGGACAAGGAGGTTCCCAGCATCCCGCAGCTCCGAAGGGTGGAAGGAGGGAAGCTCGTCCCCTGGGGATCCTGCGGAGCCGGGGCTCAGCCATTCTGGAGACACGGCGTCCCTGAAGCACCGCCGCCGCCGCAACTCGTGAGCTCGCTGCTACAAGGAGGCCCTTTGTTCGTCCGTGATGGCCGTCCGCCGGGCAGACGGGAGCACCAGTGCGGAGATGACGCCGGATGATCTGTGGGGAGCGCCAGCCAGCGAGGGGCAGCGGGGCCGGGGTGGCCGCGGGCACGGAGCCGGGCGCCGGGAGGAGAAAGCAGCGTTACGGCACGCGGGGTAACGGGAGCCGCTGCATCGGGCGGCCGGGGCTGCACAGAGGGAGCCGGGAGCAGCACGGGGACACCTCGGTGGCAGCAGGTGCCCAGAGGCATGGGGCGAAGAGCATCCTCTGGGGGCACCTAAAATCCCCCCTGCCCCCCGGGTCCCTCAGCAGCCCAAACTTGGTGAGCAAACTTCCGACAGGGCCGGAGGGATGAGAAATTCACCCAACAACTAATTGCTCCAGATCCGTGGGGTAGGGATTGTCCCCATCCTAGCGAAAGGCCTCCTGAGGTTAATCGGGGCTGCTGGAAACGCTCATTAGTAATAACAGCCACCACCTAATAGCGACGGTGTACTGTGCTGACAGCCGCACAGCCCAGGGTGCAACGCTGCAGGAAAAGCAGTGGAGCGGTGGTGGTGATGGTGGTGGTGGCGGTGGTGGTGGTGGCAGTGATGGCTGCAGAGATGGTGGTGGTGGTGGTGGTGATGGCAACGGCAGTGACGGCTGCAGTGATGGCGGTGATGGCAACGGCAGTGACGGCTGCAGTGATGGCAGTGGTGGTGGTGGCAATGGCAGTGACAGCAGCAGTGATGGTGGAGGTGGTGGTGGCAGTGATGGCAGCAGTGATGGTAGAGATGGTGATGGCAACGGCAGTGATGGCTGCAGTGATGGTGGTGATGGTGTTGGCAATGGCAGTGATGGCGATGGTGGTGGTGGCGGTGGCAGTGATGGTGGTGATGGCAACGGCAGTGACGGCTGCAGTGATGGTGGCGGTGATGGTGGTAGCGGTGGTGGTGGTGATGACACTGGCAGTGACGGCAGCAGTGGTGGTGGTGATGGCAACGGCAGTGACGGCTGCAGCGATGGCAATGGTGGTGATGGCAACGGCAGTGACGGCTGCAGCGATGGCAATGGTGGTGATGGCAACGGCAGTGACGGCTGCAGCGATGGCAATGGTGGTGATGGCAACGGCAGTGACGGCTGCAGCGATGGCAATGGTGGTGATGGCAACGGCAGTGACGGCTGCAGCGATGGCAATGGTGGTGATGGCAACGGCAGTGACGGCTGCAGCGATGGCAATGGTGGTGATGGCAACGGCAGTGACGGCTGCAGTGATGGCAGTGGTGGTGGTGGCAATGGCAGTGACAGCAGCAGTGATGGTGGAGGTGGTGGTGGCAGTGATGGCAGCAGTGATGGTAGAGATGGTGATGGCAACGGCAGTGATGGCTGCAGTGATGGTGGTGATGGTGTTGGCAATGGCAGTGATGGCGATGGTGGTGGTGGCGGTGGCAGTGATGGTGGTGATGGTGGTGGCAATGGCCGTGATGGCGATGGTGGTGGTGGTGGCGGTGGCAGTGGTGGTGGTAGCGCTGCTGGCGCTGATGGCAATGGCAGTGACAGCAGCAGTGGTGGTGGCGGTGACAGTGGTGGTGGTAGCGGCGGCGGTGCTGATGGTGGCGGAGCACATGTGGGATCCACAGCCCCCAAGCTCAGCCCTGCCAGGGGTCAGGACGGGGTGCCGCTCTGGGGCTCGCACCCCCGGCAACGCCCCACAGCCCCTCTCCCCCCTCCTGCGCAGATCTGCACCGAGCCGACGTGTCCTGGAGCTGGTCCCCGCCGTGGGCTCTCCGGCGGCTGCTGCGGCGACGGGGCCGTTTGCGTCCAAGCAGCAGGCAGGGAATTTGCCGAGCAGGTTTCAAATCCCGTTCACACCTTGGGCAAGGCTGAGGCGTCCCGAAAAGTGGCAACAATGGGAAAAGGCAGGTGGCCCTCACTTAATTGAGCGAGCTGGTAGTTCAGGGCGTCAGGGGGATTTGTGGCAGCAGCAGGAGCGAGCGCGGACAACTACTAATGACCGCCCAGAATTAATGTGGGCTTTCCCTAGGGAGCCCGGGGCAGTCAGGACGGGCTGGGGGGGCATCT
>VXBH01009308.1:474427-492721 GCA_013400035.1 Rynchops niger
CCCGCTGAGAACCGGTGAAGTCGCCGCTTAAAGCGTTCCTCGGATAACACAGAGGCGGTTTTTAATGGGCGAGTGGTGTAGGAGTGGAGTCGGCCTGCGCGGCGTTCGTGGCATTAAAAGCCACCAGGCTCCTGACCTTCCCTTTAAAACGGGAGATGGGGGATATACTGGGAACGGGAAGCTCTTGGCTGGCGGCCATCCGTCTGCACTGGGAGGGACTGGGGTTCAGTGCGGAGTAAACTGGGTCATGCTGCGGTATCGCTCTCCCTGCAGGCAAGCGCCTGTGTAGAGGCCCATAAGCGCTGTTTGGCACTAGAATGACCATCGTACCATGCCGTGTCTCTCGGAGCCTGAGTAAACCTTCTGTAGGAAACGACTGTCGTTCCTGACCAGCGTTGGCAGCTTCCCGCGGGGCGCAGACCTGCTGTTCTCTTCGGGCTGTAACACGGGGAAGGTTTCAGCTAGTTTTTTTCCAAATGCAAGTGTTACCAGTAATTAGGAATACAAGAATTAGGAGTCGGTCTGGTTTTCTCTTCTGAAGGCTTAGCCAGTGTCTCCACATGCATGAGGATACAGAGGTGTCTTCATCTGCCACCTAATTTGGCTCCCTGTTGAGGACTCAAACCGTATGAATACTGAATCGGCTGTAGCTCGAGTTGCGAATGGCTGTTCGTGTGCTTGGAGGCTCATTATGTTAAAGTAGCCTCTGAGATGGCAGCTAGGTCTGCAAGGCGAACTTCTGGAAGCTGCCCTTGATTAGCGTGGTAGATTAAACTGTGTAAATAGACAGTGGATTAAATCTAGTGTTTGAAACGAAGCTGTGTAGCCATGCTGGTGTTGGCACCGTGGACTGCTTTCACACCAGCTGTGTTCATAGCTTACTCTTTGCAAAAAAAAAAAAAAACAAGCCTGAGTGGCTGTTTTTAGTCTTGCTTAGTTTTTTTAATCCAGTGGTGGGATGGAGATGTTCTCTGCTGAGAGCAGTCAGTGACCGCCCTGCCACCTTGGAGTTAAAATAGTGTGCTCACACTTGACTTGCAAGGACTTTCTGAGAACAGAATGGCTGGAATGCTGTAGGAGCCAATGTTGGAACTGCTGTCCTACCTACCTCTTGGCTTATGAAGAAAATGGAAGAACAGAGTAAGAGCTAGGTCTTGTTGGGAGAAACGGTCAGCAGATCACCGCCTTTTGCAAAATAGCAGAGCTTTCTTCCTGAGCAAGGAGTCACTGGATTCGTCTTGCAAAATTGAACTTGGAAGCAGAAGCGCAGGGTTATATGGCCTTTTAGGCACTGGTTTTGTGATACGCAAGCTTCCTTCAGTGGAAACATCAGTGAGGGATGCAAACTTGAGTCAGCGTTTTAATAGCTGGAGAGAATTCAGAGTACTGCTTGGCGTGTCTAAAGTAGAGGGTGAAGCGTTTCCTAGAAGCTGCGTGTTTGATAGCGTGGTGCTGTAGGAGGCAAGTTAAGCGGAAGGTTTGAGTTGGGCCATTTAAGCTACATCGATGAAGGCTTGGTGACTGTCATGTTGCTGCTGGTACATGACTGGTCCTTGGTGCAGAGTCTGTGTCCGGTGGTCTGAATACCAGCAAGTCTGAGCCATGAAGTTGGTCTCTTGCTGGGGCCTAAGTGCATCGGACTGGTTCAGGCACTGGAACAACAGGTTATAGCTACTGCGGAACCAAAATTATTTCTTAATTGTGAACATCACTGAGCTGCTTGTTTAGTGAAGCAACTTGGATTTTCAAGGCGATATGGCAGAGGTGTCAATATGCAAGATAAACTAAAACTTGCAGTGTCATGTAGCTTTCCTAACGGGGATGTGACACTACAGCGTGTTCTGATGTTAATTGAATGCTAGTTGTTAAAAAAACCCACGCAGAGTCAGAAGTAAGGAGCTAAATATGCTTGGAAAGGTATGTAAAACTACCTAAAACTGTCCTAGATCAGCGTTAGTGCGGTGATCATGTCTGGCTCATGTGCTATCTAAAGATCACATTCTTGTGGAGCTTGTAGTTCTGAGGCCTGTTTCTAGTAAACATGTTCAGGTTCTATGCTGTCCAGGCTAGTTTGATGTCAAAACAAGTGACTTTATGCAGTGCTGTTTCATGTTTGAACATTAACTGCTGATGGTAAATAGATAGCAGAACTTGTTCTAGTCAGCTAGTACTGATGGCAGCTAGGAAGACTGAAGCAGGCTGCTGTGACCTTGGATATCTTCGAGCCTGCCTGTTCCTTTGCTGATTACAGCTTGCTCTGGTAGCTGAAGTTCCTTTATTTCTGATGTGTAAAACTGTGGCTGGCTCAGTGTCAGGTGCTGTTGAGTGATCAGAATTATTGAGGCTTTTCCATGTGACTTCTCAATACCAAAATGGAAAAGCATGGCATTGGGCAAAGCTGTCTGATTCTGTGCTTGCTGATGCTTGGTGGAGAAAAGCATGATGTCCCAGGCGCACCCCACTGTGGCCTCCGTAATGTGGTAAGGAGTTTTTCTTCGACCTGCACTCTGCATGGGCATTCAGTGCCTTCGGTACTGCCTCGCCATCAAGCATCTGGAAGACTGCTAATGAAGAGAACTCTGGCCAGCAGTGTTAAGGTTAGTTCTGTGTCTGTCCTCTCATTGTTGTTGCAGAGCTAATGAAATAATATTATTTTATTTTAAGCTGGGGCTGCAGATACCGTAGCAGTTGGTTAGCTGTTAAGGGGCCTCCATGGTGAAATTGCTGGCTCAGAACATCGAGCTTCATGCAGCTGGTAGCACTGCGCAGTCTGATTCTAGAAGGCATCATGACTATAAACAGCTTGCAGCCTTGAAGGCAAATTACACCAGTGCTTCCTGAAATACTGTCTCTGGAGAGATGGGGAGGTGGTAGAGAGGAGAACTGCTTGCTTCTCAGTAAGGAGCTGTAGACCTCATCCTGAGAGGAGCTTGCAGAGTACTTCAAAGGCGTTGTGGTATGGTCAGGAAAACTCTGTGGGTCAAGTGCTTGAGCTACCAGACTGCCTACAGTAGAGAGACTAGCTTAAGCATTCATCCTTAACAGCAGGTAAATTAGTGTCCTTTTAAGACATAAGTGTTGTAAGAAAAGTAAACCAGACAGGCAGTGTTTCTACAGCTCAGATAAATGAAGAGAAGAAATCTCAACAAGGGCATCATTTCCACCCTGTCTTAGGATCGTCTGAAAACCCGATTAAACATCAGGATATACCATTGACTCTACAAAACTTGGCTCAAGCAGATATGCTGCTGCTTGTGCTGTGGCTTCCAGGTGTACCTGATGGGACTGCTCTCTCACCCTGAAGTTACTGTAGGCTACAAAGCCTGCAGGTGCTTCCTCTCTGGTGGGAACATCCAGAGCAGCAGTGAAGACAAATGAATGCTGCTTCAGGACCTCTTAGTCCACTCTTTGGCCCTTCCTAAAAATAGCCTCTTCAATCTGTCCCGAGCCTGACTGATTTCAAGCAGCGGGATTGCAAGCTGAAAAACTCTCCAGCCTGCTCAGGCTGTTCGGTGATGCTTGGAACAATGGTTTCACAGAAGTGCGTGCTTCCACCTGCTTGCTGTCCTCGCCAAGCAGTAAGGCGTAACTTGCTGAACTCGCTTCCTTCAGACTGTGAATCTTGTGAGCATGAGGCTTCAAGTCAGGCTAGTCTGGCCACAGGAGTGTCTGCTGGATGCAGTCAGATGACCTTGGCTTTCCCATGCCTCAGATGAAGCAGCTCGGCTGTGCACGTCTGCGGGTGCGTGGGGTGAGCTGCTGGTAGACTGACTCGCTCAAGAGGGCTCCTGCTAACTGGTGTGACACACTGCTATGCCAGTCAGTACCTGGAGTACAGTGGTCCACCCAGGCTATGAAACGGGTCATCTTTAGGGTTGCAGCGGAGGTTGTATGATGATAAAGATAAATAACAAGTGACTGGACTTTGCTGCTTGCAGAAGAGCAAGCCTGTATGTACTCCGTGGTGTAAAGTGTCAGCCTTACCATACGCAAAAAAAGTTGTCTGTGTGCTATGTCAGACAATCCAGAATACCAATTGCAGCAGCCCCAGCTGCTGGGGCAGTTGATTGGTAAGTCCTTTTTTTTTTTTTGGACTGCTGCTATTGCAGCAGCTGGTAGACTTAAGTTCTCAAACTTAACTGAACAAGAGTAAACGGCCTGCTAGCCTTGCAGGTTGTTTTTGATAATCCTGTAAGCTGACAGTGCTAGGCTTGTTTGAAATCCCCGCACCCTCTCATAACATTAGGGAAGAACAAAAAGCATGCTGTCCCTAATCCTGTAACAGGTGACTCACTAAAGATTTTCAAAGTCTGCAGCTTCCTGTAGGGCAGCTTATCTGTTTACCCCTCCAGTTATCACTGGGGGACTGGCTAGAGCCAGTCTTCAGTCAGTGTGACCTGAATTTGCATGGGCTTCAGAGACAGTTCCACTAACGTGGCTGTGTCTTCTGTAGAGATGCAACTGGGCATAGCAACAGGGTTTTTCCAAGGCAGCCATGGAGTATCCGTTACTGTAATCCGAGGTAGAGCTGTGTCTGTGTTAAATGTGGTGGTGTGGGAGGTGACTTAGAATACCAGTGGGAAGAAGCCCTTTGAAAGTGCCCGGGTTCCTGGCATGGCAAAGCAAGGACTGTACTTGACCTGGATATCATCTCTAGCAGTTCTCCAGCCATTTAAGAACAACCTGCTCAAGGATAAACAGGTGTTGAGGTGAGTTGGTGCCTGCTGTCTGGTTCAAGGGAAGCATATGTATTGCAGAGGGCAGCCCATTTGATAATGGGTTAATTATAAAAGGCTCCAGGTGTTAAGTACTCAGCCAGAATGGTCTTTCAGACTTGCTGTGTCATGGTATTGTAATTGAAAGCTTCCCTTTTATTATTAGTGGATGTCCTAATGCAGGGAAATTCTGCCCATTACTGTTCTGGAAATCTTTGAGACATTGCAGTGGGAAAACCTGCTTTTCCATGGTGGGATGCAGGAGGAATCACTGGCTGTGACTGGACCAAATGCTGCTGGAGGGTGTGTGGTTGGTTCTGAACCTCTGTATTCTTGGGCTGAGCATGTCTGAATGTATTGCAACTGCTGAAACTGCATCTATGCAAATGGTTCCCTGGCTTGAAGGCTCCTGATAATGTGGTCACTGTCCATAGGTGCGTATCTGTCTGCAGAGCCGTGCAGAACCGAAGCAAGGCTTTTGGCAAGAACCTCTTTCTGTATTGAGGGAGTGTCGCATGAGGTGACTAGCAGCTAACTTGGCTGCAAAATTAACATTCTTGGTGCATGACCTTGCTCAGCGCTGTAACTATAGCTACAGAAGATTGGTCCTAATACTAGCACTGGATCTAAACCACAGCCTGCTGGAGTACTGACTGAATATCAGAGGCAAAGCTCTACTGAAAGTCCTGGCAGTGGCAAGACTACAACTAGTCTTCAGCCCTTACAGAAGCTATTGCCTATATGGCAAGTTTCTTTCTACTTCGTACTTCATCTTGGAGCTGCACAGCTCACTATTGCTTTTGACTAATAGAAAGTAACAGCCATGGCAAGATGCCAGGCCGTATATCCACAGCCCCGTGGGGGTGCGTCTTGCCCCCAGGAGCAGTACTAAATCAACTCTGGCTTGTGAGTTCAGGAGTTCCTCTTCAGAAGTATTTCAAAATCAAGTTAACCTTTGAAGCAGGCGTACTGGCAGTCGGTGGTCTTGAGTGATGTGTAAAGCAACTTCCCTGTATTATGGCACCATTGAACTTAAAAATGGCACAGTTCCTGGTTACAGACCAGAATGGCTTCCTTCTGTGAAAGCTAGGTGGCAAAGTGCTGCTTCTGTGACTGCCCTTTAAATGTTTTGTTGCTCTTTGTTTGTATGCTTTAAAGGTAGTGTTGCGGCTTAATTGGGCTGCATGTTAGAGGTGATGGAACTGTATGATCTGAAGCAAATATATGGCGTCTTGGTGTGTAACAGTGGTACAGCTCTTGTTCCGTTTTCACTGTCTTCCACATAGGTCTCTTCAGCTGTAGCCACTGAGAAGATTTTGTAAAACATGTCCTTCAACTCATTGGGGTATTGAAATGTAGCATATGAAGCATGTGTGCTTTAAATATTCACAGCTGCCAAGAGGTACAAGTCGAGATGCGCAGGAGGATTGACCTAAGTGCCAAATAGCCTGTAACTGAATAGTAGTGCTGTGAGATGGCTGTGTCCACCTGGACTTTAATACTGGGGTATTGTGAAAGGCGTAAGGAGAACTTTGTGGGCTAATGAAGAGCAGTAAGACCAGCTGCCTTGTAGGGTATGGGAGATGCAGCTGCAGGGGACTCAGGCGCAAGCCTGTTGGTCAGGATGCTGAGAGGCGCCAAGCTCTGAAGCTGTATTTCTAGCACCCGTGACTGTCCACCGGTGGGAGTGTAATAGATCTTCAGTGCCATCTAAAACTGTCATGTGAAAAACAGCTTCCCCAGAGTACAGGTAGACTTTATTTGTTAATGTGTTTAGACCGAGTTCAAGGCATAAGCTCTTGCCTGTTCCCTAGAATTGAGATTTAACAACTGGGAATTGACAAGTATGTGCTGAGCTGCCTCTCTCCAAAAGTTTAAGCAGGCTGACTTTCTGTAAGTGGGATTACAAAATCAGCTTCTGTAATCTACCACTGCATTAATTGCAACACCTTTAAGTAACTTCAGACTTGTAGGAAGTAATGACTGATCTAATTTTAAATAGTGAACTTCCTCATGAGCCTCTGCATTTCTAGAGAGGTTTATAAAGGATTCCAGACAAGAGAAATGGCTTCTGCTAAATGCTATAGCCAGTCTAGAAGTCTAGATAGCCTGAATATTGATTCCACTCGCTTACTAGGCCTTGGAAGATGCTTCAACCAACAGAAGAGGTTCCTAATACAAGGTAGTGATTTCTTTCTAGACTTCCTAGGGACTAGACCCTTAAGCAGTACCATCACTGTTACTGCTGCTAAGTCTGTGCACTGGTTTCCAGGCTCAGCTTACATTTGCAGGTAAAACCTGTCTTCTGCTGCTTCTGCTCAGCAGGCTTCCTGCTAAGCTGGATTCTAGTTCTGAATCGTGCTGAAGAGCCCTTCGCATCTCGCTCGGTGACAGTTCAAGAGGTTTGCTACTGCAGAACCAATTTGTAGTTTATAATCGGGCTTTCCCTTTATTAAATTGTTGTAACTAAAACTAAACTTCCTTCGGATAGTGAGTCTTGCGTTAGTGCAGTGGTGCTGCCTTTATTAATCTTCTGAAGTTTCTTAGTGCAAAGCCAGGAGGATTACTGCTCAGTTCTTGACAGCTCAAAGATAAACTTTCTGTAGATGCTGGGTGAGAAGCAGGAAAGCACATATCCTAAACCCTTCGAATACCAGCAGCTCCTTAGGCAAGGTGCACCATCTCCCACTTGGATGTTGGTGTAAAGCAGCTACAGATCTTTGTGGAACAAGCCGCTCTCCCTTGTACAAACATTAGTTTTTAAGTGGGTGGAGCAAACTCAAATAGTGAGTCTCTGAACAGTACAAGGATTTGAAATCCTCATGGTCTTAATACCTCTCCAGTAGCCTTTTAGAGCAGGCAAGAGCGTTTTCATGTCAGATAGGACTGTTAGCTTTGAATATCAGCCTGATGGTGTCTGAAAAGGAGACTGCCTACCCTTGCACATACCTCGCAGGGCAGCTTCAAGGACTCGGTGCTGGATGGCTGCTGACCTGCATATTGTCTCTTGGGTGGTGGTGAGTGCGATCCAGAGTCAAGGAGTTCAGTACTCCAGAGCAAGGTTGGAAGAAAAGGGGTCTTTCTAAGCACTTCAGAATCAAAGAATAAGGTATTCATGGAAGCTTTTGTGAGACTAATACAAAGTTTTCAAGATAGAAGTGACTTTTTGCGGTAGTGCTTTGGGACTCTTCTCACAGTTCTCAGTTGGCGGTGATAAGCCCATGTTCTGCTTTGAAGACCAAGTTTTGGGTTCCTGTATTGGTCTCATTATGCTCCAGTGTTGACACAGGTGATCAGTGAACCTTAAGGGTAAGGCTTGAGGTCCCCTATGACCTACAAGCCATACTTTGTGGTTCCAGTGGTTGGATTAACAAGTGTTGGGACCTCAGTCCCTCACAGGTGAGGCTGTTGACACATGAAGAGGGTGTCCTTTCTCCCAGGAATGAAGTACAGTGATAATATGTGAGGTTTTTTGCTATCTCAGTGTCTTCAGATACTAAGAACTGCTATGTTCAGTTTCTGATGAAGCTGAAAGGGCATGTTTAACCCCAGGCCAAATCATAGGCGTACCAGTTTTGTGGAAGGAGAGACCCCATGAAGGTGACTTGTTAAATGTTGGGTGCCTCTGAGGACTCGGCCCAAGTGTCTTAAAGTTCAGTGACTGTATGACCTGTCTTTCAGCCGGGTTACATCCTGCTGCAGCAGCAAGATAGGCTTTGCTGTGTTTCCTCTGCAGTTCAGCTGAGTAGAGCCTCTGTGAGGGCACAAGCTCTGAAGTAACAAGATTTGGACTTTGGTTCCTAAAGAGAGAATGAATGCCTGGTCGGGAGTGTATCCTGCTGTTAAGCAAGCTTCGAGTGGGTATTCTGCTACCTGTACTGTTTGAACAGCACCTTTTTATTGATGTAGCTTTGGTCTAGAGCTCTGGATAGGTCACTTCCTCATCCCTTAGGGGAATATTCCTGGCTGACAAACCAAGTAGTCAAGTGACCATGTTAGTTTTGCACATTTCTTCCTTGTGCTGACTCAACTGTTCTAATACTGCAGCCTAGTGAAGGAGATGGTATTTGGGGATGTGTCTAATGCTTTTTTTTTTTTTCTCCTCTTCCAGCCTTGGGAGCTGCATATGGAACAGCGAAGAGTGGCACGGGTATTGCAGCCATGTCTGTCATGAGGCCTGAGCTCATCATGAAGTCGATCATCCCTGTTGTCATGGCGGGTATTATAGCTATCTATGGCCTCGTAGTGGCAGTCCTCATTGCCAATGCCCTCTCACCTTCTATCACGCTATTCAAGTAAGTTGCTGCATCTGTGAGCTGTGGTGAAGTTTGTCCTGTTGTGATTTTGATGCTCCTGAATGTGGGTGGGATTTGCTCAAGACCCTGTGAGGGACTGTCAGTGCTAAATGCTCCTAACCTGGGCTTAGCAGTATGGACTGGATTTCAGCTGTCCTACCTGATGCCTTAGCCTCAGTGGCAGTGCGGCCTGATGAGCTTGCTGCGTTAGCTGACGGGTCAGACATCCCACTGCTAGAGATAATGCAGTGGTTCTTGGCTTGAAAGAAACCGCGTACAGGTGGTACTGGGGCAGGAGGCTAAGCTTGCTTCATGGCGCCAAATTCTAGACCTGGGATACACAGGTCTTTCCAAGACTGTCTAATCAGACTGTCTAAATAGTTCTCCTGTTGCCTGAGAGATGCAAGTGAATAATTAATATTGCTTGCTGCTTTATGTGCTGGTAAATCAATCCTCAAGCTATACATCAGGCTTCTATGCCAGCTATGGTCTGAAACTTAATCTACTCTTGGCTGTCGAGAATAGCTGGAACTGGCTTGATTGAGACCTCTCAGGATAATGCTTCTGAGGTCTAACAGAGTAGATGTCTGTGTCGCTGTACGAGCTATAGCTGATGAGCAGTGTGGTTGGCCATGATCTAAGAAACAGCAGGTACAAGTGCTCCCTTGCAGTTACCAGGTGGTCAGATGCTGACAGGGAGTGCTCCTCAGGTACCCCTGCCTGGAAAACCAGACAATTCCTGCCCAACTCTTGCAGCGCAAGAGACCCAGTAATCACCTGGATGTGCTGTGGCTGTATAAGAAGGCTGATAAAGGTGGGAGACAAAAGTAGCTATTAACAGGCTACACAGGACTGTGGGACAGGCAAGTGCTAGCCCATGAGGCTGGAGTAAGTGCAGCTCTGGCAGCATGACTGAAGTGGCTACAGACAGCGAAGTCTATGAACCCCTTTTGATTATCAGCTAAAGATCTTGCATAATTGCCTGGGATTTTTTTAAGTATTGGAGCTAGGAGTCTCAGGAAGCATCTGCTTTGAGATGTACTGTGCTTGCACAGAGTATAGAAGCTCTTTCTGCAGGAAGGAGGTTCCCTTTAAATGTTAATTTTGTATTTCCTTTGGGGAGAGGGAAAAAAAAAAGAAAGGCTAGCCTGAAGCTGAAGGGTTGGGTGTCCTGTTACTTGCCACTGAAACTCTTTTCCTCTCTGTCCTACAGGAGCTTTCTTCAGCTGGGTGCTGGCTTGAGTGTGGGCCTCAGTGGTCTGGCTGCTGGCTTCGCCATCGGCATCGTGGGTGATGCAGGTGTACGGGGAACAGCACAGCAGCCCAGGTTATTTGTGGGCATGATCCTGATTTTGATCTTTGCTGAAGTCTTGGGTCTCTACGGCCTCATTGTTGCCCTTATCCTCTCCACAAAGTAAACATTGCGGTATGATGTAAAGAGATGTAACAAATCCATGTTTTAAAAAAAAAAAAAAAGCTCCAGAATGAAAATGGTCTCTCCAATGTGTACAGTTGTCCCAATTTGGTAGTTGATCTCTTGTAAATGCGCAATGTATGTTAGTGACTTGTCTGTCCTGTGTGTACTTCAATATTAAATTGGATGGGCCGCTCCAAGCCTGCTACATGGCTTGGGGTGGCCTGTGTGCAATTTTCCACCCATTGCTGTTAGTACTTTATGTATAAATATGAACTAGAAATGTAATTTTTTCTCTTCACTGGATGTTTATTTATAAAAGACTTGACATGTTCATACATCTATGGAGCAAGGATTTTCAATTTCCCATGCTATATATATTAATCTTATATATAGGTAGATTACACTGTGGGGTCAATTGTAAGTGCAGAGAATTCCTTGGATGTAACTATGATTCTAAAGATTGCTGTAGTGTCCTGGTATTGGAGTATGAGAATTTCGTGTTTTATTACAGCAACTGTCCGAAACACTCCTGTGTTTCAGTAGTAACCGCGTATGCTCCGGCATCAGAGTCGTGCACCCAGTGTTGGGTTACAAACTTATACCATGTTTCCAAATAAAACTTCCTCACTACATTGCTGTAAGGAGTCCTCTGCCTCTGATTTCATGCTTTTGCTGCTCCCTTAGGAAGGGGAGGGAAGGGGAGGGGTTTCTTTAGAGGGAGGCAGGTTCTTGAAGTACCATGGAGGAGTGATGCTGTCGTTCCCTCCTCCTCCTGGGCAAGTAGCGGTGCTGTTTCCAGCTGCTGCCCAGGGGCAGTGCTTGGGTGAGCAGGAATGCAGGGCTGTTGCCGGGCTGTGCTCGCCCTCGGCAAGCAGCAGATCTTTGCTCTGGCATATGGCGAGCAGGGGTGCAGGCTGCAGCAAGTGACAAGGAATGGGAGCTGCTGAAGAGCCTTTAGGCAGCTTGTCCTTGTGGTGGCTTTGCAGACACCTGGCTGCTTGGAAGGGGCACCCTTAGCAGCAGTTGCCTCTGCTGTACCTGAACAATGGTCTGTCTCATCAACATCATGGGTTCATTCAAGAACTTGGAGTTTTAGCTTGTAAATCAGGAGCTTGTAAACGTGAGCTGAGAAGTTCTGCTTGTACAGCTAGTAAACGCTGTAGCACCCTTCTCTTATCCTGAGGATTTATGAATCTTGCAAAGCAACACTGAAGCTCGCATGGGATCCCTACGAATGTATAGCTTCTTCCAAATTGCTTTTGGGAAGCATATTATCTTCATTTTAGCGCTACAGTTTAGAGAACAGGTCAAGCTTTATCTTGTTCAAGCCAAAATACTAATATTACACAGATACCTAGTGTTAGTAATGCCCTGGTGATCAAACAAAGCTGAAGAATCTGGAGAGATCTGTCAGCCTGCTTGGGAATGGAGATGTGGGTGATGTCTTGTATTTCACCCGTGTACCTTGTGTATGCCTGTGCGGTGAACAAGTCTGGTGTAAGCACCATGAAGCGCTGTGGCCAGAGCACAAGGAATTCACTGGAGCTTTTGCCTTGGCAGGAGCATTCACCAGCCCAGGTCTGGTGGCACCTTCCGGGTAGCTGATCTCCAAACTGGGAACCATTCAGGACGCCAGCTTCGAGGCAGTCGTTCTGCTAGGATGGATTTTCACAGAATTTTGTGATGTTTTGACGAAGAATTTTGAAGAATTGATGATCATCAGTAATTATTAACAAATTAATTGGTTTATTCGGCTGTAAAGCTGATCTGTCTGCGTGCGTTTAATAGACAGGGTTAAGAGAAAATTTACTGGTCTGAATTGTGTTGGTCATTATTGCCTTCAGCAAAAGTCGTAGACTCTAAATTTCTGAATTAGACTTTACCCAGGGGTTGTAAACTTTGATGGAAACTACAGCATAACTCTCTCAGCGCTGATTGCAGTGAGTGCCTTCCCAGTACTTCTGTGCGGAGTCTGATAGAGCTTGCAGCTGGGAGGGGGTGAGTCACGAATTCAGGCTCTCTGGAAAGCGTGCCACGTACGTCTTGCAGTTCTGGTGAGAGGAACTGTATTTTCCTTGCGTAGAAGGACAGGAGAAGGTTGGGGGCTGCAAATACGTTTTTAAGATCTGGGTTTACCTTCTTTAAGGAGAACCTTCTGCCTTATTTTTTGCCGATTCACAAGAGCGTAAGAAAACTGCATTTAAGAGGGCAACTAAATGCTGGTGGTAGCTCCCATCTCTAAAAGAAATAAGCAATTTAAAGGCACCGGTCCATAGGAACCCTTTAAGATCCCACTGTATCTTCCTGATACCTTGCAGAAGGCAGTTTCTAGGCTCAGGATGGCGATGGGTACTTACATAACCAAAGGCAAGCAAAATCCCATCGGTGGCATTTTAGTTCAGGCTTTGGAATATCAAGCCCTTCTTGTTAATATATGCAAGTTGGGAGAGCAAAGCAAGAAACAAAAACTGGGGTTTGCATGCACAGGTGGAGGATTGCTTTGTGCCAAGTACCTGCAAACACGCCAGGAGTAAAATTAACAGTCTGAGCATGTTGCCTTGGCCAAGCATTTTCTGACAGCAATGCTCTAGATCCTCGATGACTCCCAGGTGAAAACTCGCATTTCGAGTCCTTCACTGATGCTATTGCATCAGCAGATTTCTCAAGCGATTCAGGGCATTAAAATTACGAAGCTTGTGGTCCCTTTTCCTTCGTTTCCTGACAGCAGCGTGCTAGATCAGAGTGCAGTCCCATCTGGCAGGGAGTTGCTTTGTATTTGGTTTGGAAGAGGGGAACAGGCAGCCTCAGAGCGTGAAATGACAGACTCGTAGAGTGCCTGATTAAAAGAGGTGGTGTCTGCTGGCACATAAACAGTCCTCTGTAATGTGGCAGATTGCGTGCCTCTGAGTGTGCACTGCAGAGTGAGTCAGCCCTGCAGAGAGAGCGGGGAGCAGGGTGGCTCTGCAGCACAGCAGAGGGTAAATGTCCATTAGCAGTCGGTTCAGGCTAGATAAGGCTAAGGGGTGCCTGCTGCCAGATGCTGCCTGCGTGGACAATGCCTTCAGAGAGCTTGCTGACCTTTCTCTTTTTTAATTCTTTCATGCTGGCTTCTTTTTTTTTTCCAAAGCCTGCTGATTTTTTTCTTTTTTTTTTTTTTATTTTTTACTGCTCTGTTGGAGAAGCGTTTTTAAGTAGTAGAATTTTAGCTGTGAATGCTCAGGGATTGTCTTTCAGAGACCTGGTTTACAGAGAAGTACAGTAACCAGGAAAAGCGAATAAGCTTTGGGGAAATAAAAACCTCGTTAAGAGAAACTGATCCCAGAAACTAAGCTGCTGTTTTCAACTACAGGCTAACAGCAGATCTAATGAAAACAACTCTCAGTAAAACTTGTTTCCTTCGCAGTCTAACCATGGGGATCTTGATTTTACGGGTTTTTGCTGTTTCCATCCAGCCTTACTGCATAAAACCATCACATCGCCATTCCTCGGGTGAGACTTGCCCGTCTCTGACACACAGAACTTGCCACTTCTGTTCTTAAGCATCTCTCTTTCTGCTCTATAGATATTAACCATCTTTTTCTCTTGACATAAATAAATTAAACACAGAGTAAGTCTTCCCAAGTGCCAGTTATCCTGGAGTGGGAATTTTCTGTTTCATGGTCAAAGGATTGTGTCCCAAAAAGCTCCATTTTTGTTCCTATTACTCACTAATGAATGCTGTTCCTTTTCTCTGCAAGCCACACTTCATTTAGCTCCTGAGACAATCACAGCTTTGCAACTCATACCACTGAGTTTCTGTCGAGCTAGTTCCTGTATCACAGCGCAGAAAAAAAATCCTCCCCAGCCGTGCCGTGTGGAAGCCTGAAGCTTTCCGAGGGGCCAAACTGCAGGGTCCCAAGTGCCTCCCACAAGGTATCTACAGACCCCTGAGAGTTCTCACTCACCTGTGGGAGCGCGAGCTGGGTAGCAGGAGGGCAGGACGAGGTTCCTGGAGAAGCAGTGACTCCTGTTTGCCATCTTCCCTTTGCTGAGGGGATGAGGTGCACTCGCCACAGGCTCAAGTCCTGGTTCTTCTGGATTTACCAAGGGGATACCGCTGGCTGTTTCAGTCCTGGACCTTTTTTTGGCACTTTGAACTGTCCTGTCCTTGCTACTACATCTGTGCTTTCCTCCTTGGCTTATGCGAGAGGGTAAAGGGGTGACCTCAAGTGGCAGAGAGCGCTAACAACCACCTACACCTAATGGTTTTGTCTGCCTAAGGTAGGCTGAGGACAAATCTCAGGAAATCACGTATATTCCCAAGATTGGTAGCGTGTTCTCAACTCAGATGTGAACAGCTGCCCTGGGTCTTGCGTGCATTAGGACAATTTCTTAGACCTCTTTGTGCGTACGCGTGAAAAATGAGAAGCCAAGGCTGCATCTCCGCAAGCGCTACGTTTGGCAGCCCTCCCTCTGGACACCTAGACCTTCTTCCACACCTGTAGCACGCACTCCCCTGTTTCTCCCAAGCGTGCTGGTACAACTTCTCGTGCTGCCAGGCAGTGAATCTAATTTGGGAATCGAGCCAGGTTAAAAATAACTCAACCTGAAGAAAAAAAAAAAAAAAAAATGTTTGCGAAAGAAAATGCAAGTGAAACTACAGCTTGTGATTCCCTCAGCCTGTTACTGGGGCAGTAGAGAGAAAGAACATGCAATTATTAGAGGAGAGTGCAATTGTTGGTGATGCAAGATGGAGTTAATTTAATACTGAGAAATAAAACGAGAACATCCAAAGGGATAAGACTTAAGCAGGAGAGATACATGGCATAAAGTTGGGCTGGGTGACATACCTACAGCATCCATGAGGCAAATTTCCATACTTTTCATCTCGGCACAGGCTGTTCTGTTCTTCCCAGCAGCGCAGGAGGAGGTCTGGGCTGTTTTCCAGCGTTCTGATTCAGTGGTTCCTTCTGGGGCTTGCTGCCTAGAAAAATGGACCTCTTTGTCGCCGAAGGGTCGGTGAAGCTGTGTCAACGGGGTGGACCCCGTGGAAGGGTTTTTTGTGGCGGATGTTACTACCTGTAAGCAGTCAGTACTTGCATCTACCTAGATGTGTCTTCCACTGCCAAGAAGAATTACCGTCACAAGCCTGTTAGCTTGTACATTCATGTGAAAGTGCCCTGGTTTGGCCACAGGCAGTTTGGGGGCTGTATATGCCTTTTGACATCTGAATTGAATTTAGCAGTTTGGAAGGGTACTTCCTCACAGAGTTATTTGCTCAAATAAGCAGCCATGAGATCTGCTTTTAGGATTCATTTTCCGATCTTCCGGTTTTGGAGTCTCCTTGACTTCACCTGTACTAAAGCCACAAATTATTCCCACCAATATGCTGCTGGGTGCCCCTGACGTGGATAATTTCACCCACGATGAGGAAAACCTGCCTGAAGGCATTCTTAGCTTGAAATTCCCAAAGCAGTGCTGCACGTAGTTTTCCTGGCCTCAACTAGCATCATTCTCAGCTCTCTATTTCAGGGGCCTTTACTGGCATCCTGCTGACAGTAAGAGGCAGCTTGTAGTGTGGACAAGCACTGACATCATGGAATGATAAGTACAGCATAAAACCTCATTAAAATTCAATTCCTGGCCGGACGGGGATGTTGCCTTCATGCACAATTACATTCGCCATCATTTGTCTTTTCTCGATGTGATTCATCAGCAGGGCTCACATCAGCACCCTGCCTCGACACAGTCCTTGATGAGACACTTGACTCTCTCTGCGATACCGTGGGACACCAAACAGGATAAACACAGGAGTGAGAGCGCTGCAGCCCACAGCAGTCGCCCTGGAGCAAAGAGGACGGAAGGGATATGGAAGCTTCTGATAGCAGATGTTTAGGAGTAAATGCTTAGACTACTGGGGACGCTGGCTTTAGTTTTAAGAAAGCGTAGTACTTACCTTTAATGTTTTGGAGACTGGACATTGTTGTCCCTTCTGGCCACAGGGACTGCAGACATAAGGACCCCTGGTGGCATGGTCTGCTGGAGAGAAAAGGCAGGGGCCTGGCTGTAGGGCACAGAACCAGCTTTCTGTCTTCTCTCCCAGGCTGCTGCTGACTTGTCAAATGACTTTAGGACATTGCCTACAGCAATGCTGACAACCTAGAAAATAACATTTAAAGTAGTAATGACTTACCTGTCCAGGTTGCAGTTAGAATCATAGGATCGCTGAGGTTGGAAGGGACCTTTAAGATCATCAAGTCCAACCATTGACCTACCCTGACACATGTCCCTAAGTACCCCATCTACCCCTTTTTTAAACCCCTCCAGGGACGGTGAATCCACCACCTCCCTGGGCAGCCTATTCCAATGTTTAATAACCCTTTCAGTGAAAAAACGTTTCCTAATATCCAACTAAACCTCCCCTGACATAACTTGAACCCATTTCCTCTCGTCCTATTACCTGTCACCAAGGAGAAGAGGTTAACTCTTTCCCTATAGCTGAGATTGAGAAAGGAACAGTGAAGGGGTGTTTCCAGAAACCTTACTTTGCCTAAGCCAATACACAGTTCAAATTTAATCTTGTTAGTGAAATTATTACTGTGCCCAGCCAGATTTCCAAGCAGGTACATGCTTTGCAACACGTGTCTACCAGCTCTCACGGGCAAGGGTCAGCTGGTCCTTTGTGACAGGTTCATCCAAGCACACCTGGGTCTGCCTGGGATTGCCATTCAAGAAGTGAGTATCATGAGTCAGACGAAGCAAGGCCTGCACCGTGTTTTCCGTGCACAGTGGATGTAGCCCGCTGGCGCCTCATGGTACAGCGTGCGTGAGCAGAGCAGTTCCTCCAGGTACAATCACTCCCCAGAGAGGATCGAGTCCGCTGGGGCCGTTCAGGCCAAGGTTACTTATTCACAAAGAAGTCCTTGAGTGACGATGCTCTAGACCACCTGCGCTCAGGAGCTCCAGTTTGGAGTCAGTGGACACGGTGGAAAAAGATTCTGCCCCAAACATTTCTCATCAGAGCATAAAGCAAGAGGCGGCCGGAGGCATGTGCAGAACGCCTTGGGGAGGCAGTTGTGACAAGCAGATGTTGACACCAGCACAGCAGCTCCGCCTCACCTCTCTCCAGCTTCCCTGAGCTCGCCAGCACTGGAGTTTCCTGGGTACGGCAGGTTCCCTTGGGACACACATCGCTCCCCACTAGTATGACACCTTTGCAAGAGCATTTTGTCAGCTTCGCGGTACACACTGCAGCGAAACACCAGCCTACACTGCCGCCAGCACCCTCAGAGGCTCCGATAGGGAAAATTGCTCATTTCTACTTAATACTTAGTGTAATTAAAACAGACTCAGAAGGTAAATCCCCTGAGATTACTTGTTGCAAGGAGGGAGGGTGGCAGGCCTCACTTGGCAGGCCAAATAAGGCCCCAGGCCTGCAGGGAAGGGATGGCCTGACACCCTCCCTGGCTTCCCGGGCAAGAGCCGGCATCTCTGTGCGGCACCATCCCCACAGTCCCCTCAGACACCATGCCAGTGACGATGCCAGCAGCCTGCCTGGGCCAGCAGAAGAACCCAGTCCCGAGGGGCAGTCAGGGCCGCGGACAGCAGCGGAAGAGAGCTCCTCCACCGCCGGTTCTCCTTCACCACCCGCTCTCAAAGCCAGGCCCTGGCCTGAACGCTCCCCTCAGCCCGGCGAGCGGCCCGCCTCAAGATGGCGGCGCCCTCCCCATGATGGCGGCTCCGCGGGGGACGGTCACGTGGGGCGGGGCGCGAGGGGAATCCCGGCGCGTCAGCTGAGCGGGGTCACGTGACGGCGAACCAGCGGCCCCGCGGGGTGAGGCCGCCGCTCGCGCCGCTCCGCGCCCCGCCCCGGCCCCGCCCCCCGGCC
>VXBH01009308.1:502506-537310 GCA_013400035.1 Rynchops niger
GAACGAACAAAAAACAAAACCAAAACCAATCTGTGGGAAGTCCTGGCTTGTCAGGAGAGGGTGGCTTAGTGCTAGTAAGAATTTATTGTCTCTAATTTTTGTAATGAAGAGGGCTTATTTGGTGCCCTCCAAATAGGGCATATTGCAGGGCGTGTGTCCCAGCCCGTGCTGTGTTGGTTTACGGTATAAACGGAGCTTTTACAGCACACGCCTCAAGCGTAAAGCCAGAAAAGGGGTTTATGACCCGCCGGTCTGATCTCCCGCGTAAGAGGGGAGGGAACTTCAGAAAACTCAGGTTTGGAATCGGTTTTGCGGGTGAGAGATCTGTGCTGCTTTTAAACATTGTGCCTTCCCCCATCCCATGTCCAAGGCTCCCCAAGGCACGTCCCAGGAGGAGCTGGAGTGGTGCATTTCGCAGCTGGAGGCAAATCTTCGCCTCAGCCCAACCCCGAAACAAGGTACGTTGCCTCCTTCGCAGTCTGCAGCCATATGCCGACCTCAGTTCAGATTTGGCAGAGCCGGACGTTTTTCTGGTTCTTCTCTCCCGTCTGTTTCCTATTCTTGTGTTGTGTGGGATGTCTTCTAAATATAAAACAGCATAAAGCATTGAGCTTTGAATTAATCTGTCTGGAAGCAGCTTTATCTTTCATTCCCGTTGTCTACCTTCTTTCTCAAGTTCGTATTTTCCCATCTAACGGCTTGTCGTTCAGTTCTGCTGCGGTGTTGCTTTTGTTTTCCAGTCTTAAGGAACGAACTGTGTCAGGGCACCCGGCCCTGAGGTGCCAGGAGGTTTATATTTGTGAAGCTTGTTCCTCACTGTTCTTGTCCCAAGGAGAAATGACGTGAACGATTAAATCTTGCAAAACGCTTTCCAAAAGATCGCCGTGTGATCTAGTCAGGCCAGCTTGTAAATGGGCGAGGACGTATGTCCTGCTCCTGCTGCTGTACCTAACGCGTAGAGGAGTAACTCCCGAGTGCGGGAGGGGGAGAGGTTCCCCTGAAGCTTTGTCGAGCTTTTTCTTTGAAACACCTCTTATTAGCAAGCAGGCCGTGAATGCAGCCAGCTAAACCCCTTGAGGAGGGGGGGAATGTGTGCTCGGGACCCTGATGCCCAGGTGCTATGAAGATACATCCCACTTTTTTTGGGTGGGTGCAGCCCCGCTGTTTTGGGTACCACCCACGCGTTTTGGGTGGGTACGGCCCCCTCTCTGCCTCGCACTTGCGTGCTGTTACTCTCTTCCGAGCATGGGGCTCTCGGTGGTGGATCTGCAAAGGTACGGCTCCTGTGGGGAGTCCCGGAAAGATGCACTGCAGCCAAGAGAGACGGGTGTCTGCCCCTTCCAAAACACTAGTCGAGTACGTCAGGCTTTTTTATGGCTTGAAATGTGTGAGACAAACGCTGGAAGACTCTGCGTATCTGGAGTTCCCAAACAGAGGTCTTCGGGGACCGCTGTCACAGAACAACCGTGCTTTTTAGAGAATTTGCTCCGACCCAAAGAATTGGGATTACTGTTGTGGTCAGGCCAGTTTGTGTGAGAGTCAAGCAAAAGTCCTGCTTTTTAAGGTGTGCTCACTGAGATTTTTTCCGCTTTCCCAGAGAAGAGACACCAAGGTAGGCTCCTGGATTTCTCCCGTATTTTGGGGGAAGGGTTATTAAGCCCTCTGTAGCTTCTGTGCCATTAGTAGTGCAGTTACTGCAGTGTAAGATTCTTAACGTATATAATAAGCAGTTAAGATTTTTTTGGTTTTTTTTTTTGTCAAGAACATTTCACAGTATTTCAGGTTCTAAAAGCACTTGGAGTTTTCTTTGAACCGAATGCTAGTCAGAGGTGGTACGAACACAGAACGCGTTCAGAAGAGACCCAGTCACCAGCATCCCACGGTGTGGTTTGTAAGGCACACCGTAACCTGTTTCTTGTCTCTCTCGGTCTTTTTCTCAAACGCAGCAGAGGAGACACAGCGCGTTCTCAACGTCCTGCGCTCCCGTGAGACTCCTTTTGCGAAGAAGCGACAAGTGATGAACCACGTGTTTGGGGATTATCGTCTCAAAATGGCTGAGGATCAGAAGAGCCTGGAGAAGGCAGGTGAGCTGGAACTGTCCCTTCGGGGGATGGGTGGTATTTGGTTCTTTTCTGGAGATTTCTTACGTGGCGGCTTTTGGTTGCGTCACCTCTCTGCAGTGCCCTAGAGAGGGAGTCGTGGTAGCAGTGGCATCCCCAGAGTAGGAAGCCGGCATATTGATAGGAACATTATTTATCTTTTCTAGACATGAAACCTGGTGACGTGAAAGGACAGCAAAGCGCTGGGCAGGCTCCAGATGGTGTGGTGTGTGGGAAACAATCTGACCAAATCTCCGAGGCAAAGCCAAAGCGGTTCATGTCATCTGACAACAGCTTCCCATTTGATTTTACACTTTCTGAGGTTGACCCAGCAGCAACTGGCACATCTTTGGAAGCAGCGTCTGGTGTCAGTGGTGCTGAGCGGATACAAACCAACGTAAAAGCCACCGAGCAGGAGAACTGGAATGGAGCCTTGAGTTTTGCTGCCTCTGGACAAGAACCCAAGCTTGCTTTTAGCTTTGCCGTCCCAGATGAAGGCTGTCCTCTGGTTCCGTCAGTTCCCGCAAGCCAACACGTAGAACGTAGAGCAGATCATGAAGTGCTGGGTGATTCACCGCCTGCTGAATCAGCAGGCATCCCGCAGGTTTCAGCCTTGCAGAAGCCCGAGTTGATTCAAACTGCAGGTAGTACACCCAAAGAGGATAAAAACCGTGTCACGTTAACGATCCCCCAACCAGAGGCTGCCCCTGGAGATGAGACAGGGACAGAGAATTTAGCAGCAGATGGAGCTGCCCAGAAGAAGAAAAAGAAGAAGAAACAAAAAACTTCTGTCAGTAAAAAGGAGACAGAAGAAACCGAGATCGACAGGAAGGCAAAGCCAGAAGCTAACGGATGTCAGAATAAAGATAATCACCACCAGGATGGGACCCCTCAGGTATTTAAATATTGATGGGACCCCATAATTTATAAACCCTGGAGCAAAAGAGAAGCTCTGTCTCTTTGCATAGTTTAGCAGTTAGTATACTGGCTTGAGATGAAGGCTGAGAGACAAGGATTGCCGCTTATTCTCACAGCGGCTGTTTTCTTTCTCTGCTAGACAGGCGAGGAGCCAAACTAGTGGAAAGGAAGTTAATGGTCCTTCATTGTCTGCTTCAGACTCGTGCTGAAACATTTAATGTTTAGATTTGTGACGGCTAATCCGGGGAAGCTGGGTGCCACGTAGTCTTGGAAAAAAAAAAAAAACAAACGGGTAACTGTCCTCAGTCAGTACCAAGCTGGTATCAGTGTGTGCTGAACCAGGCACTGTACCCCCGTTTTCCATGTTACCGGGTACGACGAACTGCTCACGTAAGGCAAATAGCAAAGCTGAGGTGCAGAGCCGCTGCTGGTGTAGCCAAGGCTGTGGCCGGGTGTGGTGCAAAGCTTAAGGTGCTTCCGAGAAGGTTCCCGCTGTAAGGCACGGCCCAGAAATCGACTGAGTTGCAAGTTATGTGTAAACATACCATTAAGGCACACCCTGAGGTTTTCTAATGTCCTGCTAAGGTCCAAGTCCTCATTTTTATTTTTTTCTTTTCAGCACCGGTGTAGTTGTTATTGACAAACAATGCCAGCTGGGCAATACTGAAATACAAAATTGCAAAAAAATCTGCTTTCATTAACTCTCTGCATGGAAGTCGCACTGGGTGTTCACCTGCCTCTTGAAGCATTCCAACCAAAGTGCTGCTTCACCAACAACCCTGCTGACAAACACTGCTGAGGAAGAGAAAGGTAGAAAGGTGTGAAGGGGATGTAAACCCCTTCCAGTCCATTGGAAGGAGACTGTTGTAAGGAAAAGGAGGAGAGAGCGCGAGGGCTTTTGTGTATACGTAACAGTTAAGAATTGCTTTGGCCCCAGGGTGCAGCCCTGTTTTCTCTTCCTTCCACTGTTCAGTTAGCCACAGCAGGCTTTGCTCGATGGGACGTGGCTTCTTCCATCTTCCCAGGCTTCAGCTTCTTTCTCATGTGTTTCTGGTTGAGCGAGCAGGAGCCAAGACACCAAGACTCGGCTTCTGATCTTGTCCGTTGTTTGCTTTTTGGTTTTGGGCAGGTGTGGGTGTAGGGTTTTTTTTCTTGTTAATGCTTATTCCTCCCATCTGTGAGTCGATTTTCTTTTTTCAGAGGAAAGGATCTGGACAGCTTTCCAGAAAACAGTACCATCTGAATGGCAGCCAAATATTAAATCCGTCAAATAGAGGCAGTGAGTTGCAACTTAATATTTGTCCAGTGCTTTATGTTTATCCAATGAAAAGCACGATAGGGAAAATGTCAAGAAGTCTATAAAGTGATCCCCAGAACATGAAATTTGGAATAGTCCTGACTTTAGGCAGATACCTTTTGTTCCCTGTGTAGCAGCTGCTGCTGTGATTTTTGGATGACTTCTTCCCTCATGCTCACTCTGCTCTACGTTGCATAGCAGTCGGATGACCAGCTGTGGAAAGAGGTGGACTGGTGTGTGGAACAGCTGGAACTTGGCCTGAAGACACAGAAAGCCACTCCAAAGCAGGGTAAGCATTCAAGGAAACAAGAGAACTCCCCTGCGGGAAGGGTCAGCAGGTGGGCAGCCGCAGAGCCAGGGGGGAGTCTTAAACTCTACGTCGTTTCTCCTTTGCACTGCTTCAGCCGAGGAGGCTCGCCGTGCGATCAAGACGCTGCGCAATGAGAAGGCTCCACTGGTGAAGAAACGTCAGCTCATGAGAGCCATGTTTGGAGACTACAGGAAGAAGATGGAGGAGGAGTGGTGCAAAGAGCTGAAGCTCATGGAAACAGGTAGGAGGACTTTGCGTGGTGGGGGAAGAGAAGAAGAAAGGGCTTCCCTCCTGCCTGCCATCTTGCTTTGCAGGGTGGGACCTCATGTATGAGATGACTAAACATCTCCTATTGCTCTTTTCTCCCCTACCTTTAAGCTGTGAAATCTGCCAGGGTCGTGGAAGTGAAGGGGAACATCCGCAACAAGAACTGCCAGTTCATCCGGAAGTGCTCAGCGGCTTCCAGGAAAAGCCAGGGTTCAGCAGGATCTCCCTCAGAGTCACCCAGGACGCTTAACACAGACTCGTTCAAATTCACAACTCCCCACGAAGAGTTTCGTTTTAATTTCTTCTAGGAAAGTCTTTTAGACTAAAACGGTGGCTAAAAGCTGTGCCAAATCTCCTGTAAACTTAAGAGCAGTGAAAGGATGCTGTGCCGTAGAAAATGTTATGCAAGAATCTGTCTGTATTTCCTAAAGAAGGGATCCTCTTTCAGAGTGCCTTATCTAGACGTTTAAAACAGGTTGGTCAGCTACGCGTATGACCCCCAGACTCAGCCTCCGTAGTACTCTGCCCTCGCGCTGTAGAAAGGCACCTTTGCAAAAGATCAGCACAGAGTCTGGGAGGACCTGATTTTCTTCCTATAGAATTGACGTTAACCGAAGAATCTGTCTTTTTATACTGGGAGATTTCCCCTTTTATCTATTGCTTTTACGTAGAGCGGACCTTTTCTAGCAGACGAGGCGGCGACGCATGCAGAAGGGAATGGTTTGTAATGAAGATCCAGCTTCTGTGAAGGTCCAGCAGCGTAAGCATAACGGATAGTTGAATGCTTCCATTCCATGTGAGTCTGTGTGAACGCAGCTTCTGGTATCCAGAAAGGGCTGGGCAGCGTGGGGCATCACTGCCATCGAGAGAGTATGAGCTCAGGATCTTGGAGGAAAGTGGGTGATAATCATCGGTGCTCGTTTACCTCTCTGAATGACGGGTATAGACAGAGAACTGTGAGTGCTGATTGAATCTAGCCCAGGGATGTAAGGACAGTTGTTTTCAGACAGGGAAACATTTTTGTTGCTGAAGCCAGGTTCTGGCCAGCTAGGAATGATGTACAATCAGTTCTTAAAACAAGAAGTTTATAAAGTAGCCCTGTTACAACCACCGGTGGCGCAGAGGATAAATCAGCTGCATGCCAATCCTCGGGCGGCAGTGAAATCAACCGAGAGCCCAAAGACGCTCTTGCATTTGATTTGCATTTAAATTTTTGCCTCCTGAACAGTTGAACCTGTGTCTCCAGTGGTTCGATAACCGCATCGGCCACTGAGCCCATCTCCCGTGTCCGTGCAGAAGACCTCCCCACCGAGCCTAAAAAAGCTGAAGGAATACAAGTCCTTTAAAAGGAAACGTGATATCAGGTCTCCCTAGTGTGCAGCGCTTTCCTTCCTTTTTATAGTCCAGGCAGTCGTCCTGGATGAGAAGAGAGAAATGGGAGTGTAGGCAGGGTGTACTGAGAGCAGCTGAGGGACGGTGGCAAACATTTGCTGGGAAAGACTTCACAAAAACTGATGTTGGCTACAAAAAAAAAATGTATGACTAAGCTCTGATGCAGTCGGTTGCATCTGCGAGGTAAATATTTTAAAGAATTCCTGCCTAGGCGTAGGGAGAAAGTGAACCTGGGTGACGTATCTGATGAGGAGAAATATGCAGACTTTAAGTCTTCCGGGAATCAGTAGGTTAAAACTGGAAATCAATAGGTTAGCAGATTATTGTGTTACTTGCCAGGGAGCACTGCTGTTACTTCGACTGTAAGGAGCAACACTACACAGTATTTTTTGGATTTCCAGGATTTTATACTAAACGTACAAAGGCCACGTCATTGTCAAACTTATACTAAGATTAAAGAGCATCCTATACATGACCTTGGAACTCCAGCTGTTTTCTTACCTACCTGCTTATGCAGCGTGTGTCTGCGAAGTAGTTAATTTTTAACTTGCCTTGTTTCAGGTAAAGCTAGAGTTGATAAAACGTTATAAAATCCTGTGCCGTGGAAGGCTACAGGCGTATTCTGGGAAGCATTCTTCCCTAATTGCCTCGTGCTTTTGCTGTTTGTTAGGCATTGACAATGAGAGTAAAGATGCCAGTGAGGTGGACATTTGGTGTAACCTAATCCAGCCGGTTTACCTCTAAAGAGGGCAGAGAAAAAGGCGTTCTAATGCCTGAACGGCTCCTCTGGTTTTGCAGAGGTCTTCACACAATGCTGGACCTGCAAAGCCAGCCCGTATTCCTTGCGCCGCGCTGCAGGGCTCAGCAGGCAAGCAATGCATCGACAGGATCCTCCAGAGCGCTGAGTGCCACACCTGACCCGGGTGCAAGACCCGAAGTCGGCTGGGTCGGTTCCACCAGTCGGCTGGGTGGCCTCGGACAAGGCCTTTCGCCTCTTTGGGCCCACTCCCTGTTTTCCCAGTCAAGGCGATGCCTCCTGCGTTTTTGAGCGACTGCCCAAGTTACTTCACTAATGGTTGTTTCTTGAAGACACAGCTCTAGGGTATTTTGCATCTGCAATGACAGCAGTCTTTACTTCACTCTTAAACTTTGCAATGTTTGGAGCGTCTCTGCCGCATTAGTGTATGTTTGAAAGGAAAGGAGCAATGTTGTTAGAAGTTAGGAAATGCTGTCACTGCTCTGTCAGTCCCTTCCCCTTTATAGGAGCCACAGCGCAGTCTTAATGATGTTTTGGTTTTGTTTTGTTTTGTTTTTTAAAAAAGAATGATGTTTTCTCCTTTTAGCCTTTTTCTCCTTTAGGGTTTCAGTGACATCTCTGATTTACGGCAGCGTCGGGTTTGGGTCAGGGCTTTGCTCTACCCCTTACTCTAATACCTGTGGCTGGAGGTATGGTCTGTCCCCGAGGGCATGAAGGATCTACGGTGGGGGGGGAAAGGAGATGTTCTCCTCTGCTTGGTGTCCCTCTGTTCCGGTGTTCTCGCATTAAGGTAAGGTAGCTCAGTTTTGGTCGAAAACCGAGCTCGGTTCTGACCTGCCTGTCTCTGCATCCCCCCCCTCCCTTCGTGCCGTGCGTTGGGGTGGGTGCAGAAGGGGTGACTGGATCGGCGGTGCCGTCTCTCTTTGGCGACTGCCCACCTAAATGGAGCGCAGCGGTGCCAGGCCCACGCTTGTCGGCAGCGAACCGCTTCAAGGTCTGCCAGTGTGGTTGTGACCTCCGGAATGAGTTAAAGACAAGGCAAAAAGGGCGTGCGAAGTACAACAGTGCCTCTAGAGCAAAACTTGCTGGGTAGCATTGGTTTTGAAAAAGTAAAAGCTGATTATCAACTTCTAAAGTGAGTAATGGGATGAAGGAACGCTATAATCTTTCTCAGACCATCTACCATAGCAGAGGAAAGGTCTCACTTTTGGGAACAAAGGGAAGAATTTTGGAGTTGATTCTGTGGCAGGGTGAGCCCAAGAAGGTTTCCACACAGAGGCACCAGAAATCTGGGTGTGATCTCTGCTCCTAAAAAGGCCCGGCACCCTCATCTGTAAAAAGATCCCCCTAGCAAAGGTTAGGAAACGCAATCCCGTTCCAGACAGACCCTGCCTTGGGGGGGAGAGAGCAGGCCGTGGCCAGCCTTCCCCCTCGCGGGCTGGCCCTGTCCCGGTGGCTGCTCGTCCCTGCTGACATTTTGGCTGTTAATCTGGATGCTGGCCATTAATGGGTAAGTTCTTCCAGTCCCTTCCCTTGGGCTTGGTCAGTGGGAATGCATTTATTGGTCCCTGGGCTGCCCATCTTCCGCTTTGAGTAGTCGGGGGCAGAGTCACCGAGGAGCAGCCTACAAAGGGTCTCCAAGGGATCCCCGCGCGGTTCGGCTGCAGTTATCTCCTGGGTCCCGGCAGCCGCTGCTCCGAGGACGCCCTCTCCCCAGACCAGCAAAGAACAGAAGGAAGCCAACAAATTGGTCCTACTGCGTCTGCAACTGGGGTGACTGCTGTTGCCTTCTGCCACTTAACGTTCTTTTGCAGGGTGGTGAGGGCAGACTGCAGAATCAGCATCTAATGACCCCTGCAGGATAAAATATTCCGTTCTCTTCCTTTGGGGTGACAACCCCCGGCCCTAACTTATCTTTTCTTTGAATTAGAAAGAAGAAAAGCCTACCACTTCGAGCAAGACAGCAATTCGAACATTGTAACAGAAGGGAAGTTATTTCAAGAGTAATAAGCATTGACCCTGCAGTTCTTTAACAAAAAAAGAGGAGAAATACTGCGATTTTGAGATCGTGTAGAGCCGTGACCGATGATCTTGTGTCTTTCTGCTGAAGTTATTTTCCACAGAGGACGAAGCTGTTTTATTTTCTGTGCTTAAATTTCTTTTGCTCCTTGCTGTTTGCGCCGCCTTCCTATTTGGAACTGGAGGAGGGTTTGGAAGCCACGCTGCCTTAGCGAATTGAACTTTGGCACCGGCTACCACAGGGCTTCGATTACTGGCGACGGTCCTTCCCGCGGACGCCGGCAGCTGGGAAGCGCTGACGCCCTACTGTATTTGGCCCATCGGTCGTCTTCCCTGTGAGTACATCAACAGGCACTGCTCGCTCCTCGCTATCTCGCCACCAAGATGGAAGAAGTCTGGGTTGTGTATCTCTGCCTGGTCTTGCTTATCATCGTGCTTCTTCTAATGAGGCAGAACCCGCATGTGGAAGAGGCCAAGAAGGAGAGGGAAAGCAAAAGCCCCCCGCCATCCTCTTCCTTTTTTCCCAGTAATGTCGGCAAACAACTGGAGCACTCCCAGGAAGAGCTGGAGAACTATCTGGACAGGCTAACCCACATCTTGTTTGACACAGAAGCCAGGAAAAGGGATGGCCACCATGATCAGAAGTCTCACCATCACCATCACCGAAGTGCTGACGTTATGTCTGAATCCAAGGAGCATTCAGGAAAGGAGGCAGCACGCTCTCAGCATCTGCCGAGCTACACAAGGGTTCAGGTATGAGGCTTATAAAGACTTTCAGACCCGACCAGGCTTAGAGCTCCTGGCCGAGGCGCTGAATCCCGCTGAAATTCATAGTCCATANAAGTATAACGCGTTCCTGGTTTTGCGCTCTCTATTTCAACATTAAGCGATCGTTCAGAGACAGCTCTGCGTGGCATGAGTTGTATGTGTGTTAGGTGTGCAAGCTGTCAATGTTGGCATTAGCATCTGTGAGTGTATCTACATGTAAATTATTCCTTCCCGTATTAATAGAAAAAGGGATCATTTCTTACTTCACGAAGTGGCTGTGCAGCTCGTCAGCTGTTACGAATTTCCCACGTTCCCCACATACAGCAGTGTTTTGCGGGTTTGCCCAGCTGAGGGTCTGGCCCAGCGAGGAAGAGGAGCTCTGCAGACGCCGGTACCCTGGTGAATGTGTGGTATCGAGACATGGGAAATACTCCAGTAATTTTTCTGCTGTGCGCGAGGATCAAGCCTGGTGTACTCTGTAAACACGAAAGTTGCTATTGGCAACCTGCGAAATTCTCTTTGCCTTGGCCGAGGCCCTTTTTTAGGGGCTGGAACAAGATGCGTGCCTTTATATTTTTATCGTTATCCTCATTGCAATACATCAGATTTTGCCCTTGAGGTGACAGAGTGCCATGGCAGCTATGCCAGGCTGTGTTACTTTATGCTAGCAGCTGTTTATATTCTTCATTCTTGAGACATGTATCTTGCCGTGCCAATGCCCCGCTCTGCCACGGAGCACGTTCTAGGCCCAGGTGGGAGCTCCAGTACGAAGCCTTCACCTTAGAGGGGGGAGCCAGGCCTTGATGTTGATAGTTGCGCCCTGCCAAAGAATCAAGAGACAGATTTCTTTCCTTAGCGACGAAAGCACTGCTGTAAACAGCCTTTTCACTGAGCCAGGACGTTATGACTTCTTAAGTCTTCCGGAGCTGCCTGAGCTCTCGGGGCGGGGGGGGAATCAGTAGGCCCAGTTGGAGGGAGAGGGGCAAATATCCAAAATGTGAGACTGTCGCGCAGAATACGCGGGCAGAAAGAGTAGTTCAAGGGGTTATTTACTGACTGGCGTATTTCATTTCCTGAAGAAGGTAATGTTTTATTAGATGGCAGATCAAAAAATAGCAATGATTTTTCTCTATGGCAATGGATCGCGTTGCAGAATCACAGCATCAGCTTATTTTTCGACTATGGTTAAAGATCGCTGTATTTGCAGGATACACATTGGCGGAGAAAAGTTTAATATAATAACTAGAGTTTAATATAATGCTAGTTAGCTTCAATGAACATTCGCTTGCTTGGAGGCAGGGAGTACCCTTTTTTCACAGACAATGCAGCAGATGATCCTTCTTTGGACAGCCGAAAACTCTAATATAAGCTCCTTTGATGTAGAGAATGAACAGTAATCCTGCAGAAGCAAAGTGGCAGAAATAATCTTTTGTTGGCCCTCATTTTGTGTTTTGGGAGCCGTGAGAAACAGCTCACCGCCTAAACCAACCTAAAAAAGCACTTGTCAAGAAGTTGTCCGGCCACTGAAGTGAAACGGGAAACTTCAGCTTTGGTTGGAAGAGCATTTAGTGACAAAACTGCTGGAGTGTGTGTGGGGGGTGTTTATTGCTCAGGCAAAGGCAAGGCGTTGTGTGTTAGTTTCAGGAGCTGTATTTGAGCGTGGTTACCTGGGTGCACGGCATGACGGAGGCGCCGTCAGCTCGGAAGGTGATTTAGGTGCCATCCGTGAGCAGGAGAACTTGTGGGTACGTACGAAGGCTTTCGGGTCTCGCCCAGGTCGAGGAAGGACATTGGTGCTTTTGTTTAGGGGGGGGGCGGTGTGTGCGTTCTCCTTCTTCTTCTGCGAAGTTCGTCCCTCTCTCTCAGGGCGAATGCGGGTTGTTGGGAGGTGCCAAGTTAGGATCTCTGGAAAATGAAATCCTCAGCATTGTCTAGCAGAGGTAGGACGGCTTACAGGGAAAGCTTCTTCAGTAAGCGTGCCAGGCTCCTCAGCCAGCCACGTCCAGCATCTCTGCTTGCTTTTCCTGCCCGGTTCTGAAAAAGCTGGCGCGAGGAGCCATCTAAAACCTGTTACGGATGGGGAAAGAGAAGACACAACCAAGCTGGAGCCCTGGGCAAGGACATTTAGGAGCAATATCTGTGGAAATTCAGAGTAATGTAACTAGTATTGGCAAGGGGCTATACTAGTTGCAGGTTTCTCCCGGGGTATTGGACTTATTAAATGGACTTTGGCTGTAGTTGGTCACCCGTCAATGGAGACACCTTCAACTATCCCATTTTCTACTGGAGGGAGCTGTTTTGTCTTGCAAACGGATGTTCAGAAGGAGCTAGGTTTGGGGGTTTTTTTGTTATTATTTGCACTCATCTAAGCCCTTGCCTAGTACGGTAGAATCCATATTTTCTTATGAATTTCTATTTGTTGCTACACATTAAATTACTAAATGGTCTAAAAATCATTCGTAGATTTCCCCTCACTTCCCAGTGTCTCCCAGTTCTCGTTGGAAACTGAGCAGTCCACTCGTTAAACAGGCCAAACCAGGAGCAAATGAATGGATTCAGAAGTGCAAGAGGGTAAGACCGGTGACGGGACAGTAAGCAAATTATTTGGGGAAAAATGTACTCGGGGGGTTTCCTGCTTCCTTCAAGTCAATCGCAGGAGGGTTATTTTCAGGTTGTTTTCAGAAGCAGCGAAAAATGAATGGTGGCAGATGGCAGAGAGGCGTGAGCCTCCTACAGGCTGGAAAAATAGATTGCCAGCCAGCCTGCGGTACGTACCGGGGCGGTGGAGCACACGTGCCTCTTAGGACAAGGCAGAAGCTGGAAGTCTTTAACACAGCCATGGATTTAGAAAACCCAGAGTGCCAGCTTCGAGTCACGTAGCGGGGGAAAAGGCAGTGCAAGGACCCAGCTGGTGGCGAGCGGAGAGTTGTTTCCATGGGTGCTTGGCTGAGCACGTGCCCCGTGACAGCAAGAACTCCAGTTCAGAAGGCGCGTGTCGGAGATGTCTGCCGTCAGCGGCTGTGTGAGGTACCCGCTGCCTAAAGTCATGGTAACTAACGTGGGTCAGGAGGTTCAGCAAAACCAGGGTTTGTGCTGGGAGTGCTTCCCATAGTCAGTAATCTCCAGTGCTGTCCTTCACCTGAACATCTTTGAGTCGTACCCGTGGAAATTCCTGTGGTGACATGTCGGTGCTAATACAGCTGTGATTCACGTGGGCATGGCACGAATGGGCAGAACCGCAAGGAAAAACAGTTGTTATTCATCCACGCAAGGTTGATTTCTGTTGGCGTAGTGCTGGGCCTCCTCGCTCCTCCAGATCTGGCAGGAGTGGCAAGCGTTCTTCCCGCAGTGAATTCCTGGTGGGTTCCGAGTGGCTTTAATTATGCTGCAAGAGGTTCTACCTCCTCCGGTCTGTCAGCTGATTGTCTGCCCATCACGGATCCCGAAAACAACGTAGATGGCTAACTCAGTCGAATGATTAAGTGTCTCTGTGCATCTCATGCTGCGGTGATGAAGGCCTTAAATGACATTACCTAAGATAACACTGTCAGGGCGTGTTTCTGTAATCCTCTCAAGACCTGCCATCATGCCGCTTTATAGAGCTGTGTTGCAGCTGTCGTTTTTCAAGCATAGAGGTTTGTAGGCAGAGAGGATATCTGTCCTTACGCCCGTGGAGTTTATGTGCCTGAAAGCCCTCCGTGTTTTGGGGGTTTTTTTCCCCAGCTATTTCATTTGTTCTCAGAAAAGATAACCTGTCTGCCACGCTTGGGCTTCAGCGTGCCCCGAAACAGCCCCTTGTAGGACCAGAGCGTGGATGGGTTTGGAAGGGATGTCTGGAGATCGGCTCGCCCAGCCCCTCTGCTCAAGGCACCGTCAGCCAGAGCAGATTGCCCAGGACTACGTTCACTCGGACTTTTTGTATCTCTATGTAGATACTTAGATGTCCTCTAACACAGTAAAATCTGAGCGTTTGTGCGGGGGAAAAACAAAACACCGTTTCTTTTGAAGTCTCTGCTTCTATCCAGGTCCTCCCTCTCTGTATTGCACCTGGACATTTCCCAACCTCTTCGCTCTCCGGCACACCCTGTAACGCCAGAGAAGTCATTTAGGCAGATATCAGGGTATCTATCTGAAAACTGAAGTTTCGCGTTTGTGCTTCAGCCCTGACTTTTAATCAGGTGTATTCCATGCAGCACATTGAGACACAGTGAACGTCTATTTTTTCTTTTTAATGTGAAGAGACAGTTCTGCCCCGCTTTTTGTTGCTGGTAAGGAAGCCCAGGATGTTCCAGCAAGATGGTCAGAGGTTCTATAGGTTTCAAGCCTACCATCAGTAACAGGCATTTATTTACAGGTACAGAATTTCCTTCTTGAATCACCTTCTTTACTGCAGCACCCGATGACAGTTAAGTAACAGCTATATTTGTAGTCTAGGAGATTAGGATTTTTTGACTTGGAAGATTCAGCTTCCAGTTGGCTGAACAGTTACTTGTGGCATAGTCTTCATGTGATCCACAAGCTCCCTAAGAATCCAGCGTGTCCCAGCAGTTCGTAATGTGAGCCAGCACTCGGCCATGCCCGTGTGTGCATGGATCCACCCCATACGTTAGGAGACGAGGACCGGTAGAGACTGAAGAGGAGCAAGAGGAGAAGAACGTGTATTTAACCATTTGTGCTTTGTTAGGCAGCATGCAGGAGGTTTTTGTGGACTTGCTGTCCAGGAGTTGAATGTTCAGAGAATAAGTGAGTCAATATTGTCATCCTGTACACGTTCCCATTTGTAGGCTTGTTGAATTGATTTCCCGTTTCAGTAGCGGATGTAAAATTCAGGTTAAAGGAGATAACAGGAAGGGTCTAAGGTGACAAATTAGTGGCAATATTAGAGTGGCAAAGGATGGATGTTTACAGTCCTCCACGGATCTTTGCTCTCAAAAGACTGCCCAGGCTTGATGTTTCCAAGAGCTCTCCCCCTGGATTTTATTTATTTGAGGATATTCTGCAAATAAATTTCAGCCTTCGGGTTATTCATGATCTGACCGTATCGCATGTGTTATCCATTTGGTATCACCATCGTGCTTTGCGATGAAGCATTTTTAATCGTGTGGCACTTGCTCATAGAGCTGGATGAGTCAAGAGGAAGAAAAAGAAAGGGGACGTATCAACTCGAGAAGATATTTCGTTCTTTCGGGAAAAGAGTAGAGAGCGTTGATGTTATTTCGGGGAAGGCTAACGCGGAAGAGTTCATTGGAAGAGTCTTGCCAGCTTCCAGTGTTGCCTTTCCCAGCTGTTCGGATTAGGCAGTGTTGGTGAGGGCAGGCGCCGCATCTGCAAGCGGAGCTTTAGTCTAACGTTTTGCCACCCACTTCTTGCAGCCATTGTCACAACCCGTTTCCCCTCCCATGGCTGCGGTCGGGAAGGTCATAGGAGCTGTGTCATATCTGCCGCGTCAGAATGGGGGATCGCTTCAGTGCTTCTGTCTTTGGTTGTTAAACATCACCTTGGTCTGTAGCGGGCTTTACAGACCTCCAAAAGGCACGGTCATGATAAGAGCGGCAGGAGAAAATGACCACGAACAAGCAAGTGACCTCTTAATACCAGCAAAATCAGCATGGCTTCGTCCTCACAGCGAGCCGTGCCCGCCAGGGCTGCCTCGCTGGTTCTCACGGCAGCACGGCAGTTTGTCCTCCAAGCTCTGCTCTGCAGCAGTGGTGTCCCAGCCTTTGATAAATGGGAATCTGTTTAACTGAGAGGAATTTTTGATCACTATGTTCTCTGCGCTCTGCTCAAAGTGTTACTGGATCTGGAGCTGTATCCCTGCCAACATCTTAAGGTGAGCAGAAGTGACCTCGGGGGTATTCACACTATCTAACCGCAGACATTTAACTTAGGTGCCCTGGGAGAGAGGTGTGATTTGGAGCATTGAAGGTAGGAGCAAAAATAAAATGCCTAAAATAACTTCAATTAATGGTGTGATTAACCATAAGCCACCTGTCTCCCCTTAGCTTGTCCTCAGCCTGCACCACTCCGACGAGCCATGACATTGCCTCTGAAAAAGAGACGAGTTGGGAGCGCAGACTTGGAGCTCAGGGATGACAAAGTCATGGCTGCGAGTGCTTTTACAAGGCTGAGCCTGAACCTTTAACTTGTCTAACTTGAGACATATGTGGGAGGAGAATTCCCGTGCCCAAACTTAGGCGCCTAAAATTTAGCTGTCTGAACCCTGAGCTAATTAACCATGGTTCCGTCTGTAGTCAACGGAGAGGAATGGGCATCCTTGGCAGCTGACGCGTTTTGTGCGTTACCGTCTCCTTTTAGATGGGTCGCCCAAGGTGGGCAATGAGTCGTGTCCCTCTTTATGGCCCAGCACAGTGTGGTTTAGAGAGACCTGAGCTGGTGGTGGAGACGGGCGGTGCGGCTCTGTTGGAATGGTGCTCTGCTGATGCTAGTTAGTGCAGCATTTTCCTTAGCGATCATTTGAAATTGCTACATTTTAGATTGCTCCACAATTTGCAGGTCACCATTTTAGAATTCTTTTTGCTCGTTTTCTAGACTCCACAGACTCTTGTGAAAGGGGCAAAAACGCCCAAAGTATCTGCAGAATTGGTACGATGCACGGGCTAGTAAAGGAGTAGGAGTCTTCTCGTTACGTTCGGGGTCTCGGAGAGAGACTCATGTTCTGGGAAGAATTCATGCTGTTGGATCCCAGTTAAACAAATTAACAAAGAGTTTAACAAATATATCCGTTCGCCTTAAAACAAAATGCTAATTCTTGGTCAGGGTAGTTCTTGTGATTATTCTGTGCCTTAAAGGCAGTAGAGTAGAATCATGGGATCATTCAGGTTGGAAAAGACCCTTGGGATCATCGAGTCCAACCATCAACCCCACTCTACAGAGTTGTCCCTTACACCATACCCCCAACACCACATCTAAACGAGTCTTAACCACATTCAGGGCTGGTGACTCCACCACCTCCCTGGGCAGCCTATTCCAGCGTCTGACCACTCTTTCCGTGAAGAATTTTTTCCTAACGTCCAGCCTAAACCTACCCAGAGTAGCTGATCTTCGACGTCTTACATTGAGTTTTTGCTGTGAACTGTCAGTCGTACAAAGAGAAACCCCCTAAAGGAAAGAGTTACAAAAGCTAAAGTCCTTGTCACCAATTCCAGAAGGAAATACTGGAGTTTTGTTGTTTCTTCTTTGCACGTGAACGCTTATTTACGTTATCCTAAGGCAATGAACTACTGCAGCTTGATGAATTCCTCTCGATCAGCGAGCTTTCTACAATGGCAATCCAGAGTCTGTTGTCTGAAATTACCCCGATGTGAACTTCATTAAGCTGTATTAACACATTTGCCTCATGCCATTCAGGCAGATCCTTAGTTCTGAAGGAATCTTTCTCCGAGCCAGTCATGCCTGAAAACACTCTTAGGCCTGTGCTGGAATATTTCAGGAAATTGTCCGTAGGCGGTAGGTAGTCTTCAAGTGGATGCCTGAAATATCAGCTTCTCAGTAGTGATTGAACACTTGCATCTGATTTTCCAGTGGCTTCTGTGACATCTTTTTTTATCCAGTCCAGTTGTTAGTAAACACATATTTTTATCTCGGTTTGCTACCTGCCAGAGCGAGCTGCTGCGGTCCGTGCCGTGCCTCTCTTGTAGGCAGGCGTAGGATTTCGCCCTCCGACGCTGTTGATCTTTGTGCTTTTAAGCAAACGCTAAATTCAATTCAGTTTCGGACAGCGTGAATCTAAATTTCAAATGTGTCCTGGGGAAAGCCCTATGAAGAGAACACGGTAAAGCCTGTGAAACCTGAAGGACAGAGAAGTTGAGATGGGAATGACTGTGCACTAACTCGCTCTCCCTGCGAAAACGCGGGTCAGCCAACAAAATTGCCAAGCGTCAGATTTACAGCAGAGCAGTACTCACAGAGCACAGAGTCTAACTGTGAACTTCTGCCAAAGAGTGACCTGGAAACAAAAGGTATTAATTGCTTTCTAAAGGATTAAATGCATTCATAGAAGCTGGGGCCACGACAGTCTCTTAAACACTTTTCTCCCTGAATCCCTGAAACCCAAATGACCCCTGATTGTCCTGCGTGTCCTTAGTTTAAAAAAAAAAAAAAGAAAAGTAAGACACACAAAAACCTTGTTACCTTGCGTATGTCACATCGCGGATTTGGACTGAAAAAGACTTTTCAGTGTCCCCGTAGAAACTGGGGTAGTTGAAAAGCAGAGTGTTTCATAGGCCGAATGGCGGTAGGACGTGGCAGGTGTGTGAATCTTCAGCCTTTGGAGTCCTGCCCAAAAGGGAAGAGTTTCCCAAGTCCTAGCAAACATATAAGGTGAACTCACAGATAAACCAAGAGAGCCATTTATTTCATCTTGCCTCACTTCTGACAAACCAGGTTTCAAGACCTTCTGGCCACCAGAAGGGAATCCAGCATGGTTGCTAGCTATGCAGACCTCAGTAATGAGCTATGATACCAGCATTTAGAGTGACGGATTTACCGCTGATCATATATCTGTCGTCAGGTCTGAGACAGCTGAAAGGCTTTGTGAAAAATGCTGGTGCATTACAGAGGTGCTCGGAACGAGCACGCAGGCCTACAGCACGATGTGGAGTCGAGCTGGGCTCAACCCTTTGAGGAGCCATTATAAGCCTAAAGATAACGTCCTAGGTGTGATGATGACTTCCTTCTTCCAGTGGGCCAAAGATACCACTTTCTTGAGACCGATGAGATGGGACTGGCCTTTCAGGAGTTGGGAGCTGATGGTAAGGTAATAGTATTTAATATAGAGCTCTTTTTGGATTCCTGGTCTTTGGCGAGTAGAGGGACAGCATTAATGTCAGGGCTTAGCAGTTCTGGGTTCTGTTCCCCATTTCAGCTTGGGTGAGTCTTATTGTAGGCTTTATTTTGCAGAGCACCTGGAGGCAGCCCTCAAGATCAGGTTGACAAAGAGGATAGCACGTTCTCTTTTCAGAGAATCACCGAAGAGCCATTTGGTCGCTAGCAAGCACACGCGCACAGCTTGCTCACAGGCCATCTACACCTTGTAGATGTAGATGCTTTCAATGCATTGAGGTAGGTTGGGGAGTACGTTGTGCTCCCGGGAGACACAACCTGAGCCTGCCTTCTGAAAAGGAAGCCGATTTTCCCACGCGTGAGACAGCCTTGCAGTATGGGACTGCAAGAGGAGAAAGAATAAAGGCTCGTCTACGCCTTTTAGCTCTTCTAAAGATCAGATGAGGAAGCTGAATGACCCGGACTTAATGAAACCTTGCGTGCAAAGATGAGAGCTGCCAATCAATAGTCTGAGGTTGTGGAGGGAGTCTAAGGTGACTAGGAGAGAAAGGAAATGGCACCAGTTCTTCCTAACAAAATACGGAGTATGCTATGGCACATCAAGTTTGACAAAGGTGGTGTAGACATCCAAGAGATGGTGCCTTGGCAGAGACACTAAGATAAGGCATTAATGTAAAGGCAATCGGTGGAAATCAAAAGACTCTCTTGATTTAGCTCAGAAGAGACGAGAAGCACTTCAAGAGTAGAGAAGGTAATTGCTGGCACTGGGGCTTCCAGCAGGAACTGGAAGAAAATAACTGATGGCAATGTGAGTATAGAGAGGGCTAGAGGACTGTGAGGAATAGAATTGGGTATTAAACTGGAAAAGCAGATGAATAGGAAACATCAACACGAGCGTGCCTGAGGAAAAATCAAAGGGCAGGTATTTTGGGACAGCAAGCCAGATAGGACCAGAGTCTACGGACCAGAGCGTATGGACTGGTGGGACTATCAATACTGATTTCATCAGGGACGGAAGAGAGGAGTCGTAAGATGAATTTGAGAAGTCATGGGACAACAGGCATGAAAGGAGGAGGTCAAGAGTAGCTAATCTAACTTTTCCAGGCTGAACACTCTGTTGAGGTTGAAGGCCATCTCTGTAAAGGACAACTTGGACAGGGAGCTGTTAAGTCCAGAGAATTTGGGGGGTGGAGAGGGCAGGGCAAGCCCCTGGCGACAAGGGGTCAGCGAGAAGCGACCAGGAAGAAATTCAGTGAGGGGGATCACAAAAAAGTGCTGAAAGATTCTGTAGGTTTTAACAGAACTCCCCAGCAGAGCTGCAGGAGCTGTCGTGAGGATGTTGAGCCCGCTACAAGCATGGGGGTCTGGGTGTTAGCTTAAATCACTCTCAAGGTGTTCTAGGTCACTTTTGGGTATGTCTTGGCTGAGCTGACCGGTGGAGGTTAAGATGCAGTAAGCTGATCTCGTGTAGTAAGTGAGGAAGGATGTATCCTCAGGAAAGATGGAGCAAAACCACCACTTGCACTTGGCTGCGTCCAGTGGCAGTGACCCATCCGTGGCTGTCAGTTCCTGGCAGATGCTCTTTTGGATTTAGGAAGCACAAGTTCATGAGAGCTGGGGTAGCTATAGCTACAGAACGCCTGGTTTGTGATACCCTTCCGAGTGCAAGGGAACGTTAATGCGGCGTGCACTTGCCTGGCAGCGGGTACCGCTGTGGTTCTCCTGCACATTGTTTGCCCCTGGAGGAGCTGGCTGCTTCGAGTTCAACACCACCAGCGTGTCAGACCCTCTGGCCCAACTCTTCCTGCCTGCTCTTGTTCAACTTCTGGGCTTCCTCGCTGGATGGTGTTCCTGGAAAACCTACAGCTCCTGTTTGGAAAAACTTTGGAAAACCTGCCTTTGTCCCAGCGTCGCGTGCTGCAGTCGCCTGCCCTCTCCCAAAGGGTCTCCTGAGGCGCACGGCTTCCGAGCAGGAGCCAGGGCTCTGGGGCTCCTGCTCCTGCAGGCGGGGGCTGCAGTATATGGACTGCCTGACCGGGACAGTGTTGAGTTACAGTCAGGCCCCCGCAGGAATGCAGGACCGTGCCAGGGTGACCTGGTCAGATATCCCAACCGAGAGCAGGAGCTGTTGGCAGTCTTTAAACCAGAGAGGTCAAGTTAATGTCAGAATGCACCTTTGCCAGAAGGAAGGCTTCTGAAAGCGCGGTCTGGGGAGCTAATTGGATATTCCAACAGCACTAACCTGTTGGAAGAACGTCAGGTTTTGGATGCTGGAGGGCAGTAGTGCAGCCCAGAGGAGCCAACCTTTCCACTGGGTGGCTCAGATGGTCCCTTCGGGTGTTTTAAAGTCCTTGGATGGGTGACGACGTTCAAAGATGCCTCTGGAGGGCAGGCAGTGCTCAGTAAAGAGCCCACGTAGCAGGTCCACAGCAAGTCCTGCCTTCAGGGAGGTCTGCGCGTCCGACGGGAGGTTTCTCAGCTCAAAGGTCAGGTCCGTTCAGCTGCTGGGGTTTGCCATTCGGGTGAAAAACACGAATCCATGCACCAGCTCACACAGCAGGAAACCCCGTAAGCCAACAGCTGTGCTTGGAGACAAAAGCAGCAGATTAACAGGAGCTCCTCTGAGTGCAGAGAGGTTCGTTTCATGGGTGTACAAGGAGTGACCCCAAAGGGTGCCCGCTCGCAGAAAAGCCGTGTCTACGAGCTGACCCGAAATGCCAACCGGCTGCTAGCAGCAGGAGCACCCAGACAGCTGCACTCACAGCCCACCCAGGTAATCCACAGGCTAGGAAAGCGATCGAAAGCAACCTTACCATGAAATACGAGCGCGAGAGCTCAGAAGTCACTTGCGTTCGTAGCTCTGGTACGTAGTTCTGGTGACGGACCGCAGGACACGGTGCGGTCAGCGCGGCTTGCGGTCAGCGAGAGGGAGCCGAGCCGCGGGAGGCGGCGGGTTCAGCGCTGGCTCAGCCCCCGGACCCGCACGCTGGCTCCCGGCCTCTTGCTCCGACGGGGCTCTCCTCCCGAAGCCACGCTCGTTTACAGGTTGACAGCGTGGGCAGGATGGGTTACGGAAGAGGCAAGGCATGGGTGGAGAGCTCGGAAGGGATTTTGCGAGGGATTAAAACCTGCTTTCTGCACTGCTTTCAGCTTCTTTCTACCCAAGGAATGAGTCTTTCTGAGCTGGGTCTGTGGTGAGTAGGGAAAGGAGAGCGGACACAGCGAACTCCGTGGGAGAGGAGCCACAGCGAGGAGCTACCGACGGCACAAAGACAACGGCAGCATGTACTTGACGGTGCACGGGACCAAACGTGATAGCTTGCCCTTGTATTAAATCAAATTAGAGTTTTGTTATTTTGTCCTTACGACCGTAAAAAAAAAAAAAAAAAAAAAAAAAAAAAAAAAAAAAAAACAAAAAAAGGGGGCAAGGGGATGTCTTCATTATGATTTTTTAAAACCTCAATTCAAATTTTTTTCTCTCTAAGTTTTAATTTTTTCTCAATATTTAAAATCAGGTGCCACTTCATGGACTCCGTGCTGTAATTTCCTCTATTATCCCAAACAGCAAAGGACCAAATACTCCAGCGCCTGTGGCATCAACACAGTCAGTGTTTCCACTGAGAAACGCTGGGAAACCCCCCCCCAACAGCAATTCATAACCCCCCTTCCTTTCCTAATTCACCTTTTTCCTGTGTACGCTCTGGTTGCCGAGTCGAATAGGTTAGAAAACGCGGTCTGATGCGTCGAGGTGTTTGCATTCATCGCTCAGCTGGAATTAGGAAAGCCTCCTCCGGCATTGCAGTGGATTCCCGGGTCCGTTGTTTCGGTGCGGGAGGGTGAGATCCCGCTCCTGAAGACCTGGAGGTGTCCACGGGCAGCTCTGAGGGTGCAGCTGCAGGGGGACGGCGTGGGTTTAACTGGGGTTTGCAGTGCCGATGGCTGTGTATCATTAGGGCCTAAATCTTCTCTGTACGCAGATTGCTAACGTCTTCTTCCTCTAACCGTACCGCTCGTAACCACCTTAAGTACGTGTTTGGGGTTCTGGGGGCGGCTTTGTTCGTCGTCGTTTCTCTCTGTGCTTTCCAGAAGGATGAACAGCGGCTGTTCTTGCTCTTTTTCCCAAACTCTGGAGCAACGAGTGCCCATTTGCAGTTATCTGAATGTTGCTGATTGAAGGAAAACAACCAAACAACCAAACAAAAAAAAAAAAAAAAAACCCACCCCCAAAAAAAACCAAACCCGAGGAGAAGGACTTAGCTCTTGAGCTGGTTGCAGAGCAGCGTGACCGAAGGAGGTGCGGTGGATGGGACGGACACCTCTCTGCCGCGTGGAGTGGCTGAAGGCGGCGGGCGCTGGCAGGAGGACGGCGGCAGTTCTGGCCCCACGGTGTTCCTGGTGTTAATCGACCAGAAAAGCCCCGGCGCTTCCTCTCTCAGAGCACAAGGGCGGGTGAAGGGGCACCCGCCTGAGGTCGTTATTCTTTTTTTTTTTCTTCGTTTTGTTTCGTTTTCTTTCTGAACAGGAGAAAACCACTCCTCCTGGAAGCGCTGAGAATATTGAGGAAGAGATTGGTGAGTGGGGCCAAGCTGTGAGATTGTGGCTGGAGAAATCTCCTTCTCCCGTGCGGGCATTTGCTTTTGCCACTCCGCCCAGGAGCGATGGGGAAAACACTCCTGGCTTGGCCATCTCGGGCGTGAATAAGTGCACACCCAGCCAAATATTCAGGTTCCTTCTTAGTTAGCGCCCGGAGTCAGGCTGCGAGCACTGGGTATCTCCTGCCAGGCAAGTGGGCATTTCCCTGCAGCTGATTTTTGAAGGAAAACAAACCTACAGGGAAATCAAGCCAACAGCTGTCCTCGGCCGTGGGTGTGTGCCCAGAGACCCTTCTCCTGAACAGCGTGGCTGTGCCGGCGGAGCCCCGAAAACGGGGTCGGTGAGCAGAAAGTGCTCTCACTGGTCCAGCAGAAAACCTGGGGGAAGCAGAAAATCCTGAGGAAGGGTCACCCTGCGGCTGGCCCGCTCAGCCACGCGGCACCCGGCATCTCTGGAGGGGGCTCTCTGGCCGTGCCTCAAGTCACAGACAAAAGGAAAAGCGTGTGGTCCTCCCCCTGCAACCCACCACCGCCAGGGATTCCCACGGCAGCAGCCGGGAGCGAGGATGCGGATGCTCTCGGTCTCGCCTTCCCCTGCCTCCCGGCAGCTCCCCCCGGCTCCACGGGCTCCCACGCGGTAGTGCCCCGATGCCCCGCGCCGCCCGGCACCGAAACCCTTCCCGAGGCTCTTCCCTCTCTGCCAGACTTGCAAACGTGTCATCGACTTCAAAACCAAATTTTACATTCTCCCCTCTGCAAACTGCCCCTTCCTTCAGGCGAAGGCGGGGAGCCCCAGCGTGGAGTCGGTGGTGGGCAGAGCTGGTGAAGCTAACGAGGGTTTGCCGGGACGAGGGTGGAGGGGGGTCCCTGCCCCTCCCAGCCCTTCCCGCGGTCACCGGCTTTCAAATCTGCCCTCCACAAAACGTCGCTGGCAGTTACTCCTCATGGCGGCTTTTGGAAGGTTTTTTTTATTGCTTCTGTCCACAATCGTAACAAGCATTTTTGACCAAAAATTGAATAATTAAATCCGTGCTTCGATTTACAAGAAATCTTCTGTTGCCAAAGTTTGATTTGCCCAGCGCTGCAGCCAGCTGGTGGTGTGTGTGTGGAAGGGAAGGAAGCACTCCTAATTTAAGCGTCCTCTGTTTCATCGCACGCAGGTAAAGCCGCTTTACCCGACTCCTCATTCCGCAGTCCCTGCGGATTTATGTTTGGAAACCGCAGCTTATTTATATACCTCCTTATTATGCGAAATGCACACACGCGTTTAACACAATAAGGCTGTATACCGGTTCACAATGGACCGCGCGACACAAAAAGCACAAGGCCAGACTTCCAGCTGCAGCAGCTGGCAAGGAAGAGACTGAAGAGCAGCGAGCTGAGGGCGAGTCTCCAACCGGGGAGGGATTTTTCCTTCGGCCGTTTGGTTTCGCGCTCTCCTGAGCTGTCTGAGCCTGCGCGAGAGATGCGGCAGGTGATGTAGGAAAGCAGGACGGGCGGCTTCAGGTAGCAGAAGGGGATGCGCTGCCTTTCCCATGGCGTAAGGCCAGCCTTGTTGGCCAGCATGGAGGAGAGGGAGGCCAGAAGGATGTCCATGAAGTCGTTTGGAGACCATCGTTTCCGTGCGCGCACAAGGGCTGCGGTTGCGCTGGCAGCCAGCCCTGCTGAGGACCCAGCTGGTCCCCCCCTGAGTCCTGGAGAACGCAGAAGCGATGGTCTCCTGCACCGCGCAGCCGTTGGCGTCTCGAGGTCGTCAGCGTGCTGGGTTTCCAAACATGCCGCCCAAGGAAGGCACCCCGTTTTAAAAGTGTAATTGAGCTTGGGAGGATAAAGGCATTTTCAGCTGAGGAAAGAAAGAGGGCTGCGGCAGAGGTTTTCTGGACCATTACAGGAGCTCCAGCTCCGGGAGTGCCATTCCTCCCCTCCCACGGGGCTTACCCCCCACCGGCTGCTGTTAGCGGGCAGACCCCTGCAGGGCTCGCTGACAACCGCGGGGCTTATCAACAGAGGTACGTCTTTCTTCGTCCTGATTGCAGAGCACGCGGTTCAGGAGACGGTAGACACAGGTCTGTATGTGAGGAGAAGACAGCGCCCAACTGCTTCCAGGAGATACCATGAGGGTTACCGGTACAGACAGTTCTCCATGGGCATCTTGTTTTGGCTGTAGCTCTCCTTGCCTCCTTCTTCCTTTCTTTTCCTGCTCTTCTGGACTCTGTTTCTGCTAAGCTCAGCCTTGTCCTTATGGGGTTGGGGTGAGAGGACAACTGTTGGCAGCCCCTCATGGTGGCCCTGGGACAGGAGCAGGCTGGGGCTGGGTAAAGTTGTGAAGACGGGGTGTGTGAAGGACCACAAGATGGTTCTGGGCTATTTTCCCCTGTTATCGCGGAGCAGGAGCTCTGGCCGTGTGGGAGGAGAAGAGCTGAGGAACGGGTGGCATCATTTTCTTCCTCAGCGTGGTCCAGTGAAGAGAGTGTCTCATAAGTGGCCTGAATTAGCTGATATGTCAGCAAAGGCCCTGCCTGGCTCCCGTTGTTCACCTGGTGTGTGTGAGCGTCTGGAGGGTGGGACAGTGTCTTGTCTTGGGAAACTGCATGGAAATGGAGAGGCCTTTCCCAGTGCGTTGTCTCTGGGTGGCACCCGAGCCCTCCGTGGAGCCGGGAGCCTGGCAGCACCCTGGTGGGCTGCAGCGGCCGTGCCAAGTAAGACCCTGGAGGCACCGCTGCAGCTTGGTCTTGCGTTGTCTGAGCTGTCCTCGGTCGCCCTGCAGGGACGCTGGGGGCTGCGCCTTTGAGGGAAAGAGGAGAGGTTTTATTTCTGTTGCTGAGCCCCTTCCCTGCAGGCTCAGAGACCTCAAAATGAGCCGTGCTGAGGGACCGGAGCTGAGGAGCCGTGTTACAGCCGTGTCCAGCTCCAAAGTGACACCTAGGTGACGGCGAAGGGAGAAATGGCACCTATGGAAATCCGGTGTGGGCTCCTACTGCCAGGCAGCTGGCTCTTTTTTTACATTGTTCAGCCATTCAAAAGCCCCTGCTTGGGATTTTATTTCTTTTCCATTTCAGCGGTCAATGCTTGCCCCATCTGAGACTGGTCCTATAATCCACGGGCGGGGGGAGCTTGGTTTCGCACCTTGTAGGGGTGCTCTTTGTCCGGCACAACGCCCAGCGTACGGACAAAAGGAGGTGCATACCCTCGACGTGTGCGTGCGTATTTATCTAGAGCACCCTCCGCCCTTCTCCACCTTCTTCAGCACACGTTAAACCTTTGTGCCGATTCCGTGAAATGAAGCACGGTTGAGGACAGTTTACATACGCACGCTTATTGTGAGGGATCCCCTGTAGGGGTATGTGTCACGCATGAGCTGTACACGATATGTTAAGTCATATAGAGCATACGCTGTGTGTGTGGTATGTATATGTAACGACACGATTTAACCTCGCTTTGGCTCTGCAAGGTAGGTCATGCCCAATGCTCTGTCGTGGCAATTTAGAGGTGACCGAGGGTCCCTGAGCACCAGGTTATGTTGACAGCTGAAATAACCTTCCTCAGATACACAACGCATCTGCTCCTTTATAATTAGAGCCCCTTCCCCAGCAGCTGCACCGGTGTGGAGTCAGTTCCGAGAAGGTTGGTGGGGAATGGGAAGGAGGGATCTTCATGCCTCATAGGTGTGGGACCCTGGTTGATCGTGCCAGCCACCACCCACCGCGTCAGCACCTGGTGGCACCTGCTTCCCCAGAGCATTGCTTCTGGCAAAGCCATGTCCTGGTCACCGGGCTGGGTCTCAATGGGGAGAGAGGGCCCGGTTCTGCCACTCCTTGTGGAGATGCTCCGTTGGTACCCAGGACCAGGCAGAAGTTGAGGCAGCCTCCCCTTTATGCCTTCAGCACGTAGGAGGGAAGGGAAGTAGATTCAGAGGGTCCATCTCCCAGGAGCTGAGGAGCAGAGAAGAAGATGTCCTTTTCTGTCAGCGTTGCATGCAGCTGAAAGCAAGAACTTCTCGTGCTTCCCGGCATCAAGGGTTACGTGCATGTTTTGACACCCCCCCACACACACACTTTGAAGTAGATGCAAATGTTCAAGCACTCCCTGGACAAACAGTCTCGGCTTCCATAGCTGGGATGCTCCTCAAGAGTGGGCACCAGGCCCCTGCATGCTGGAAGAGCCTTTGACAACCCGATCTGCTGCGGCTGCTGGTTTGCTTATCTGTACTCTGTCAGGGCTCATTCCGGTCTAAAGTCCGGCTTGGGGCACTGAAGTCATTCGGGCTTCGCACCGGCACAAAGAAGATGAGAGTTTGGGCTGGAGCCATAAGCGTGCAAAGAGCTCTGCAACGGGGTTGCCCAAAAGCTGCTCTGCTCTCCCCCGGTGACCGTGGTGTGAGCTGCTGTGTCCTCAGCCCCTGAGCAGCATCAGCAGGTCCCACCTGCAAGTCCCAGGCCAAGGACCGCTGCTCCACCCCTGTGAAAGCGTCCTTCCCTCCGAGGGTGACGCCGCCGTTTAGTTTCTCCTCTTGCTTCGAGATGCGGTCGTTATCCCCCCACTGACTGCCTGCATGTTTCGGTTTTGTTCTTTTCTTGCAGGCCTGAAACAGCCGTTCAGCCTGAGACCGACACTACTTAGAGCAGTAGCTGGTAAGTGCCCCCCCACCCCATCACTCGCTGCCCGTTAGGTAGCTCCATCAGGCTAACGGGGTTAGGTGGCCACAGCTTGCTGGTGGCCTCAGGTTGTGCTTGTTATTGCCCCAGAAGTCCCGGTGGGCTTGGAGCCTCACTGCTTGCCTCGTCCTGCCCGCCTTGGCCCTGCCTGGATGCTGCCAGACAGGAGGGCTATGGCTGAACCCACCTGCCTGCATTGCCCCACCACCACCACAGGGTTCCTGCCTCAGCCCCGTGTTTGTGCGGTTTCCATCTCTATTCCCCAGTTTGAGACTCTCTTGGCGCTGCCCGGGCACAGCCTGGACCTCTGTGGGAAACGCAGAGCTGGCAGAGGCGTTGCTGGTCTCGGGGCTTTCTGGAGCCACTTGAACCAGCAATCGAGAAATGGTCTTTGCCACCGTTATTGTCTGCCTTGAAGCGAAGCTGGCCCTGAGTACACACTTGCCTTCCCACCAGGGCACGGCCCGTCAGTGCTTCCTCCTGCTGCTCCTCCTCCTCCTGGAGTCTCTGTCTACGTCCCACTCCTGCCATCTTCAGCCGGCTCTCATTCCCTTTTCCTTTCTGCTCCCCAACAGCTCCGGCTTCCATGGCGTGTGGCGGCAGCTTGCAGAACTAGTGGCATCGCAGCCTTCCCAGAGGAGACCTGGAGTCAGCCAAGGGGTTTGGTGGGGTGGGGGTGGGATCGGGGCATCTTGAGGGGCGTACCTGGGTGAGGAGAAGGAACGCTTGATGTTGCGGTTCTGTCGCGGCTAAGGCAGAAAGCTTTCCCTGTGCTGGGGCCAGGTCAGGTACATTTGCTGTTTCTTGAGAATAAACATCCCGTCGTGCTGGTGCAGCTGCAGTCTTCGTCTAAGCAGACATTTGCTGGCTGAAGACAGACTCCTCCACAGCAAGCCCTTCCCTGCTCCTCTCAGCGGCCGTAGCTTCCCACCCAGCTGGTGGCCCTGGTGGGCACCAGGCGGCACTGAGAGAAAAGGCAATGCCTAAAAAGAGAAGGCAGCATTTCAAGAAACACCAAACGGTCTGGCCTGGCCCCCCTTTGTGAGCAGATCAGCGCGGTTGTTGCGTGTCTCAGGCCACGCAGAATCCAAAGCTACCCCAGGACCCGAGGACTGCTGGCAGTTAGAGCAGGCGGCTGCCTGGCATGACCCTTCTGGCTAAGGGGAGGTGGGGCTGGTACAAACACCAGTGGAACCCAGGGGCTGGACGTGCTTCCCACCATGGGGTCCAACCGAAAGCTGTCACCTGCAGCTTCAGTTGAGGTCTGTGACCTGAGAGCGAAGCCAGAGAGCGCTGGGGCCGAGCGCTGCTGCACGGCCTTCTGTAGAGCTTTTTTTTTGCCCCTGTTCAATGGCTTTCCAAAGCCCCCTCCCACATGGCAGCACTTGGCAGTCAGAGGAGCTGGATGTGACTGGTGATGCTGGGAGGCAGTGGGCTGAGGCTCCGTGGGGAAGAAGAGCCAACAGTGGAAGTGCTCTGGGCTGCTGATCCATCCCATCTAGCCTGATGAACCCCATCCAGTGGCTCTTTCAGTCCCTTTTTTTTTTTTTTTGCGATGCAAAGGCTGTCCCCAAAGCACTCTCACTTCTTCAGGCCGGCTCTGCAGTGAGTATTTGATGTCCTTGGGTTTTTTGCCGTTGTGCCATGACCTGACAGAGGAGGGAGGAGAGCCTTCCCGAAGGCTGGCAGGGTGACGCTCCTCCGGGATAGACGTGGAGGCCGTAGCCTCTGCTTCCACCCCTGGATCTCCTGGGCTTTTCTGGGCCGAGTTGCAAGTCCCATGGGGAGTCCTACCCTTAGCACAGGTGGGCGGGAGGCGAGGACCCCCCCCACAGTTAAATATCCCCGCAGCTGGGCTGGCAGAAAGGTACACAGAGGAGCCTTTTCCAACTGCTCCGCACCCACTGTCCTCTCCCCGGGACAGGTGCCAGTGGGACCCCATGGGCAGCACACCACCGGTGAGCGCAGCCCGCCAAGGGAAGAAAACCACACCAACTCCCAGCAGATCCCTCCATTCATGACCGTTATAGGCAGCGACTGGGGAAGGAAGACAGTTGAAGTGGATGAATGGCAAGGATTTCCTCAGGATTTCGTCTAGGGTGGATGCAGGTGAGCAGCATAAAGATGCTGAAAATAGCCTCCAGGCAGCCAGTAACCACTCGCCCTCGAGAGGTGCCAGGGCAGGAGCTCTCGGAGCAGGGTGGGTTCAGCGGGAAGGCCAGGTAATGGCCAGGCTCTACCCTGGGGCAGCAGATCCCCCTGCAGGGACAGATCCCCCAGCACCGGGCTGATCAGCTCGGGGACATCACCTGGGTCCCAGGGGACGGGATCGGTCACACGTTTGTATTTGTTGTACTCTCTGATCCCAGCGCCAGGGGCTGGCAGGGTCACCCTGCGTTTGGTGGGTACGTCCCCCCCAGCAGTAAATGCCTGGTGTCTTTCAGCCTGCAAGGGTCATGTCGGCAGCTCCAAAAGCACTTTGTTAGCAGCGGCGAGGAGGGCTCCAGGCTCGGGAGGGCAGCGCGCGTTAGACTTGCTTTGCTGCAGCGGCCTTAGAGGCAGCGCTCGCTAGCTGAGAGGCATCACCGCAATGTAGAGTAGCGATAAAAACGGAAAGGTCCTGTTAACTGCAGGCTGGGAGCTCAGAGACATCTCTGCCGTCACAGCAGAGCAGAGGTTTGGGGAGTGCTGCTCCCCCCCGCAGGCTCGTACCGCACGGCGTCCTTCGCCCGCCCTGCCGAGGGGTGTGGGTGCCGCGCAGGCTCGGGCTGGTGGTCGCTGCGGGTGCTGGCTGGGCACAGCCCGGGCTCTCGCCAGCAGCAGGGGTGCGGGCAGAGCCCGGAAGGCAGCACGGCAGCGTTGCCCGACGGGTTTGGTGCAGCCCCGCGCTGCGTGGCTGGGCAACGCTGCTGGCACGGTGGGGAGCGCTGCCGAGGCAGCCTGCGGGCGGTGGTGCGTCTGCGTGGGCAGCAGAGTCGGCTTGTTCCTTGTACGAACCGTTTGGAGCAAAACCAATAAACACTGAGCTCTCGGTGCCTGCGTTACTCAGCGAGCAGAGCCTCATTGCGCTTCTCTTCGCCTCCCCGCGCCCCGTCCCTGCTCCACATGCCCGGTGGCAGCTCGGCCGTGGCCACCCGACCAGCGGGACGAGGCACCCATAGCCACGGCTGACCATCCGGATGTGGTGGCCACAGCGGGCCATCCTGGCGTGATGCCCGCGGCCATGGCGAGCCCTCCACACCCCTCGGTGGTGAGCACCCACCGCCAGGCACCCACCCCATGCAGGCTGGTGGTGGTTGCTGTCACCACAGTCCCCCCACCCTGGGTCTGGCCACCACCCTGCCTTCCCCCCAGCCTGGCAACGTGCACCCCACAGCGCCCAGTCCGGCCACGGGGTGGGAGTGGTGGGGGGCCGTGGTGCACCATGCTGGGCATGACTTTGGCCGAACATCCCGGGGGCTTTTCTGGAGAGAGGTGGAGCTGGTTCCACCCCAGCTGGTCCTGCATGGGTCCCACCAGTGTCCCTCAGCCTCAGGGGCACCAATGGGGGCTCCCACTTGTCCCCCACGCACTCAGGATCAGCCACCTCTGACCTCCTCCACCGGCTGCGAGTCCCACCCCATGGTAAGACCCATCCACCCAGGCACAGGCCGGCCACGCTCCAGCACCCGGACAAAGGCGGCTTCCTCTGCTGAGAGTGTATTTTTGACGCGAGGAGAACATGTCCTCGTACAGCATCTGAGCCTTCCAGCTTTCTGCCGCCCAAGCGGCCGAGATTATTCCGAACACAGATAGGAAATAACATTCTGACAGCAAGGTGCGTTCTCCTAACGAAGTGGCTGAAGCTTTCGCGGGGCTGCACACACTTGTCCTGCCGAGCTCTGCCTTGGCAAAGCCATGTGGCGCCGTGCTTGCTGCGGGCTGGAGAGCGCAGCCGTGGCAGTGCCCAGCACACCCCGCCGGCGCACACGGAACCGCCCAAAAGCAGCCAGAGCTGCTGCGTTTCTCCTGCCGCCATGGCCCGGAGCTGCTCGGGGCTGCAGACGCGCCTCCCGGGCAGACGGGACACAAAGGGAATTTAGGCATCACAGAATCACAGACTGATAGGGGGTAGAAGGGACCTTTGAAGATCACCCCGTCCCACCCCCTGCCAGAGCAGGGTCACCCACAGCAGGTGGCACAGGAACGCATCCAGGCGGGTTTGAATGTCTCCAGAGACGGAGACTCCCCCACCTCTCTGGCAGCCTGTTGGCATATCAGCCATATGCCCGGCTGTGAACGGGACGTGAGCAGGAGGGACATCCCCAGGTCCTGCCCTGTCACCCCTGCGCTCCTCCTGTCTGGGGCACATGTTCTCCCCCACCGGTCCCTGCTCGTGGAATGGGCAGCAGCTCCTTGTGGTGGCATCTCATGGAATCACGGAATCTTTAGAGTTGGAAGGGACCTCTAGAGATCATCTAGTCCAACTCCCCTGCTAAAGCAGGATTGCCCAGAGCACATCACTCAGGAATGCATCCAGGCGGGTCTTGAAAATCTCCAGAGAAGGGACTCCACACCCTCCCTGGGCAGCCTGTTCCAGGGCTCTGTCACCCTCACCGTAAAGAAGTTCTTCCGTGTATTTGAACGGAACTTCCTGTGTTCCAACTTGTGCCCATTGCCCCTCGTCCTGTCACTGGGAACCACTGAAAAGAGCCTGGCTCCATCCTCCTTCAGCCCACCCTTTAGATACTTGTAAACATTAATCAGGTCTCCCCTCAACCTTCTCTTCTCCAGGCTAAAGAGTCCCAGCTCCTTCAGCCTTTCCTCATAAGGGAGATGCTCCAGTCCCTTAATCATCTTAGTTGCCCTTCGCTGGACTCGCTCCAGCAGTTCCCTGTCCCTCTTGAACTGGGGAGCCCAGAACTGGACACAGTATTCCAGTTGTGGCCTCACCAGTGCAGAGTAGAGGGGGAGAATGACCTCCTTCGACCTGCTGGCCACGCTCTTCCCTGTGCAGCCCAGGATTCCATTGGCCTTTTTGGCAACAAGGGCACATTGCTTGCTCATGGATAATTTGCTGTCTACCAGGACCCCCAGATCCTTCTCCTCAGAACTACTTCCCTGCAGGTCCACCCCTAACCTATCCTGGTGCTTAGCATTCTTCCTCCCCAGGTGCAGGACCCTACACTTGTCCTTGTTGAACCTCATTTGGTTCTTCTCTGCCCAGCTCTCCGGCCTGTCCAGGTCACGCTGGATGGCAGCACAGTCCTCTGGAGTGTCAGCCACCCCTCCCAGTTTGGTCCTCCTCCATGGAGTTTGATCTTCTGTCCCCAGATCCTGCCTTGTCTGCCTCCCCACAGGCTGGCGGGCTGCGGTGTGGCTGGAGAAGGCACCGGCGGGAGGCAGGAGCTTTCTGGGGGTCCGGGCTGTGCTCCCCACAGCAGGGAGGGAGCCTGGCAGGACAGAGCAGCAGGGGCGACACAAGCCCCAGGGCTGAGCACGCAGCGGGGGCGGGAGCCCAGCGGGTCTGGGACCCGCCGCCGGCGTGACGGGGAGTCACTGGAGTCCGATTGCGCCACGCAGATCCCGGTAAGCGATGAGTCAGGGCCCTTCTGGGTAAGGGTGTTTCCTCTCCCCAATAGCTTTCTGCCGCCCTTTGTAATTCCAAAGCCTCACGACTGCATAAATACAATGTCTCCAAAATGTGGAGACAGTTTAACTGAATAAACCCTGTCAGGAGGAGTATCGCTGGCTTTGCCACCCTGTCGCTGAGCCGCCACACAGGGCGCTCGGGCTCAGCAATCAGCGCTGCGCGCTGGGGGCGTTCATTTTGCTCGGGTCCCGGGTGGGAACTGCCCCAGCACTGCTCTGGGGACGCGCGGGATGACGGAGCGTGCGCCGGACGGAGCCTGTGGGAGTGCTCATGCTGCCCAGGTCCCACTCCCTGGGGTGCAGATGCACCCAGGTACACCCCGAGATACACCCAGATGTACCCCAAGGAGCACTTGAGGTCGTGTCCTGCCCCTCGTGGTGCAGCCTCTTCTCCAGGAATACCTGCGGATCCCCTGAAGATGCCGGGGCTGCGGGCACACAGGTCCCCCCAGCCCAGCCGGCAAGACCTGGGGCAAACGTGGCCCCCCCCGGCAGAGCTCCCCCCTTGCTCTGAAGTGCCGGTTTCCAGTTACAAGAGAGAGGAAGACACCAGGCTGCTGAGTCACGAGCAGGAGCCCGTGTCTGGCCCAGCTGCCAGAGCAGCTCCTTCGTCAAACGAACGTTTGGCCCCGAGTCCCGCCCAGAGCAGGATCTCCGGGATCTCTTCCTCCCACAGAGTCCCCGCAGCTGGTGGAGTGGGGCAGTAAGCACGCACAGCTCCCCATGGGGACATCCAGGGAAGGGGAACTGGGCAGCCCCGTGAGCAGGTCCGAGGGAGCAGGACCCGGGAGTTGATGGGGAGGAAGAGGAGGGCCAGGCCCAGCCTCCTCCCTGCTGGCCAGGGAGCGAGGTCCCAGTGCGACTTGTGGGGGGGCAGCCAGGCGTGCCGGGAGACGCGCAGTGGCATTGGCTCTTCCCTCCGCATCCGGACAGGCAGGGTGCTGGATCCTGCACAGGCTGGGTGCTGGATCCGTGGCTCGTGGAGACTGGAGGCGCCAGTCCCATGGCACTGCCACTGGGCACGGCCTCCAGCACCACCGTGCAGCCCTCCAGCTCCTGCTCCAACCCCTGAGGCTGCTGCAAGGAGAGACACTACGTCCTCCAGCACAGCCCAGCTGCTGGTCCTGGCTGGGGAGTTCAGTGGGGCGGGGAGGTGGATACACAACTGGTTAACAGCCATCCATCCATCCATCCTTCTGTCCACCTGTCCATCCTTCCATCCTTCCGTCCATCCTTCCATCCATCTGTCCATCCTTCCATCCTTCCGTCCATCCTTCCATCCATCTGTCCATCCTTC
>VXBH01009308.1:541386-552241 GCA_013400035.1 Rynchops niger
TGATTTTGAGGATGAACTGGGCCTGAAAGGGAACAGAGAACTTTTGGGCTGCTGACCGTCTACCAGAAGAGAGAGCAGCGCCGGGGCCGTGGGGTGGAGGCGCGAGGCCTGTGGGTGCCTCTCCATCTCCTGGAGCCCCGCAGCGGATGAGCTTAAGGGCTGCCGGGGACAGCAAAAGGGGAAGGTGTCACACGGGGCGGAGTGGCTCAGGGTCCCCTCTCCGCCATCGGGCTCTGTTCTTTCACGGTATCGCCGCCAGCTTTCACGCTCTGGTGATCGCAGCCTCCTCCCGTTTGTGAGGAGACATCTCAAGCATCTTAAATTGTCGGTCCCTCGCCGCTGCTTGGCCGGCAGACTCACTCCGCGCCGGCCGGAGCTGCAGCAGGCCCGATTGGCGCGGTGCTCAGCCGAGCCGCTCTGCTCCGTGCGGCAAGAACCCAGCCAAAGCCAGCCGTCCTCTCCTGCCCCACCCTCGCCTTGATGGAGAAGATGGCTACTATCGTCTTTAGGGCCATTTTGTGTTAAATCCCATGGAATATAAATTAGATTCGGGGAAATAACTGCTAACACACAGACACTGTACAACTTCCAGTGTCCACACAAGTCTCAGTTTCGAACGCTGCCAACCGCTGGCTGTGTCCCGTTGCAGTCGCTGTTGTACATCTCGAGAAACCGCTGAAGAAAGACAGGGAGGAAAAAAATTATGGGGCTGTTCAATGTCACTGGGGCGTTTCTGTGTTTCCTAACAAGATTCTTCTTTTCTCCCCCTCCCCATCCCCCGCCCCAACTTTTAAAGGAGCTGAGCTGGGAAATCTCTTCTTCAAGCCTTCTGGGTCCGATTTGCGGGGGGGCGGGATTGCTGCTTTGCTTTGCAAACCAGAGCTCCCCAAAGAAGTCTGCCTGCCTCCGCCAGCCGGCACCCGGGTCGGAGGCCTTGCGTTGCTGTCCTGCGACAGCCAAGTGGCGGCGGCGCCTTCCTTCTCTGCTCTATTTGTGGCTATTTCTGTGTTCTGTTTGGGGAGGCTCAGATCTCCTCTAGATTTGAACTGAAACAACAATCCCGGCTTTCACCATGGGAGATATCTGGCTGGTTGGACTGATGGTACTTGTGCACGTCTGGTTTCCCGAGGTCGCTGCTCAAAACCTCATAAAAAACCCCAGGGACCAGAAAACAGAGCATACCCTCTTGATTAACGAAGTCAATGCTGACAGCCCGGGAGAGGACACTTCTGAGTTTGTGGAGCTCTATCACACCAGCGGTCAAACAGCCCGCTTGGATGGCTACTATCTGGTCTTCTACAACGGCAACGGAAACCAAGCCTACAAAGTTTTCAACCTCCAGGGCAAAGTTACTAACAGCCAGGGGCTCTTTCTCGTTGGCTCCTCTTCCGTGAACCCGGCTATTGTTATTCCTAAGAACACTATCCAGAATGGCCCTGACGCCATTGCCGTCTACTACGGAAAAGGGAACTACAAGGAGGGCATGGGTGTCACAAATTATGGACTAGTAGATGCCTTGGTCCATAAGACTAAGAAGATGGACAGAGCCGATACGCTGGTGAGGGTACTGACCCCGGGCAGAGATGCTTTCCTGGAGGACTCCACCTTCAGGACCACAGATGAGTCTATAGAAAGGTGCCGTGGGGCAGATTCCCAGTGGATCTTCCAAGTGGCCATGCCCACCCCAGGCACAGACAACCACTGCATCCTAACTCCTCAGCCGAACACGTCTGCTGTCCTCATCAGTGAGGTCCTTCCTGCCTCTTCTTCCGAGGAGTTCGAGTTCGTAGAGCTCCAGGGTCCCCGCTCCACCGTGCTGAGAGACATCGTCTTGGTGGTGATCGACGGTCGGACCAAAGACATTTATTTCACCATGGATATTTATGGCAAAACCTCACTGGATGGGCTGCTTCTGATCGGGCCAGCACAAGGCAAAACCCCAGGTAAGGACCGCATTTTGGTGACTACCTCAGAGCCGGGGGAGCCATCAGCCAAGTTTGGGGCTGGAGGATGCTGTCGGGTTTTACCGCCGTTCGGCATTCTGAGAGATCAAAGGCAAATGTGGGTGAGAACTCAGTGGCAGATGGAAAAGCAAATCGAATGTTAGTAATTATTGGAAAAGGAATTATATACAGCATATTAAATATAAGGCATTATTGGGAGGAGAAGAAAGAACGGAGGCCATCTTTTATGCCACTGTTTAAATTCATGCTTTGCTTGTGTCTTTTATCTTCCCTTGTGTGGGTCAGCGTGGGTGGGTAGTGCTCTGGAAATGTTTCTACAGAAGAAAAAACTAAGTATGCCTAGAAAAGGGAAAGCTTAGTAGGGCCCTGACAGAGGATTCAGAAATGTGAGTAGCCTGAAGGAAGTGGAGCAGGATCGCTTGCTTACTCTTTCCACTGGTGCGAGAACTAAAGGGCATCAAAAGAAGGTGGAAGGAGGTGGTTTGAGGACAAACAAGTGGAGGCCATATGTCTCCCAGCTGTGGTAGACCTGCAGAGCTCCAGGTGAGGGACGTCCTGGAGGTGAGAAGCCCACGTGTGCCTTTGCTCCTCCGGAGGCTGCGGTTCTGCTCCCGGCCCCGTGGCCAGCCTGCCGCAGGGCCCTGACTGCGCCACGTCTCCCTCGAGTGTCTCCCTTCTCGGTGTGTCACTCGGTGGTCATTCACAGCAGGCACATACCCTCTTCTCAAAAAAGGTCGAGGGCTTTTCTTCCATCGGGCCACCTGCAAAGGTCGGTCACAGCGTGTCACGCGCAGGCTGTGTGAAGCTGCGATCCAAACTTCCTCCCAACGTTCAGGATTTCTTCCAGGCCACTGGAGGAGGAAGAAATATCTTGTTCTTTTGGGCACCTCAGAAGAAGATTTTGGCAGCTGGAGGCGCTGACCCTGCAGATGTCTTGTGTAATTCACTGACTCATGATTTCTGATTCGGGGAGTATGTTCGTCCCCTACAAAGCTGGTTCCCGTAAAAATGCAGAAAGACTTTTGCAAACTAGAACTTTTTTTTATTATTATTATTATTATTATTATTATTATTTGAAAGCAGTTGAGCTCCTTTTCGCAATTCAAACTGCTCCAAATACTCTCTCTCACCTCAAGTAGGAGAGCCCATTGTCCACTGGGGCTCTGCTTTTCTCACCGGGCAAGGTGCTCCGCTCTCACCTCGCCGGGGGGGCCGGGGCTGTTCGCAGGCAGTAAGCCGCGGGGGTTCGCAGAAAGCAGTGGGAAAGCACGAGCAGCTTCCAGCCTAAGCAGGACATTTCTAAGGGTTATGTTTAACTGTTCCTCAAGGCTCACTCAAGCCAAGAAGGTGACTGGAGATACGCTCTGGCATTTTGTTTCCAATGAGGCTTTGTCAAGATGTCTCAAGCACACGGCGCACACGTTTTTGCGGAAGGTTTTTCCCCCCCCAAAAGACCAAATGACAGTGCGTGATTACGTTTTCGTCATCTTAAAAGAATGCTTTCATAGTGACTCCATGCTGAGCACTCTGGGAGAGTTTGACCGCTTGATTTAAGCTGACCACTTCAAATTTGGGACAGGAGCTCTTAAAACGGGCCTGTGCGTTAGTCCTGTCTTTGTAAGGCTTGTCTGCCTACCACTGCAGAGAACTTAAAGCTGTGAGAGCGCTGGAGCAGAAGTCCTCCCTTGACAGATGCCAGTGTGAAAACTTTCAGATGAATCATAGGATGGTTTGGGTTGGAAGGGAACTTTAAAGATCATCCAGTTCCACGCCGCTTGCCATGAGCGGGGACATCTTTCACTAGACCAAGTTGCTCCAAGCCCCATCCAAGCTGACCTTGAACACCTCCAGGGATGGAGCATCCACCACTTCTATGGGCAACCTGGGCCAACATCTTGCCACCCTCATCGTAAAATTTTTCTTTCTACCCTGTTAGTTTAAAACCATTACCCCATATCCTATCCGTGCAGGCCTTAGTAAGAAGTCCTTCTCCGTCTTTCCTATAACCCCCCCTTTAAGTATTGAAGGGCCATAATAGAGTCTCCCCGCAGCCTTCTCTTCTCCAGGCTGACCCCCCCCAGCTCTCTCAGCCTGTCCTCCCAGCAGAGGGGCTCCAGCCCTCCCAGCATCTCCGGGGCCTCCTCTGGCCCCGCTCCAACAGCTCCGTGTCCTTCTGCTGTTGGTGCCCCAGCGCTGGAGGCAGCACTGCGGGGGGGTCTCACAGAGCACAGCAGAGGGGCAGAATCCCCCCCTCGCCCTGCTGCCCACGCTGCTTTTGATACAACCCAGGATACAGCTGGCTTTCTGGGCTATAAGCGCACNTCAGTTGAGGGTGCAGTCAATCCCACTGCCTGTGTCATTAATGAAGATATTGAACCATACGGACCCCTGAGGGACACCTCTTGTTACTGATCTCCATTTGGGCATAGATCTGTTGGCTGCAACTCTTTGGATGCAGCCATACAGCCAATTCCCGATCTATTGAATAGTCCATCCATCAAACCCCTGTCTCTTCAATTTAGAGACAAAGACGTTGTGTGGGACAATGTCAAAGGCCCTGCGGAAGTCGAGATGGATGACAGCAGTTGCTCTTCCCTTATCCTCCAATGCAGTCGCTCCATCGTAGAAAGCCGCCAGATTAGTCAGGCAGGGGAAAAACAGTCCCCCGGGCAGGGATGCGTCAGGGCTAAGGCACAGGACGTCCCCTTAGCATGCAGGTGGCCTGGTGGCACTTCTCCACGAGCAACCAATTCTTCTTACCCCTCTGCCTCTCATGTGGCTCCTCCTTTAATGTTTGTTCCCTGAAGCCATTTACACAGGGAGAAGTACTGAAATATCATCGATCTGCTGCTTTTAATAGCCTTAGCAGTTCCTACCGGCTGCTGGGGAAATAGCTCATGAAGGGAACAATAAATACGAGGAAGGAAATTGGGAAGCCCATGAGAGTGGAAAGCTCCACCAAACCTCAACCTTAATTTTGTGTGCTGGTATCTTGACCCTTTGCTGAATATGTGTGTGTGTATATTGTGTGTGTACGTGGAGAGTGTGTTTGTTAAAACCATGGACTATTAAATGCTGGAATAAAATGTAAATTCTTAAATATTTCTGTTTAAAGCCACTGCTACCTGAATAGTTAGTGGATTTTGCAGATCTCTTTTAGAATTAAAAATTGACTTTACTGTCGGCGAAGTCACACCAGCACTCGCTTTCCAGTTCCTCTGCTTATGCATAAATCAGCTTCTCTGTTTGCGAAACCAAAACAGCGGGGCAAACTCTGCTCAGATTTCTCCCTCCGGCCTCCTCCACGCTGTGGATCTGGCCAGAAATGGGGAAATTCAGGCTGAGCAAACGTGAGAAATGTTAGTGAGCAAAAAGATGGGGCAGCAGATGCCAAATTTGCGATAACCAGGCAACGTCAGCCACTTTCTGAGTTCCTGCGTCCTGCGCTGCGGGACTGAAGAGATGCTGGTTTCCTGCATCGTGGGTGTCTCTCATGTGTTGCTCGTGTGCCGTTGTTGTGACACTGTTGTTGTGCCACTCATGTGCCGCTGTTGCTCCTTTCCTTGCTGGTGTGCAGTGGATCTGCCGTTCCCGGAGAACACCACCCGTCCTGTCCTCCGAGGTGGCCCCAATGCCATTGCCCTCTACAGAGGCAACAGCAGCAGTTTTGTCCCGGGGCGGGTGCTGCCGGTGACCGGCCTGTTGGATGCCTTCGTCTACACGAGCGACGAGGAACCGAACCGTGAGCTGCTGGAGACCCTCACCCCTGGCAGACCTGCCTACAAGGAAAAGCGGTGAGATGCTGGGCAGGGCTGGGAGGAGAATTTGGCACCAGGGTCGCCCTTGCCTGCTGTCACAAACCCCGGTCAGGACTGGTTGACAAGTCCCACCTCCAGACCAGGGTCTCCTCGTGGTGGCATTGAGTCCCGGCCTTTTTCCACCCCTTGGGCTGAGTTTGTAGGTGTCCCCCTCTCCTCAGCAGTCCTGGTGCAGCTGTACAGTTGTAGAATAAAGTACTTGAGGAGGAGTTTTCTGACCAAATGATGTCTGGTTATTATTTTATAACTTTAATAATTTATAATGTATTATTTATAGAAGTGTAATGGTCAATACAATAGATTTTCCAGTACCGCTTTCAACAAGAAAAGGGTTTTCCTAGGTTCAGGGTGGAATTTCAGGTCAAAATGAGGGCAAGGGAGGGACTTCAGTATCGCTCCCCTGACCCAGGAGGAAATCCCTGCCCTGCTTCGTCAGACCAAGGACTGGAAGCGGGGTAACTGAGCGTTCTGGGTTGAGCCCAGAATGGGGTTTCTTTTCATCTTTGTGGGATAGTAACCTCAGACTTTTGTGAGACATGAGAACTCACTTTTTAGGCATGGTCTACTAACAGGAGAAAGAGGAGAGCAGAGTGGGTAAAGGACGCTGGAGCGGGCGGAGGAGCGGAGGCAGCAGGTGCCATGCATGTGTCGAACCAGGCAAAAAGCAAAAAAAAATCTGGGCAAGCTCTTGTCTGTGGTTTTGATGGCAAAGCAGCAGATTTGACCTCTGTGTGTAACTGTCAACTAAATACCAAGGTCCTGGCTCTGTAGCTGGAGGAAATTCAACCTTTCTGGACGGGCCTGTGAAAAGACCATTTGAGCCCACCATTGGAGTCAACTGCATCGAGAAAGGGTGTAGTTTACTCCCAAGACAGGGTCAGCACTCGTTCACAGCATGCTCCTGTTCCTTCCTTTGCTCATCTTCCTCCTTGTGAAACAGAACCTGCACGTATCCCATAAGGAAGCGGACTCCTTCCCTGAGGAGCTCCGAGCAGCTCTGCTCTGTGCAGCTCCTCACAGTGGGGCTTCCTGGAATCACAGAATGGTTTGGGTTGGAAGGAACCTTTAAAAGTCATCTAATCCAAGCCCCGGTCAGACTCTTTGCCTTTGAGTTGAGGGCCCTTGCTCAAGCATTTTAACCTCAGGTGCCGCCTTTCAGTTTCCCTAGCTGCACCCCACCGTGCTTCCCACCGGTCCCAGGCTGAGTACGAGTGTATCTGTACTATCTTGCCTCCCTTCAGATCAGTCAGAAAAGCAGCCAGTGCTAGAAGAGAAAGGGTTGGATGAAGCCTGTGCCCTTCTCTCTCAAGATTTAGTTAGGTCTTGGGCTTTTTTTTTGAGACAAGGAGGTACCGATGAGGATGGTATCTCTCCAAACCTTGTGAAGGGAGAAGACTGTAAGTGCCTGGTTTCATCCTGTGGTGCAGGCAGGTGTGACTGGTGGGTGAAGAGCACTCGGGTCTCTGGCTGGCAGGTCTTGTTTTCTTTCATTTACATGTCTGTCTCTTGCAGGCACCAGCTGGGAGATGTGTCCATGAGCCAGTGCAACTGCTGCTCTGTGACCCGGGACTCCTTGTCCTACGTCCTCAGCCGGCCCACCCCTGGCAAGTTCAATGATTGCCCCAGCAAACGCTTCAGCCAGACTCTTTCCTTCTGCCTCCACGTAGCAGGTGGGCATTCGTTATTTCTGCTTCTATTGGCAGGGCCTCCTAAGGAGAAGAACACTTGCACAAAGCCAGCGCTGTGCAGAAAGACTTCCCAGAGTCGTCCTGGGGCGTGGGAACGTAACACCAAAGGAAATGCAGCCAGGACATCTGGCAGTTTTCTGCAATATTTTTCTTCATGGCCACCCGCGGCTGAGCTTCTCCGGTTTTGATTCCCGCACCCAACTGCGCAGGGTGAAGTGAAGCCTTTTTTGGGCCCTTTGAGTGATAAGCAGGAGCTGAGCTGCGCCCATCCCAGAATGAGCCGGATCCCGTGACCGAGGTTGTGCTGGCTGGGTAACAGTTAGCTTTTTGTTTCATAGATTGCCAGGAGTGGCTCCTGAAGTCAGAAGAGGTCCTGATGACTCTGGTCCAGGCCCTTGATGAATCCTGCAGCTGTGGAGTCTCTGCTGCCTACTTCAAAGGTGAGCGGGACGGGACCAGGGCAGCCCAGGGACCACCAGTCACTAATGCCCATTCACTTCTGATTTTCAGCCCCCTGGTTCCTGTTGGCGTTGCATCCTCCTGGCTTGGATGCCAGCCAGTTTGAACTTGGTGCTGATGACAGAAGTGTCGGGTGTTAGGCAGAGCGCGGTCCTGCTCTTGCACGTTCGGCAGGGCGCTTCCGTCTGCGGCTCCGCCGGCACACATCAGCGCTCACCTGCGGACCACCAGCTGTTTTGGCCTTGAGAGAGATGTGGCAACAGGGGTGACATCTCAGCTAGGAGTTTGTTGCCTACCTGACTTTGTAATCCGTATGAACTAAGCCAAGTTGCAGCAGAAATGCAAGTGGCCCTACTGGCCTGTGTTGCTTTTCTGATGTCCCTACTAGGTTAGCGCGCAAGTGTGAGGAGCACGCGCAGACACGTGAAGGGGAGCCGTGACTTTGCAGCCTGCATTGTCAGCGGCATTATATTTAGCTGATGTTTCGACACAGCCCGAAGAAACCGTTCTGTGCCACGTTGGGACTACGAGGCTTCAAAAGGATGAGCGCAGTATCTGGGTGTGCTGTGTGACTTGGTCCCAGGGTGTCCCCTTTGCGCGGGCAGAGCTCACGGCACTGTGCAGATGGTATGAGCTGCCCCGAGTCAGTCTGACCAGGAGGACAGCGGTGGTAGAGATGAGCTGGTGAGCTCTGTGTCTCTTCCAGGAGAAAGTGGGTCTTTGGCAGCATGGGGAAACTGAGGCAGTTCTCTGCTTGCCTCTGCAGAGCCAAAGGCAGCCTGCCAGGACCTGGGGCTTGTGTTCACCGCTCTGCTAACTGCTAAGTCAGAGGACCAGCTGAGGAGCTTGCTGCTAGCCTTCAAGACCTTCCTAGAGACGCCCAGACTTGTGAGCTTTGGCAGAAGGAACATCACAGCAGAAAGCTCCTGCTTCAAGGATATTTATGCGCCAGACTTGCCTCCAGGTACCGACCGTCATTCTTGCAGGTTGAGGGCGGACATGTGGGTCTAGCTCTCCTGGAGGAGGAGATGTCCCTCCCTCCATTTTCCCCAACTCTGGCAAAAATCCCCTCCAATTCCATCGCATCCAGTTACCCATATTGCTTATTCTCTGGAATAGCCGCAAGCTCTGTTGCTACAGCTGGGATTAGCCAGCGTGTTGCCAGGGCTCTTCTAAGGCGTATGGAGCACATGGCTGATAAAAATCTGAGCCAGCATCCTCAGTCCTCTGCTGAATTTGTTGTCACCCCAGCAAAATAGCGTACAGCATCCTGTTGTTTCCCTGGGGTTGGTTCTGTCCTTAGGCCCATATTCGTGACGTTTTTGCTTTCCAAGGTGTCCCATCAGAGATATCAGAAGGGACTCGAGAGCCTTCTGCGCATGTGGCCAAGCTACTGATCAATGAGGTGAACCCAGACAACCCAGGGGGAGCAGAGGACACAGAGTACATTGAACTCTTCTACACTGGACGGACACGCTTTGACCTCCAGGGATACTGGTTGGTCCTCTACAACGGTAAAAATAGCCGGGCCTACCGGGTGTTGGACCTGTCGGGACACCACACAGACAAGCTGGGTTACTTCTTGGTGGGGAGCAGCGCCGTGCGCCCAGCACCCATGATCAGGCTGCCCCCCAACACCATCCAGAATGGGGCGGACGCTGTGGCTCTCTACTACAGCAACACCACCCTCTACGCGGTGAACATGGCTGTGACTGCAGAGGGGCTGGTGGACGCCGTGGTGTACACGTCCCGAATGCCGGAGAAGGCACACCAGCTGGTCAAAGTGCTGGTACCAGGGCAGAGCATCCTGTACGAAAACGATTCTCACAGCACTGAGGATGAGTCTCTGAGCCGCTGCTACAGCCTGACCGCAAAACTCCAGAGCAGCTTCCAGGTGGGTTGATGGCAGGTGCCCTTTCTCCATCCGTAGTCACTGGGAGGGCAGACGTCCGTTCTCCATCCATAGTCACTGGGAGGGCAGCAGTCACGTTTCAGTATGTCCTTTATTTGGGAGAGTGGGGCATTCTGGTGAGCCACATCTACCTCCTGCCATCTGCTGATGCTCTCAGCAGCCCTCACCTCCCTGCCCCCTTCACCTGCCTGTTGTTGGCCGGGTAACAGCTCCCCCTGCCCTGGGCAGCGTGGCTCCGAACCAGGAGATGTCTGAAGACAGCTCACATGCTGCCAACCCCAGAAGGGGGGAGTCCGCTTTTGGGCAGCATCCTGGGCTGTCAAGTTGCCCTGAACCAGATGTGGAGCCACCTCTTCACCCCGATTTGTTTGGTGCCGCTTTCAGGATGTGTGGTACAGCACGTCACGTCCCTGAAACCCAGCTTCCTGCAGGGCCAGTGCGTGAAGGGCGTGCCTCCACCATTGGCTGATTTGTGGTAATTCGTCTGAAGTATGGAATTACGGAATTTTTTTCAGAGTTGGAAGGGACCTCTAGAGATCGTCTGGTCCAACTCCCCTGCTAAAGCAGGATTGCCCAGAGCACATCACTCAGGACTGCATCCAGGCGGGTCTTGAAAGTCTCCAGAGAAGGGACTCCACACCCTCCCTGGGCAGCCTGTGCCAGGGCTCTGTCACCCTCACCGTAAAGAAGTTCTTCCCTGTATTTGAACGGAACTTCCCGTGTTCCAACTTGTGCCCGTTGCCCCTAGTCCTGTCACTGGGAACCACTGAAAAGAGCCTGGCTCCATCCTCCTTCAGCCCACCCTTTAGAGACTTGTAAACATTAATCAGGTCTCCCCTCAGCCTTCTCTTCTCCAGGCTAAAGAGTCCCAGCTCCTTCAGCCTTTCCTCATCAGGGAGATGCTCCAGTCCCTCAGTCATCTTAGTTGCCCTGCGCTGGATTTGCTCCAGTAGTTCCCTGTCTCTCTTGAACTGGGGAGCCCAAAACTGGACACAGTATTCCAGTTGTGGCCTC
>VXBH01009308.1:552392-563044 GCA_013400035.1 Rynchops niger
GACCCTGCTCCATTAATCACAACCCTCTGAGTCCTGTCACCCAGCCAGCTCTCAATCCACCTCGCTGTCCCCTCGTCTAGTCCACACTTCCTCAGTTTCCTAAGGAGGATGTTATAAGAGACAGTGTCAAAAGCCTTGCTGAAGTCAAGGTAGATGACATCTGTTGCTCTGCCCTCATCCAGCCAACCAGTTATAACATCATAGCAGGCCATGAGATTGGTCAAGCGTGATTTACCCTTGGTAAATCCATGTTGACCACTTCCAATAACTTCCTGCTCTTGAACGTGCTTGGATATGACATCCAGAACAAGTTGCTCCATTCCCTTCCCAGGGACGGAGGTGAGAGTAACCCGTCTGTAGTTCCCTGTGTCCTCCTCCTTGCCCTTTCTGAAGACTGGAGTGATATTGGCCTTCCTCCAGTCCTCAGGCACCTCTCCTGTTCTCCGTGACCTTTCAAAGGTGATGGAGAGTGGCCAAAGATGATGGAGAGCGTTCCTTTTTATTTCGAAGCGTGTAGTTTCAGGTGGTCCCCCTGAAGGAACATGACAGAGTATGTATGCTTGTCCTGCACAGGGCTGGGTAAGGGAGGGCTTTGCTGCTCCACTGCTGATGCCTGCTGGGATTGGACCTCAGGTCCAAAACTGGGGTGATAAAACGGCTCTAGAAGCAGAAGAGGTCTGCTGGCAGGAGGGAGGTGCTGAGTGGCTGCCACAGCCACGTTTGAAGGGAGGTTTGCAGTGGCAGAGGACTGCAAGGACGCGATGCCACGGACGGGAGACACCAGTGTAGAAGTGCTCCTGAGAGCAGGGAAAGAGAATTGTTCCTAGTCCTGAGGGTGGGAGCAAAGGCAGTGATGGGGATGTGTGGTGACGGGAGACCCTTGCAGTCAGGACAACCCTGAGAGCAGCTGGTGTGAGGCAGAAGCACCACGTCCTCTTTGGGCCTCACCAGGGAGCCGTGGGAGGTGCCAACAAGAGGTAACACCATGAGCAGCTATCACTCCACCTGAAGAAATGGGAGAAGCAGTGGTGGCAGCGGCTTTTATGTCTCCCCGCAGGTGACCACGGTGACGCCGCTGGGGGAGAACTTCTGCAGCAGCTTCTCCGCGCTGGTCCCTCCTGCCGTCCGCATCAGCGAGCTGTGCCTGGCTGGCGGCACTACCCACTACCACTTCGTTGAGCTGGAGGGGAAGCCTGGCGCCAGCCTGGGAGGGCTCAGCCTCGTCTTCTTTTCAGGAAAGGAGGGCAAGGCGCGTGCCAGCGTCCCACTGAGGGGCACCATCGGAGCCACGGGGCTGTTCATGTTTGCGTTGGATGGAGGGCACAGGCATGGTGAGGCTGATGGCACAGAACTGGCGTGTGGTTTGTCTTCAAACAAATGGGCAGGCGGTTGAGCAGATTTGAGGAAAGGGATGGAGGAGGGTGCGTGACATGGGGAACATCTCTTCCTTGCCTTTCCTGTCCTTTATTCCTGTTTTTCCTCTCTTTGTTCTGCCTGGGCTGTTTCGTCACGCTCCAGCTGAGAAGGTGCTTAATCCTCCTCCCTGCCCTCGCTGAGCATCCTGTGCAGGGCAGAGGGACCGGGAGCGCTGAAAGCTTCTCCTGCCAGGACCAAGACAAGGGGGCTTTCAGGAGAAGCAGGGTCCACCAGGACGGTCCGGTCATTCACTGACGCCGTGGTCACTGATGCTCACTGAGCCCCGCAGTGCTGCCGCCTCCTCCTGGTCCTGAGGTGGTGTTTCCTTTGTTTATCTTGATTTGGTTTTTGTTCACCTTTAAGTTCTGGCTGGGCTGCTTGGAGAGGACTCTGCATCTCAGAGGAACCTTGATCTTTTTGGAAACCTGTGTTCACAGCAAGCAGTTGCTTCTTTACAGCTTTACTTGGCCTCAGTCACTACCATTATTTTGTCTTCCGTTTCTGTTCTTGGAGTTCTCCTTGTTACCAGCTTGTCCTGTCAGGCTCAAGACTCAGCCTAACGCTATCTAGATGTTCACCCCACTTATTCCCCTGGCATTTCCAGATGGGACAAACCTGACTTTCAAGGACATCTCTGCTGCTAGTGAAGGCACCAGCGCTATTGCTGTGTACAGCACCAGCTTGATTCCTGGTGGCACAAAGGCAACATCAGAGAACTTGGTGGATGCCTTGGTTTACACGTGTGAGCCCAGCACACCTGGAGGACACTTGGACTTCCTCGGACCATCTTACGCTGTGCCCTGCAAGGAGGGCAGGTGAGGTTGCTTCTCTGGGAAAATGCCTTTGCGTTCCCCGCCCCCAGCGCCTCCGGCTGGCACGTCCTGCATGGCTGAATGCATTCACCCGCACTGTGCCGAAAAACAGAGAGGTGGGTAGCACATTGCCGTGGAAAAGGTTTCCCTACCCTTGGCGTAGGGAATTGAACTTTGTTCCTCCACTGCCCAAGGGACGAGTATGGCCTCACATGAAGGAACGCAGCCTTTGCAGATAGCAGCTGCACGTGCCTCTTTGCCAAACTTTTTCTTTAAAAAAAAAAAAACCCAAACAAACAAAGCAAAAAAGAATATCCCTGTGAGCAGCAGAACAAAACACAACCCAACGTGGCTTTTGTTCCTAGGCGGACTTAATAGATTGGACCAATGGGCCAACGCTAATGGAATGAGGTTCAACAAGGCCAAGTGCCGGGTCCTGCACTTGGGCCACAACAACCCCATGCAGCGCTACAGGCTTGGGGAAGTGTGGCTGGAGAGCTGCCTGGCAGAAAAGGACCTGGGGGTTCTAATGGACAAGGGGCTGAACATGAGCCAGCAGTGTGCCCAGGTGGCCAAGAAAGCCAATGCCATCCTGGCTTGTATTAGAAATAGTGTGACCAGCAGAAGTAGGGAGGTGATTGTCCCCCTGTACTCAGCACTGGTGAGGCCACACCTTGAGTATTGTGTCCAGTTCTGGGCACCTCCATACGAGAGAGATATCGAGGTGCTGGAGCAAGTGCCGAGGAGGGCAACGGAGCTGGTGAAGGGCCTGGGGAGTAAATCTGATGAGGAGCGATTGAGGGAGCTGGGACTGTTTAGTCTGAGGCAGAGGAGGCTGAGGGGAGCCCTCCTCACTCTCTACAACTACTTGAAAGGACATTGTAGAGAGGTTGGTGCTGGTCTCTTCTCACAGGTCATTAGTGACAGAACGAGAGGGAATGGGTTCAAGCTGCAGCAGGGTAGGTTTAGGCTGGACATTAGGAAAGAATTCTTCACAGAAAGAGTGGTCAGACACTGGAATAGGCTGCCCAGGGAGGTGGTGGAGTCACCATCCCTGAATGTGTTTAGGAGTTGTTTAGATGGGGTGTTGGGGGGTATGGTGTAGGGGAGAACTTTGTAGAGTGGGGTTGATGGTTGGACTCGATGATCCCAAGGGTCTTTTCCAACCTGAATGATTCTGTGATTTTATGATAACGGAGGGCTAAGCCTTTCTCTTGGTGGGAATACTAGCAGAGTTCCTCCAGTCCACCACATCACCACCGTTAATTAAATCTGCCCTCCTCAAGTCCTCTGCTCCCCTGTCCCACCTGGTGCAACAGGAGGTTCTGCCTTCGTAGCCTCCCCTACGAGCACCCATGCACAGAGTGCAGCCCCACACGCACGGTTTTCCCGGGAAACAGGTCTCCGGCTTCTGTCTGGCTGAAAAGCCATGCTGAACCCTCGGTAGGGTGGTTATTCCCAAGGTCAGGGCAGCGGTTTGGTGGGAGAGCTCCCGTGGGCTGACACCACTCCGCCTCTGTCTGGAGCCTCTCTACGGGTCCAGCCCTGAACAACTGCATCCAGAAAGCTGGTTCCTCACACCGTGACCATGTTTCTAAGCCCTGGTGTGGGGAGGGAAGCAGCAGGTTAGTGAAATGCAGGCGCAGATATTGTGTAGCTTGGAAAACTCCTTACCCTGGAGGACAAACTCTTAATTTTGGGAGGCTGGCTGTAATGAGGCAGCGATCTTACTCCTACAGAAGCCAGTCAGGCCAAACAGGTTTACTCTGGCCAAGCCCAGGTCTTCTCCAACTGGTGGGGTTGGCTGGACCCATCTCTGTGATGGCTCTGTGAGTTGGTTCCAGCTCCAGCAAACTCTCCATCATCCCCAACAGCATTGGGAACTGAGGCCCGGGAGGGATTTGTGGTTGGAGGTGGGAAGAAATGTGTGTGAGGTGTTGGTGAGCTCTGACTCCTCTTCTGGGGACAGGCCCGTGTCCCTGAGCCGTTGCGCCAGCGGCAATGCCAGCGCAGAGCTGCAGTTTGCCGTCTCGGAGCCTACCCCAGGTCTGCAGAACAGCTGTCCCCGGGATGCCTTCGCGGTGGATCTCCACCTCTGCTTCCTGACACCCAGTGAGTGGAGCTGGGTGCCCCCTCTGGTGGGGGGCGGGAGGGCTGGGCTGGGTGCAACGGGAGGCTGACCGCGACTTCCCATGGCATGGGAGGGGGATGCTGGTGGAGACCCTACCACCTCCCAGTCATGGAAGGGGACATGCTGGGGGAGGGCTGGTGCAGACACCCACCTGTTGATGTGATGCCGCCATCCCAAGAGGGCAGCCTCGCTCACAGCTTCAGCGTCTGCTTGTATGAAGGTGGCCACATATTTAATTTGAGATGTCTCTGCTGAGGCGGGGCTGAGCCCTGCTCTTGGGATTTCTTTCTGCAGCGTTAGATTTGCAGCAATCAATGGCAGGAGAGCCCCCCCCCAGATCTCTCGTGGTGGCAGGGGCATGGTCAGGGACACTGCCAGCAGACCCTCCCATCTCAGCCTGTCACAGGAACAAAGCGGCGTGGCTCAGTCCTGACCCCGGAGCCAGCAAGTGAAAGTAGAGGGGGTTCTCCAGCCCCTGCAAAGGCCGTGCTTGCATCAGCTTGGGGCAGTCAACATCTGGGTTAAATGAAACGGAGGTTCCTCCTCCTCCTCCAGCCTCCTGAGAGGGGCAGGCAGCGGACATCTTCCTGCTCTCCCGGCACGAGAGACCTTTCTGTACTGGCCCACGTGGTGGGACACGTGGGCCATGTCTCTTCCCCACTCCCCTGGGAGGCTGGTGAAGGAGTGAAGCTGGTGTAGAAGGCCAGAAGTGCAGACCCACCCTGCAGGAGCGGGGCAGAGGAGGGTGGGATGCAGAGCGGGGTGGGATGCAAGCTCTGGAGGAGCTTTGTTCCTGAGCTCAGCACACAGCCTTTAGAAGGGGCACACAGCTGGGAGCTTATTAACAGCCCCAAGCTGCACCCAGCAAAACCCGTCTCCTTTTCCTCTAGACTGTTCCATGTGGACTCTGCACCACAGGAGGATGCTGGAAAGTTTGGGAAGGGTCTTGTTGAGCTCCCTGGAGGAGAAGTGCTCCTGTGGCGTCTCTGAGCTCTACCTGCAAGGTTGGTGCCGTGCTCTGCTCTCCTGGTTCACAGTGCCCTCCTCCCTCACCCGTCCACAGCTGCTTGTCATCGGGGTGGTCCCTTCTCAAGCCAAACTTGCAGGCTTGCACTCGAGTGAGGAGAACTGGAAGAGCAGTGGTGGGTACGTGGGATTTCAGCGAGGAGAGCAGGAGAGAGCCTGAGACGAGCTGCTTGCTAGAGGAAGGGCAAGCGAGAGGGACCGTGAGCAATGGGGGAGTCTCTGATGATGCCTTGAGATGTCTGTCAGATAAACTGAGTATCCTAAACCCACAAAGCAAAAAGCCATTTGTGCTCTAGAGGACTCTGGCTCTCAACTCTTTCTCTATCAGACTCCTTCAGTGTCCTATACTTACTCAAAGTACTTGGACCAAAAAGCCACTTCTGGAACTCTTACAGACTTACAGCTCTTAAGACATGGGAAGAAATGTTTCCTATTTTTTGGCTGGTGAAGGAATCGAAGACTTCACAGCCATGCTTTATGTGCCTTGCCCAAACACCTTTTTCACCCTGTAAACAATTTCAGACAACTCTCGCCAATGGGTAGAGATCGTGAAGTTACGAAGTGCAGTACAAAGTATTCTGCTGGGTTGGGAGGACAACTCCAAGTCCCTTTTGCAACTGAAAGAAAGGTGGAACATGTGCTCAGGTTACTTGTGAAACAGCATGGCGGGGTGATTTCAGAGCGGTGGGGAGAAGAAGGTGAAGAGCATGGGAGCAAGAGGGTGTTACTGGAGCAGGGCATGAAGTCATGGGAGCAATGTGTTCCCGAACAGCCGAGGGGTGTCTGACCATCCAAGACCCGCTGTTGTTTCTCCGCAGATCTGAACCTGACGTGTGTGGGCTCCCTGGTGAAGGTCTGGGGCCGGGTGCGGGCTCGGCAGCCAGAGCAGCAGCAGTCCATCGAGACCTGGCGCCAGGGCTTCCTGGCCAGCCCTCACCCCTTCTCTGTTGACGGGAGAGTGCTGAAAACGAGCCCCGAGTGTGTCGCCCCCGAAAATACACTGTCCGTGTCGCACAGCAGTGGTGAGTACGAGGTGAAGCTAAGCTTAGTGGTCTGCTTCCAGCACAGCAGGGCTGGGGACAGGGTCAAGCCGTGTCTCTGTGAGGTGGGCAGTGCAGGGCAAGCCACCAGAGACCTCCGGTGGTGCTTCCCAAACACAGTTGCCTTCTAGAAACTGGAGGGTCGTTACGAGAGAGGTAACGACGGTTGGTTCCTCTGGTGTGCTGGGGTAGTCAGCCCTGTCACGCCAATACCACTGTCAGTTTGGGTGTCTAAATCTTCTCGTGAGGCTGAGCTTCACCGGGGAGCCCCTTGCTTTTGGAGCTGTTGGACACACAGCCCAGAAGGCCAGTTGTTCGGAGCGGCAGGTGGCAGCCAGGCTAGAGCCGGCCAGAGCTGATCATTGGGAGTGGGGGGCAGCCGGGGGGTGGACGGGTGTCTCTCCAGATCAGGAGGTTGAGGCAGCCCAATCCGTTGTTTCCCAGAGAAGTTGTGGGTGTCCCATCATTGGGAGTGTTCAAGGTCAGGTTGGACGGGGCTTTGAGCAACCTCATCGAGTGCAAGATGTCCCTGTGCATGGCAGGGGGTTGGACTAAATGGTCTTTAAAAGTCCCTTCCAACCCAGCCCAACCCAACCCATCTGTGACTCTGTGACCTCCTGGTGGCACCCTGTGCAGGGAAAGGTCATGGCTACAATGGTCCGTCTCTACCTTTGCACCCTCAGCTTCCTTCCAGGGCTGGGAAATTGCCTTGTTCGTCTTGGGATGTCTCCTGCTCGTGTTCTTGTTGGTCAGCCTGGCACTTTACTTCATCAAAAGGTGAGAAACCACCTTCCCATCTGCCTTGCATCTCTCACCCTCTCCTGCCCCAGCGCTTCCTCCCTCACTGCTGCGCGGGGACCTGCTCCTTCACTCGGGTGAACACCTACATTCAGCTGCCGCATCCAAAGCCCCTTTGCTTTTGATGCGGCGGATTCCAGGTTCTGCAGGAGGTTCAGATAACCACCAATAAAACCCACGGATACTGCTAGGCACGGCAACGGGCACAGCGTAAAGGCCATCAGTCTCGCTTACAACGTGCCGTGGTGGGAGAGCGGAAAGCTGAAGGCTCGTGGTACCCAAGGGGCAGTGAGATGATGCTTTGGCCGCAGGGAAGAGCTCTTCCTCAGTGTGGGGTGGAAGCAACAGGCGGTTTAGGATTACCTTGATGGAAACAGCTGCCATGTTACAACATGACACCGCTTTAAATAATTACTTGGTGTTCCCTAACGCGGTCAGCAGGCGAAGAGCAGCTTAACAGTCAGGCTGCGTGTTTGCCTGAAATAAATGTTACCGTGGGCGGGTTATTTAACCAGCCCAGGGGATTTATTTCCATGAATTTTTTACTGATTTTACTGACTGGTGTGCAAGTGTTAGAAATGAGGAAAATTCTTAAAATACATTTGGGGAATAGGAAACTCAGTATGTATTTTTTTTTTATAGGCATTTAAAAAGTACCGTAAGTCGGGTTTAGGGAATCTCTTTCAGAAACCAGGGTGGTTTTAAGTTGATGAACATGTGCCAGGTGACGGCGGGTGTTCTGCTCCTGTTTTTCCCCAAAACACTGAGACCTCAGTAAACTCTGTGCCTGCTGAAGGCGGGCCGGGCCGTCCAGCCTCTTCGTTTTACGTGCAAAGAGGAGACACAGATTAGTTGCCTCGTGCGAAAGAGCAGAGCGACTCATCTTCCATTTTTTTTCCTTTGTCTGTTGCTTTTCAGACACCCGCAAAATTACACCAACATCGAAATGAATGACCGCAGGGAGATTGCAGCAGACTTCTAACGCTCCCGAGCGCGGCGGCGACGGGCTCTAACAGCACGGGGGCCAGGCCTGTGTCGCGGGGTGGGGGCAGACTGCTTGTCCTCCTCCCCCGTCTACCGGGGTTGCTGCAAGGACCCGCAAAATGTGTATATGTACACATATATGTGTGTGTGTGTGCGCGTATACAAATACCTGAGTTATTTTTACACTACTGAATTTTGCCCTCAGACTAAAGGAGTTCAAAGGAAGAGGCCGGGGACGACTTCTTCTAGGCAAAGTTTGTGCTAAGCGTGGTGGCCAGAAAGCAAGCAGCGTGTTTGGCTGATGCAGAGGAAGGACACGTACTCCTGGCTCCTCTGGAGAATCACTGCTGGGTGATGAACCGGGGCCACCTTTCCACCCAGCAGGCGAGTCCGGTTTCCAGTGCCGCTGGACTCGGGAGCTGCGGTGAGGGTACGTCAGCCTCCCTTGAGCCCGTCTTGTCCGCCCAAGGCCGTTCTGCGCGTGGTGCCCCTCTCTGCTTGAGCAGCTCTGCCCCACCAGCAGCCTGCACCAGGGAGAGCCCCTGCTGCTGGGGACCACGACCAGGAGGATGTCCTGCCTAGAAAAAGGGGTCAGAAGAGAGACAGATACCCAGCTCGTGCCCAGGTGCAACCCTTTCTCCTATGGTCCTGCCCCTATCCTGGCCAGGCAGTGGGCAGGAGCAGTGCCAGACCCTAGATCTGTTGAGAATTTGGGGTGAGGAGGGTGACCGAGGTGGGACCTGCTCAGTAAAAGCTTGTTTCCTACACAAGGGTGATATATCCCTCATGGTCCCTCCGGTGTCACCCTTCATGCGTGGAGCGGTGGTCTCACCTCAGGGGTTTGAGCACCCTGCACAACTCCAACACGTGGTGGCAGCGCCCAAGATGGATCCAGCCTGTTCGCTGGTGGGGCGAGGGGTAGGTAAAATGAAGAAAGGGAGCCCACCATGTTTCCGAACCAGGGTGTATGGAGATTTTTACTGAAGGAGGCTCTGCAGAGAGAGAGAGCACGAAGCCTTTCTGTGACTGATTGTCATGGCACTGACCCTCAGGAGAGGAAGCCTCGCTTTTTCTTTGAGACCCACCTCCCGGCTGTGTCTCTCTTAGTTGCAGCCTCTGCTTGCAGGCAGCCCGTGCTGGCGTCACGTGTCCGTGGGCCACCAGCCGGCTCCAGTGTCACCCGGGACGGGCAGCACAGGAGAAGCAAAGCCTCAGCTCTCCGTTGCCCTGCCCCTTGTGCCAGGCAGCCCCTGTCAGTCAACAGGGCTGAAAACGTGAGGCGCCGGCGATCTCCGCCGCCGGGTGCTCCACATAATCCTTAGGCAGCTGCCCACAGCCTCTGAGAGGCGGTTCTTCTTCACGGCTTCATCCCGCCGTCAGCGCAGCGCTGCGAGAGCGCGCTGGCGTCACGTGAGGTCAGATGAGCTCCATCTTGAACTGGCTGAAGTTTGGCACGGTGGGCGAGGGCTCGGCCACGCTGCTGAAGGGGACGCAGGGCTGGTTCGCTGGCACCGTGCCGTGACTGACGGTGGAGCTGAGCTGCTGCAGCGTCATCAGCACCTCCTGCTGCAGCCGCTGCTGGTGCTCCTGCTGGCGCTCCAGGCGGCATTGCCGCTCCAGCACGGCGTGCAGGGCCTGGCTCAGCTTCTGGATCTCCGTCTGTACAGTATCCAGCTTTTCAGCAATGGCACGGGAGCTGGGAGCGGGGGGAAGCACTGGTCCGCCCCAAGCAAGGCTTTGGCTTCCAGGACTTGCAGGGTTCGGCAGGGCAGTCTGAGTGCTGACATCTTTGACCTGGAGTGGTGGGAGGCAGGAGAGAAGGGAAGGTGAAGCATTATCAGATGCTCCTTAAATGGCGATTAGCAGGAGAAGGATTTATTCTGCACCTCACTACAAGAAAGGCTGAGAGAATTGTGTTTGTTCAGCTTTGAGAAAAGGAGGCCTGGGGGAGACCTCATCACCATGTCCCAGTATTTAAAGGGTGGCTACAAAAAAGGTGGAGGCTCCCTTTTTACAAGGAGTCACATGGAAAAGACAAGGGGTAATGGGTACACATTCTTCCTGGGAAGATTCCGATTGGAAACAAGAGGACAACTTTTCACAATGAGAACAATCAGCCCTTGGAATGATCTCCCCAGGGAAATGGTGGCTTTCCCATCATTGGACACTTTTAAGATGCAGTTGGACAGGGCGCTGGGCCATCTTGTCTAGACCTTGCTTTTGCCAAGAAAGGTTGGACCAGATGATCCTTGAGGTCCCATCCAATCCGCGATGCCATGATTCTACAATTCTACAAGGCATGAGAGAAAGCCATCACCTTGTTGCGGACCTCTAGACCTCACCGCACTCTGAGCTGCACTCAGCAAGTTTGCCAACGACACAAAGCTGAGGGGGTGGCTGACACACCAGAAGGCTGTGCCGCCATCCAGAGAGAGCTGGACAGGC
>VXBH01009308.1:563352-576690 GCA_013400035.1 Rynchops niger
CCTGGCACAGGCTGCCCAGAGAGGTGGGGGAGTCTCCGTCTCTGGAGACATCCCAACCCCGCCTGGACGCGTTCCTGTGCCACCTGCTGTGGGTGACCCTGCTCTGGCAGGGGGTGGGACGGGGTGATCTTCAGCTTCTGTGATCCCCCAGCCCCCGCGCTGCTGCAGGGTCACCGCGCCACCCTGCTGCTGTCAGCACCTGCTCAGCCGCCCAGTGGGGGCTGCTGCTGGATGGCAGCCGGGCTGTCCGTGCTGATGCGAGGTCTGTGTTTGCTCTCTGCAGGGACAGAAATAGCGTATCCTGGGGTTTTTTTTCCAGCCTCACCATTTCTTTTATTGCACCCTGAAGCAAAGGGCTGTTCTGCTCCCTAAGAGGGATCACATACTGGTTTTGAACCTCAGGGGAGCCTTTCTCCTGGAAAGGGCGTTGAACAACCTGTGCCCTCTCAAGCAGCTGGCAAGGGCTCCTGAGAAACACCTGGGTGGGCTGGAGAAGATGTTTGCTGTGTCTGAGCAAAGACAGGGCCATGGATGAAGGCTCAGCCTGACTCATGGCTGCGTTGCGTACCCAGGACGCCGTGGTGAGAAAGGCAAGTGTCCTACCGTCCTCCATGGGGGAAACGGCATCTCCCAGCAGTGAAGTCTCTGGAGGTCGGAGCCTGCTCTGAAGGGGTAAACCTTGGGCACTGGGGCAGCCCCATGGCCGTGCCACCCTGCTGGCAGCCTACCCAGGGCCGGTCCTGGGACTGCTGGGTCACTTATGTTTGCCTCATGGCTCGCTGCAGCGGCCAGCAGAGCTGGGCTTGGCCGTGGAGCCGGCCAGCCGGCTGCGTGCCCACTGTGGTGGGCGGGATGGCCATGGACCTGCTGGGACAACACATGCATGGCCATGGCCTGGGCGTCTCGTGGCATGGCAAGGCGGGGGTGTACTCGTTAGGGATTCCGGCGGCTGGATGTGTTCCAGACCGCGGCCATCCTGGCTGTATCACCCCATCCCGGCCTGCCACAGCCCGTCATCTCCTGGCACAGCACCAAGCTGCTGGTGTCCTTGTGGTGGCTTGGGGAACCTCCTGAGCCGGTGCTGAAACCAAGCCTTAAAGAGGGGGTCTGAGAGCTGCAGGTTGGAGGCCGGCGCTGGCAGAAATGGGCGTCACTGTGGCTAACAACGCCCAAGGGCAGCAGGGGGCAGCGAACAGAGGGGCTTCCCAGACGAGCTTGCCAAGTGCCGTGGCCAAGCGTCCCTGGAGCGTGCAGCTAGCAGAGGTCTGGGGAGCATTTCAGGAGCCTTTCATCCCCAATGGCCTGTCCCATCTGCATGGGTTGGATGCAGCAGGGCGCTGTGCGGGGCCATCCCAGCGGGCAGCACCGCACCAGCTCCCGGCCGGAGCAGACGGGCTCTCCTATCCCACCGTGCAGCCTGGCATCCTACCTTTTTCTGCAGGAGGATAGCCCTGTCCACGATCTACTTCTTCATCATCAGGGCTGAGTTCCTGGCAGGGGGTGCAACCAGCCGCCCTGGGCTGGCCAGGGGCTCCGGGAGGGTGGCTGGCACCCCTGGAGGGGGGCAGCTCCCCGGAGCCAAGGGGACACTTGTGGAGCCATCATTGCCTGCAAGGGACAGAGAGAGAAAAAACACCTTGAAAGGAGGCCCTTGGAGGCTCCCAGCAGGGGACGGGGAGCCCTTTCCCTGGCCCAGCATTGCCATGGGGTGGCCATGGTGGCGACCCCCCGCACGGGGAGCCAGGCCTTACCGTTGCCGGAGGGCAGTCCCACGGGCAGGTTCTCCCCGAGCTGCTCGCCGTCCTTGCAGAGCGAGGCCACGCTGACAATCCGGATGCCCTCCTTGGTGTCCTGGCCGCCAGCGGGGCAGGGCGCCCGGCTGCCCGCAGGGACCCCGCCAGGCATTGTGGGGGGCTGGCCACCCGGCGGCTCAGCCTCGCGCCCCTGCAGCGGGGGCCAGGGCTGGTCCCCGTCCCAGCCGGCTGCCGCCGGCCCCTCCATGCTCTTCCGCTTGAGGAAGAGGTACACGGCCTGCGGCGTCACCCGAATGTCATCCAGCTCTAGCACCTTCTTGATCTTGCGGAAGCTCAGCCCGGCCCTGCGCAGCTCCACGATCCTCCTCTTGGCGTGGTCGTCCAGCCGGCCCATCGCTCCCGGCACCTCTCCCGTGCCCGGCGCCTACATCCCTGGAGCGCGGCCGCTGCGGGGATGCCGGCAGCCCCCCAGGGCAGCACTAAGCCCAGCGACGGTGCTCGGGCTCGGCTACTGCTCTGCCACCAGGTTGCTGGCCCCGGCCATGGGTCCATGTGGCACCATCTCCAGCTTCCAGCAGTGACCTGGTTCCCAGCCTGAGAGGAGGAAGGAGGCAGCTCTTCCCACCAGAGTGACTAGGGACAGCCTAATCCCTGTCCCTTGTTCATGCGGATCCTCCTCAGAGCAGGGGGTCCAGCCCAATGCCCGGGTCCACCAAGGGCACAGAAGATGGTAACGGGCTTGGCTCTGCCCAATGTCCCAAACTGGACGTCGATTCCCCGCTGCCAGCAGCACAGTGAGGAATCAGGAGTGGTCAGGAGCTCAGCGTCCCGAGGAGCTCAGTGCAAGTTCTGGCAAGCGGCGGTTCATCACACAAGGCTGGCAGGTCCCAGCTGGAGCTTTGCGTCTCCTCGGTGGCCTGGAAGGTTACAGCGAGCAGGACCAGGAATGCCTACGTAGACAGCTACTGCGTGGAAACTTGGTGCCACAGAGCCTTGCCCTTTGGGTCTGGAGATGACACTGTCCCATACCTTTGGGAGAAGCAAAAGCAACCATTTATCTACCAGTTGTAAAGAAGGCACGTGTATAAACGTCATGGCTGTGCCTCCTGTGCTTCCCCTTTCTCCCCACGGGTACAGCCTTGGCTGGTGGTGTCAGTCAGGGGACGGTGGCTCAGGACACGGTCACACTCGCTGCGCATGCGTGGGTGGCATAACAGGGACCGCGCTGCCAGTATGGCCCCTGCAGGTGCCTCTCTGCCGGGTCGCACCCTGGAGCAAAGCAACACGGCGGGAGCAGCCCCTCGCCTTGCTGCAGGCATCACGGCGGGGGCCAGGGCGGGATGGACGCTGCTTGGAGTGGTGCATACGTGTGTATGTGCACCCACGCGGGGACATACCCGTACGTGTATATACATACCCGTGTACGTGTGTATACAACTATGGTGGAGGGGTTTTTCCACTTTCTATCAGCTTCCCTCATCTGCAGGCATTTCTTGGACACTCGGTGCTGCAACTGCTGCCTAAAGGACATACTTTTGGGTTTCACCTCACCAAAATAAGTAGCCTCCAAGGACTCCCATAAGAGAGCAAAACACTTTTCGGATTAGCAATGTACAAGAGAGGCTACCTCAAGCAGTCGCTGCCAAGCAGATGTGATCTAGGAAACGGTTCCAAATCCCACTGCCCCAGGCACACGCGGGTCTAAAAAAGGACGATTAAGTGTTTTGTTGGCCAAGGAGGCGCAGAGACTATTGTACATCAGCCATAGAAAGCCAGAGGGAGAAATGGAGCCACTTAATTCAACACAAGAGTTGTGCCCCTCTGCGTTTTACTTCTTCCGTGGCAAGAGACATTGACTCCAGAGATGTAGACTGTACTTCGATCCAGATCTGTTTACATCCAAAGGCCTCCCCATGCCCTGCTATGTGTTTTAGGGACCTTTTAGATAAGAGCTGGTAGAGTGGATGCAGGAAAACAGACATCCCTGGCCACAGGGACTGCAATTGTAGAGCAAAAGGTCAGAAAGGCCCAACCTTCTCCGTGCCAAGGGGAGATGCTACAAGGCAACCACCACCTTGAGCTGTGACCGCAGGTACGGGGAGCTCAGGCCCCGGCAATAAGCTTTGCCCTCCTCCCAAGAGCATTTCAAGGCATGGCCAGAGGACTCTGGAACCGCTGGTGACAGAAACGCAAAGTTTGTGTAAATGCCGGAAAAGCTAGTGCCCCACGCCTGCACCCCCTCATCCAGCCCCCGCGTGGGAGGAGAGACGATGACCGCCTTGGAGATGCACTGACTCCCTGCAGCATCTCCCCCACCTCCCTCTTCACTGAAGACGTGACTCATTTTCTAACATCACCAGGTCCCAGCTCCTTCCTTCCTCACCTGCTCCTCTCCTCCAGATGCTCCCCAGTGCCCCGCACATCTCCTGCTTCCCTGCCTTCCCGGGCCTGGGGCCGGCTCGTGGGAGGTACAGACCATCCCTGCCCCACTAACCCCACGTCAGCTCAGCGTTCCCCATGCAGGGCGTTCCCCCGCAGCCCCCCAGTTGCTGGAGGGGTGGTGGGGTGAGGAGTATGGCCAGGATGGCTCCTTGCCGCAGCGTGGCTCCGAACCAGCAGCACATGGCTGCGAGCAGCAGCTCCGCGGAGCTATCATCAGTGCCCCCGGGGCCCAAGGCTACCTTCATCCAGGCTCCTTAGGCTTCAAGAACAGTACTTGTCTCTGCAGCGGGGCTTTTTAAAAATAGGTATTTACTGAATAGAGCTAGACCAAGACCTGGAAGCCCATTTCGGAGAAGCAGTCTGTGGGTCAGAGTCCAGCTGGCGAGCTGGTGAGTGCGGGCAGAAAGGCAGAGTGAAACCCAGCTCAAATCCAGCTCACCTGCACCCAGAGCGCACAGCAGCTACCTTCTACCCCGTCAGGTAGGAGAAATGGGTTGCCAGTGAAAGCAAGAGGTCGCCCCTCCAGGCAGTACAGCATTCCGGCCATTTCCTCCAAGCTCACATCAGGCAGCCTCTCTGGCAGCTCAGCGCTGGCTCCATCTCTAGTTACGCCTTTATTTATCCAGATCCTGCTGTGAACTTGCAGTTTCCCTCGTTGCTCCTCATTTCCCCAGCCGAGTCCATCACCTTCTCCTCTTTCTCCCTCTCCAAAGGGGATTTTCCCAATGGAGCCGCAGCCTGTGTCATGCACGCAGCTCATGCAACACAGCTGCCCGAGTTACACATTCACGGAGACGAGACCTTTACACTCCCCCGGCCTACAAGGTGTTTGTTACTCTCCCGTAAGTTTTGCAGAAGGAAAAAAAAAAAAAAANGGAAAGATTCAGGGATTTTCCTAGACCTGTGATTTTCCATCAGGGACGGAATTCCCTTCATTTCTCGGGGCCAGTCTGGGGGTGCTGTGTTCCCTTTGAAGGTTTCTTACACCGCTCGAGAAGTTAATTCGAGTGGTGCCTTTGCAGGGGGACAGGGAGAGGGAGCACATCAGTGGAAGCGAATTCACAGCACTGCAATCATGTGAGCTTACTCTCTGCCTCCACCCCTTTGAATTTCGGTGGATAGCAGGAAAACGGAAAGGTTTCATCTCCTCCAGAAAGTGCCTGGAACAATCTCATCTGGGCCGACTCAGACGTTGCTATTTCTACAACAGAGCAGCACCACAGAGTCGTGCTGGGTTTGGAGGTTTCCGTACAAAGCCCAGGCGCTGCGAGCGGCGTGTGGGCACCAGAAGCCCCTGTTCAGAAATCACCAGCCTGCCTCCACCTACCTGGCTATCGCGTGGTGCACCAGCCACAGCCGCAAGTCATATTGCAAGCCCTGATTTCTGCCGTCACGCCTGTCTGGACGCAACATCCTTCCCCCGCGAGCTATGATAGCTTCAGTGTGATCCCTCCGGGGTCTGCAAGCGTCCTTCCCCCACCCACAGCCCCCAGCGGGATGCGGACTCGCAGGGTTGAGACGCAGAGACTGGAACATTCGGCTTACGGCTGCAGCCAGAGAGGGCTTGTCACGCAGCACCACGGGCTCCAAGTATCGCCCTTCGGCGGGTTGGCCTTCCAGACCTCACCCAGCCAGCTGGACACGGACATTTCTGTGAGCAGCTGCGTGGTTTGTTAGAGAGCCAGGCCTGCGAAAGGAATTTTGCTTCAGCCTGCATTGGCGTCTGTCAAAATTTCAGGTCAGCCGCCCTTTCTTCAGCTGCTGCTGGATCCTTGCAGTGCCTGAAGTACTTCGCTGTAGCTGGGAAAGCTCCTTTAACCAGGCATCACTGCTGGTAACGCTCCTATTCCATAACCGTTCCAATACTGCATGCAGTATTATCCACAGAAACACAGCCCTGAGCCTGGAGCAACCTTCTCATCACCAGGAGTATTTCCTTAGCTCTCCCACTCTCTGGCCAAGAAAATATTATATACAAAATGGAATAGCCTCAAGAGAGGAGTAAGAAGGCAGCACTTTTGCACGCCCCAGGGTTCCCTTCCGGGCAGAGTGGATTTAAGGTCTGAGAAGGAGGAAGAGCATGAATCCAAGTTTCCTACAACCCAGGTGAAGTTATCTAGCCATTAGCCTTAGGGCAAGCAGCAGGCTTGTTTCTGCGTCAGCGCGAGCCCCAGCTCTGGGAGGCGAACCCAAGGAAGAGGAGCTCCCCAGCATCCATCCTGCAAGTCCCACGGGCAGAGGTCCCCCGCTCGCCTGCACACACCTACACCCACCGGCGGCACGGCCGCCGGTCTCTCCCCCAGTCTTCCTGCAGCCCTGAGTACCAAGGTTGGAATGCCAGATTCCCCAAGAGTTCGTTAGTTGTGTGACCACAGAGCTGGCTCGTGTCTGGGAAAATTTTACTTCTCCCTTCTCTCACCGCCGCGAGCCTGCTCTTGGATGCAGGCAGGTTTGGGCCTGGGGAGGTGCAAGCAAATCTGCTTCCCAAATTCATCCTGAAGCGAAGCAGGGAAAAATCAGATCCCCGCAGAGTCTTCAACGGACAGTGAAACCATGCCACAATCGTGCAACCGCTTTACCCTGGAGTTGTGTTTTCTCAATGGCTATTTAAGTCATCCGGGTGAGCTGCACGACAGCACGCCCGCGGCCAGCCTGGCCCTCAGGGATGGAACAGCCTTGGAGAGATGCAGGCATTTAGCCATGGACGGACTTAACCAGAGCAACACGCTTCAATCTGTCATTTCAGAAGCGGCACGGCCACAAGGGCAGCAGATGCCAAGGTGGAGCAACGTGTCTCACCAGTGAGACAAACTGCTGATGCTGAGAACGGCTGTGACTGAGGAAGAGAGAGGAGTGGGAGATGGAAAAGCTGCAACCCGCGGAGAGCGAGAAGACGCGGCTCACCCCGTCTGGCCTCGGCGATTGCAAACAGCCGCTTCACGTCGTTAACATCCCAATGCACATTGAACTCAAGAGTTTGCTGTGCTGTGGAGGGCGAAGTACTCCTGCCCTAAGAAGGTCCCTGTAGGACCACGAAGGACAAAGTTAGCTATGGGTATACACCTGTCCTTTCAACTTGAACTGCCTGTGTACAGTGCAAGGCCAGTGTCCCAGGGCATGGGATGCCAAACAGTTTGGCTAATTCGTAACGGCTGCGCGGGGCACCCCAGGCTACGCAGAAGCATGAAAATAAAGATAGGGGAGGTGTTAGCAAGGGGGAATTGATCCTCTTGGACCTTGTAAGGAGCCACGAGACCCATCTGCCAGACTTCCCTTCGCCCTGGGCCTCGTGGCTGGTAGCAGCTCAGTGAGGTCCTCTTGCGAACCCTTCTCTTTGCCTCCAATTCCCAGCCCTCCTCAGATCCCCAGCGTGCCTTTGGGAAGCTGGAGCAGCTGCAAGCAGCTGGGGATCCATCCTCCTTGCTTTTATTGCTTTCTCACAGCGTTCTAAATAGCCACTGCAAAAGCTGGCAAGATGAGTCCTTTTTCACTCTGCAGCCGGCTCAGAGGGGAAAATAAATATTGCAAACATCCTCCAGAAGTACAAGGTGGACGGACAGTGGATTCATATACGGAAAGGAGCTTCTTGCAACCAAGAGGGCAAGAAGCGTTTCAAGTAGAGCGAAGGCAAAGATGCTGTGGAAGGGGCGAATCTGCTGGGGGAACGCAGGATTCCTTCTCGCCCTGCAGAGAAAAGTGCTGTGAACACAGTGAGCCGTGCTGGACGGGAAAGACGAGCTGGTATGGCAATGCTCCGCTTGGTTCCTTGCCCTCGGGGTCCTACTTCAGAGCCGGACCAGCACAGCTTTGAAGGGCCATGGATAGTTTTTAGCACTTCGCCTAGAGAACAGCTTCGCTGCTGTGCCAAGAGGCTGGAAAGCCTTAGCTCCATGGAGACGGGTAATCAGAAAGAACCAGCCACGTCGTTTAGTGGTACTTATCTCGGAGGAAGATTAACAGTATTATAGGTGTCCTACGCTGAAACGTTGCCAAAGCAGGCAGATCTGTGCCAGAGGAGAACGGCCGTCTCTCCCAGGCTGCGACCGTGCCCAGTGTCACTGCTTTGCAGGGCTTGCCGAGCCTCGTGGAAGCGATAACATTATCTAACAACATCAACTGCTACCAGCTGTACAGGCTGCTGTATCCCACGCTGCACAGCCCTGATTTTCCTTGCAAAATTGGTGAGGGAGCAGCTCTGTTACACGTTTTATTAAAAGGAGACGGGCCAGTTGCATTTAGATGGTGCTGCTGTTCCCTGAGCCGTGCCGGCCCCCGCTCTGAAGGGACAACCCCATGAGAAGCTTTTCAATCAACTTGTTCTTCAGGCACCAGAATGGCAGAGAAGAAAGGGTTGTATATCTGGCCCAGGATTTGGAAGCGAGCTGTTTGGAGCCCAGGCCTCACTTTGCTCTGTCGCCTTGGACAGACGACCTGTTCCTTCGGGCTCTGCGTTCGGAGCGGTTGCGGAGCTAGCCCCTTGCCCGGCCACACCTCGAAAATTAGATCCTCAAATGGAAAACGCAAAACTTTTAAGGTTCTGCTTTAAGGTTTGCAGTGTGTGCAAATTGAAGAAAGCTGGGTCCCCGCAAGGTTTCATTAAGGAACCGTTTGGGGGTTGCAAAACAAATGGTGGGTGGGATGATACACGTCGTTTGCTTTTGACCCAGACAACGCCACTACAGCCTCGTGCTAACTGGGGAACAGGGCATAAAGAGAAGGTGACAGGATAAATAGGAGTGTGTATATATATGTAATGAGCATTAGGATTTTTTAGGGGCACAGGGTAACAACAATATAAACATAGTAGTGGTTCCTCATGTTTGAGGGAAGGAAAGGAAGAGTTTCGGGAATACAGGGAAATCCACCCTGACAGTCGCAGCGTCCCAAGCCACGCAGCACAAAGCGGTGACACTGCATCAAATGGCAGCGATGGGCAGCTTTGTACAAAAAGGCCTTGCAATGGGTCAGCACTCCTGCAGCCCAAAACATAGGTCAACATCAACGCCATATCACGTGGTCTGACAAATCCAGCGTGGCTGCGATGCTGTGCCTGGTAAAGGTCAGATTTGTACAAAGAAACGAACTGGAGGGTCCAGACCTGATATTAACGGCTGTGGAACCACAGCTCGAAGGAACAAGAGGCTTTCACAGACCACCTGGAAAGGCCCTGGGGGAGAGGGACAGGCTGGATTTCACATCCAGGCTCAGAAATTCATCTCTGCCCTGCGACTGAACACACGCATCAAGCTGAGCTTCATTCTTCAGGCAAGAACAACAAATGCCAAGGGCTGCGCTGCCCTGCCTTTATCTTACAGTCAGCATTAGCCCCTCTTCAAAGTGTTTTGCAGCTTTAAGTGTCTGCTCTCCACAGACGCAGACCTTCCAGCACAGACAGTTGCAAAGGCTAAACCACAAGCATACCTTTGAATTTCTAGTGTCTTTCACCGCCTGAAGAGGAAACAAATAAACCCCTGCAAAGCGTAACGTGTTTCACCACAAGTTTGTTCCTTGAGGTGAAACCAGGAGGTCTGAGGAAGGTTAACACTGAGCAGGCATATTCCTACAGCGTCGGGGCATGCTTTGTGAGTGTTGCAGGCAAACAGAGAAAAGGCGCGTCGTGGCACAGTTTTCAGGCTAAGAGCCCCAAAATACAAATGTGTGCATAGGCACGTTCAGGTGCGGACAGCCCTGGAGCCTTGAGGTTGTCCGTGGCCTGCCTGCCGGTGTCCACTGCAAGAATCAGCCTCAGACCGTGAGAGAGGGCAGGCCAGGTGTTCAGAGACTACTGCGGAAGATTTAAATCACCTAGAAGCCTTTCAGCTAAACTGCTAAATTCACCTCCTTCTGCAGGTTAGAGAGAACACCACCAAAATCTCGTTTTTCTGCTGTCCAGGTCCCGGACAGAGCAGCCAATGGAAACCGGGGTCAATCTCAACTCTCTGCAGCAGAGACAGCCAAGGCTGTTGCTGCACATTAGGATGAAAAGCTGCCACGACCTTAGAAGACAACCCCCCCACCCTGCAATTCCTCTGACGAAGCCACGCAGGCTGTATTCTCTGAAGCCAGCCACACATCTAACCTCCCTCTCACACGGGTGCAGAAGGAGCGATGGACTGAACCGGAGACAGACCGAAGCTCTTACAGCACAGGGAAAAGAGGTGGCGGGCTGGGCCAGTGCCGTAGCGCAATCCCTGCAAGCACGAAGTAACGCCCGGTACGCAGCACCTGGCACCTCACCGTGACAAATGAACGCCAGTGGCTTTGGGCTGCTGTTGGCAGAATAACCCACCGATCACCTGGATCTTCTGGGGCTCGGGGAGAGCCCTCTGGGGCCGCGCCACCATGCCGCTGCGGCTCCACAACCCAAAGCCAACGAACATGAAGGAAAAATGAAGCACCCAGTTGCAAGACGGTACAACATGCAGGACAAGCACTTTCAGCCTCAGGTGGCATTTAGAGACGCCGACTAACTAGTCCTAACCACCATCTACCACCACAAGCAAAGCAGTTCGCCTGCAGAGATGGCAGTAAAAAGCAATGCTCTCATCGACAGCCCAGAGGTGCAGGAATGAAGGGACAGAAAAACACAGAGGCAAAACCCAAAAGCAGCACTCATGGAGCTCCGTTCCTGCTCATCTGCAGCGTCTTGGCTGGAGCAGCTTTGTGATTGTCTGCTGCCTTAAACGCACCGCCCAGCAGTCTATCGACACACAGGCAATTTCTAAAGAGGGTCTGCACCTCTGCTGCAACGTTCCTAGGCGGGTTTTTGAGTTGAAGCAGGGGCTGGAGGACACCAGGACGGCATTTCAGATCGGACACACCACTCCCGGCTGTGACACTGAGTTTCAGTGCGGCACCAGACCTCTGCATCCCCGCTCCGAGCACGTCCCCGGTCTGCGTGCCGGGCAGCAGCGGTCCGCGCCATCCAGACCCACGCCCCACTGAGCACGGGATGGCCGTGGGCCGCAGGAGCTCACTGTCACCGGCCTCCTGCCACCCATCCCTGCCGCTCGCACCCCCGTCAAACTGCCACTGCGAGAAGTTTCTCTCCATCCTTCCCCGTCACGCTCCCAGCACCCAAACCAGCTTAATGCACAGAAGCGAACAGGCAGAGCATCCACGTACAGGGACTAAAGACGACTGCCGGGATCCTCCCAGGCGACGGCACCAACTTGCTGCCGCTGCTGCATCCTCCGGTGGCCGTGGCCAGCCAGGGTCCCAGCACAGCCCAGCTCTGCAGCAGCCAACTTTTTGGGAGGCTGCTCTTTGAAAAGCTCCTGCCCTCTTTGTTTGGTTGGGGCAGAGCCAGCAAAGGCTGCCGGGAAGGTCACCCAGGAGAAGGCTTATGTACAGGGAGGGAGGAGCCCTCCTCTTAACTCCTTCGGGGCAGCCTTGCTCCAGGACCAGGAGGAGCCACCTCACCTTCACAGCCTCAGGGCGCAGACCTGCTGTCCTGGAGCACAGCTCGCAGGCGGCCGGTGGCCCCTGTGTCAGAGGCTGGAGGAGAAACCCCACAGGAGGCAGCAGTGCCATCCCTAGAGGTCCCACCCGGACCTGGAAGCACCGGCTCCTTGGGCAGGACCGCAGTGGTGATGGTGGGCTGCCTGGCCCTAGCGCGGGGCAGGTGGTCACGGCGGCCCGTTTGTGCCGAAACTGAAGCAGACGCATGCTCTGACCTGTCCTCACCTCTGCCTGCGCCCCCAGACAAGATGTACAAACGCCTGGCCTTAAGGCTTAGCCCTGCCGACGGCTAGCAGGCAGCGAGAGGAGGTCAGACCCCCCGGCACCCTGCCACCGCTGTCCTGGGGCTGGCCCTGCCGCCCACAACTCCGCAGGGAGCTGCTTCAGGGAGAGACCTGGCAGGAAACGTCCTTTTTTTCACAGCAGCGTTATTTTTTTCTGCTGGTTCAGTGAACTCACCTGACCTCCCCCGGAGAGATGAGAGCCATTATGAGAATACGGGGGCTTTGCGACCAGCCAGCCATTATGGCTGTGCTACAGCCACGAGAGGAGATAATTTTAAATATCTTGCCGACCTAACAGCAGTGAGCCCAGACGAGTCCAAACAAGCCTGGCCTCCATCCCTGCTGCCCACGGAAGCACGGCCTCTCCCGCCAGACCTTCTCCCTGCAGCCGTCCGTGGGGTGGAGGCTGGGTTGGGACCGAGCGCCCAAAGGCCGTCACTGGACCTGCTGGAAGCCATAGGTCCTGCAGGTAAGGCAGGCTGAGACTTCTGGCTTGTCTTTGTGAGGCCTAATCTTTAGTCCATACTGCCATTTATTGAATCAAGATAGCGGTACTTGCCATCTTTCATAAAGTGGTTTTCAGATTTCCTGCTAGAACGTGGTAGAGAAGAGGTCCAGATGTACCATGTCCTACTCTCCAGTGGCTGCAGCTGTTATCTGACAGGCACATCCATTAAGTATTCCTTAGTCCAGTGGTTGCTCGAAGTATGGACAAGAATAGGCTAAAGAGTTTAATAAAGCACCATCAAACTCAAGAACTAACGCTACAGTACTCAAGATTTCACGTGTAACGAGTTAGTTGGAAGAAAGGAGAGAATAACAGCCATGCTGGGTCAGCCCACAGGTTCCTCTGGGTCAGCACCCCGTCCCCAGCAGGCTGACGAGCAGATGCCTGGGCAGGAGCATGAAAGCAGCCCAAGACAAGTAGCACTCATCACAGAATCGTTAGGGTTGGAAGGGACCTTAAAGATCATCCAGTTCCAACCCCCTGCCCTGGGCAGGGACACCTCCCACTAGATCAGGTTGCTCAGAGCCCCATCCAGTCTGGCCTTAAAAACTTCCAGGGATGGGGCTTCCACCACCTCTCTGGGCAACCTGGTCCAGTGTCTCCCCACCCTCATGGTGAAGAACTTCTTCCTAACGTCCAGCCTGAATCGACCCATCTCTAGTTTTAATCCATTCCCTCCAGTCCTGCCATTACCCGACATCCTAAAAAGTCCCTCCCCAGCTTCCTTGTAGGCCCCCTTAAGGTACTTCCCAGAGTACAATCCCCCCAGTGCAGCACCCAGAGACTTTCCAAGGCGGCCACCAGCATCCTGGCCCTGCGTCAGGAACAGTGTGGCCAGCAGGTCTGGGGGGGTGATGGTCCACCCCAGGGACACGCTGACACCCCCCCC
>VXBH01009308.1:592177-608657 GCA_013400035.1 Rynchops niger
GTTGGCTTACAAGACCTGTTTAATTCTGGAATTAGTTCTTCTTTAGGTGAATAAGTGACTTGTTATTTGCTGCCTTTACTGTAGTTTTATAATCTGTTTTTTATCCGACAGCTGTTGAAAAGATAAGCTTTTCAGAGTTGAAGGAGGTCAGCCTAACGGCAGTAAACCTGCCTGGTAAAGCTGGCCACCGTCGTTCTCCGTGGGCTGAGAAATACCGGTGTTACCTGCCTGTTCGGCTTAGGTGGCGAGGGAAATTTCTCCCCCTGTGACTCTTGTACTGGTCAGAATTTGTCGCTTCCGCAAAACATGGTGTTTCGCTTAAATGGCTTTGAAGCACTCTAAAAAGCGGAAGATTGTCTTGACTTACCATCGTTTATTGTTTCGGTGAAAACAGGAATATTCAAAATTTCAAATATATTGTAATGTTTTGTTGACCTTGTACCCCGTGACAAAGCATGGCTCTATTACATGTTGGTGCTGAAGGGCGATGCTGCCGTTGCAGAAAGAGAAGTCGCAGCTGCGCGGGCCCTTCCCGTATTTCTGCCCGTTACTGGGCAGCGAGTGGCTAAAGATGCGCTCTGAGGGAACCGCCACGAAGATGGATGTTTGTTTCTGTCGTCATTTCATGCACTGTTTCGTGGGGTTTTTTTTTTCCAGAGCTTCTCACAAGCATGATGGAGGGTGTGAAATGCCACTTGGACAGCAATCTGCCACAGATACGGCGCCTGGGAATGATTGTGGCAGAGAGCATTAGTTCAAAAATAAACACTGACGGGCCTGTCCTGAAGTTTCAGGTGAAGGTTACTGAAATTTATGTCTGGTGTGCAGGGCTTAGAGGAAATAAAAGCTTTAAACTAGATGATCCCAGGGCATTATAGCAAGTTGTAACGCTTACCTGGAGACGAGGAAAGGCAGCAGTGCTTTCAGAAAGAGTTTACACTCTTGTGTTTACGAAAACCAATTGTATGAAAAACAGCCAGGTGGCTGAGAGTGACCTTCAGAGTGTAACGTGATGACAAAGTTCAGGGTAAACTGACGATAACAAAGGATTACTAGAGGATTATCATATCAAAGGAGGGAATTGGAGCCTGACCCGTGGAAGCTGGGAGGGAACGTCAAACCTAAACCAGTGGTGAACATTCAGTCCCTGCCCTGGTGGGAGGGTCCGCTCCAAGTGGAGATTTTCAGACTGGACAAACTTTGCTATTTCCAGTAGAGTTTGTAAGAATTATGTGATAAAATCGCATTGATTCTTTAAAAGCCTGCATCACCCCTCATGTCGTGTTGCCTTTTATTGAATTTTCTAAAGATTGTAAATAACACTCAGGCAAGGTCTGATCAGGTACTACTGTTAATTACAGGGACAAAGTTTACATGTGGCACAGGTCGCTCTACAGCGTAACTACACCGGCGCTGGCAGCACAGCGATTGAAAGAAACGGGGTTTGTGCGGGTGATTCAGTCTCCTCGTGATTCAGTCTTCGTTTGCACACAGCAGGAGGGTCAGATGTTGAATGCTGGGCGTATTTGCCAGCAGGTAACTGTGCAGTAACTGTTGTTCTGGTTGTCTAGTATGAAGAAGATGATGAAGCAAGAGAACTGAAGTCCCTTCTGGTGCAGACTCCACCATTCTGTGTTGTCCCCGGCCCTCCGGATGATGAGTAAGATATTGCCACTGTTCATCTCCATGCCATCTTTTGCTCTTCCCCGTACCTTTTTTCTGAGCTACCCGCTAGACCTGTATGCGGTATTCAAGATGTCTTCCGTATTCTTATGCTTAATGCACCTTATGCTTACAGTGCAGTGTGGTCATGTTAAATTCATAACTCAAATGGTGGTATGTATTAAAATTGCTCGTTTGCTAGCTGCGTGTGCTGAAACCATGCTGCAGTTTCTAGGGGTCATATGTGCCCCTGGGTAGAATCAAATGGGCCTTTCTGTTCGCGTCTGGGAAATCTGGCATTTGGGCCGTATGCCCCCAGCCCATTCATCAGTAACAAAAGTCTAGCACATCGGTCGGTCTAAAGACTGGTCCTCTGGTGCTCTCGACTTCCATAGCATCTGCTGAGGCTCTTGGCCTTTGAAGCACTTAGTTTTAGCAGCAGATGAACGACACGCTTCATGTTATTAGTAACTCAAGCGGTCCAGCACTATTTGAGAAGCAGAGAGTTGAAAGGATGTGCCAAAGTCCACAGAAATAGGTACAGAAAAAAAATTTCTCAAATTGAAATTCATCCCACTAGCAGTGGTTAAAGATGTTTCTTCCCCGTGTGTTCGGTTGCATTCACAGCTTCGAATGCGGGGCAGAGCAGTGTGATCCAGTCATCACGCTTAGGCTGTCCTGAGCAGTCCTAGGTACAGGTTAGTGCAGGGGGAACACAGCAAATTAGCTAGCTTAATTGTTGTTATCCGTTGCTCTTCTGTTACGAGATTCTGCTTCTTTTCTCCCCTCGCCTTCCCAGGACTTTGTTCCGTGTGTTGGCCAGTCCAGGTGGGAGACTGCAGCAGAAACAATTACCTGCCGTTCTTTTTCAGCAGGAAGGGCTGATGGTGCGGGTGGCTTCTTGCTCGTGAATAAGTACTGCCACTTCCTTGGTTTTAATGCTTCTTGTTCCTCAAAGCAGGAATGATAAAGCAGATGCTGCACTACCAGGGGAGTTGGAAAGTAACAAGAAATCACATCCAGCAGCCCCTGTGAAGCCAGAGGAGGAGTCGGATGCTGAGCTTGACAGGTAAGGGGCAAGAACCTGGCAGGAAATGGAAAATAAATGGCAGGTTCTTAAGAGGGGAGAAGGGACCTATTGGTAGTTGCATTTTTGGCAAATCTTGTGCTTTCTGACCTTGTCCAGCCGCGTGGTGTGCAGCAGAATAGGACCTTGTGTAGGAAGTGGCACTCAGGTGTGTTAGTAATTTGAGCAGTGCCCATGTCACGTACATCCATTGTATTTATTCCATTTAAATTAGATGCATGTTTCCTGGCATTATGGATATATATCTACCCATTTTAAGGGTAGATGGGGTACTCAGGGACGTGGTTTAGAAGTGGCTTTTGTCAGGGTACATTAATGGTTGGACTTGATGATCTTAAAGGTCCCTTCCAACCTCACCGATTCTATGATTTTAATAATGGACCTGTCTTATCCTGTGACTTTACCTATATATAAAGAAATCTCAAGAATCAGCTTCTAGTCTCTGGGTCCCCTGACTCCTTCCTGCGCTTGACCAGGAGATCCAGTTCCAGATCTGGTTACAGCAGTGCTCTTTCACTGAGCTTCAGAGTAATTGGTAGAACTTCCCGAGCGGTGCTGCTGGATGACGCAAGAGCGACAGCGTTAGGAGAACGTGTGTGCTCGTTCTTTCCCTTTTGTGTGGATAGCTGGGGAAGGGATGAAAGTCTGTACCCATGGTCTAACTCCTGCTTTTATTCCTTTTACAGTGATGATGATCTCATCCCTTACGATATGTCAGAGGATAAAGAACTAAAGACTAAGGCTCCTGTGTATATCCGGGACTGTATTGAAGGTAGAGAGATTTTGGGCTGAGTCTTTATCTGTTTCTTATTGGTTTGGGGAGAGTGGTCTCTGTGTAGGTTTTGTCTTTTTTTTCTGAGCTAATTTGAAGAAGCCATAGGCTTTCACTAACCTGGGCTCAAGTGTTGAACTGTAATTTCGGAGTAGTTCCAACGTAGTTCCTGGTGTCGGTCGTGCGCTGAGTCAGCGATACCTGCCTACGCCAAAACAAGCTATTGGCAGAAGAAAGTTGGGGGCATAGGCCAACCATAAGCGCAACCGTTCTGATAACAGCTTTTGTTTGTCTTGTGATCCCCTTCAGTCCTGACAGGCTCTGAAGATGTGGGCAAATGGGAAGCTACAGTCAAGGCTCTTGAGAGCGTGGTTCGAAAGAATCCAGCAGCAACGAGAGAGGTGAAGTAGCATGAGCTAAGTTACCAGTGGGCTGTGGTATGGGAACTGTGCCTTTGCCCTCGTGAGGAGACTAACCGTGCCAGCAGAGCAGCAGGCCAGGCCAGTGTCTGTGAGGCTGCAGGGCACAGGGGAACAAAGAAGCAAGCGGAGGTGCTGGCAGCAGTATGGCACTTCGCAGCTCCCGCGCTGAACACGACATGCATTGCACGTAGCACTTGCCCGTAGCGTGAGGAAGATCCGTGCTTTGCGCTGGGCAGAAAAATCATTAGAAATGTCGTTTATGGAACGGCCACGAATTCCACAGACCAATTGATCTTGATTTTGGATTTAATTGATTTTGAATTGAAATTTATTCCCCTATCAAAAGGGGGATAAAATCAAATGGACTTTCCCTATTTGCTTGTACAAGCAGAATGTCTTCCAGAAGGAGTGGTTGGATTGCACTGGTCAAGAGGGAAAGCTCGGGTGAGAGGAACTTGGGACACGGTCGCCGGTGCGATGAGTGCTCACCACCCCTTGTTAGTGAACGCTTGCAGGTGGCCGAGGTGCAGGCGACTCCCAGCTGAGAAAGGGAAGGGGTGTTTGTAGTCTGGTGGACACTGGGCAATCTGTTGCTGCTCATCAGACGCCGAGCTGGATGGGCTTGGGCCGTGGTACTGTGCCCTTCAGCTACAGTCACAAGTCCTCCCACTTCTAATGCCATACTTGTCCAAAAAGCAAAAGTGAATGTGGACGGAGGAATCAGCATAGGGGTTTGTTCAGTGTTTTGAGAAATGTGTCTCCGTGGCATTTCGCTTAAATGTGTTTTCTCTCCCTCCCGAGTAATGGACGTGTTGCCTGTATTCCATACCTTCGTTGTCTTTGCTTAAACATTGGAAATGGAAAAGGGATGCTGCTGTGTAAATCCTGTGAGAAAGAAAACGCCTGCAGCGATTTGATTCCTTTTTGTTCCTATTTTGAGCAGGTTAGCGTGGAGCTGGCAAAAATAGTATTGCATCTGGAGGAGAAGACCTGCATTGAAGGCTTTGTGGAGCTCCGTCAGAGAGCTCAAGTAGCTATTTTAACCACAGATCCAATACCCGTGAGTCCCTCTTACTGCTTTCCTTTCGATGGGGCATTCACAGCTTCTCTGGGCAACCTGTTCCAGTGTCTCACCACCCTCAGGGTAAAGAATTTCTTCCTTATGTCCAGATCTATCCTCTGGCAGTTTAAAACCTTTACCCCTTATCCTATCAATACAAGCCCTGGTAAAAAAGCCATCTTTCTTAGAAGCTCCGTTTAAGTATTAAAAGGCCACAGTAAGGTCTCCTTCAGAGTGCCAAAGCTGCCACGGCAGTTGTTTGGGCGCTTCTGCATAGGAGGGAAAGAAGAAAGGCAAAGTCTCCTTTGTCATTTACTTCCTTTGCGAGAATCTAGAAATGGAAGTGTCTGAGTTTCCCCCGTTTGCCCATTTCTCCTGAAATGGAGTGCTTTTAGAATGAGTGGGAAGGCTGTTTCCAGACGGGGCTTGTGTTCATTACGCCTTGATCTTTCTGTACAGGTAGCAAAGTATTTGACCTCCCAGTTCTACTCTCTGAACTACAGTCTTCGTCAGCGCGTGGACATTCTCGATGTAAGTGCTCTGCTCTTTTCTTCCCACTTTCCCTTGTGTCTTTGTCGCACTAGTGCTGAGTCCCTGAGATGTAAGGGGTATTCCGCGTAGGAGGCGGCACAGGCATGGGAGTCTCTTCCGTTCGTATTTGTGCCTGGCATTCCGCTCTTGTTCGTAACCCTGCTACACTCCAATTACACAGCAGTCCTTCCCCACGGAATGCAAAATATACGATGGTCCTTTGCTTAGGAGAAGCCACTGTCTTCTAGCGTGCCATCAGTCTGTTCACGTTCTGAAAGACTGCGATCTTCCTGGGCTCCTCTATGGTACCTCACTCGCCGTGTCTGAAGGAGGAGCCACTGTTGTGTTTCGGGGCTAAGTGACCACGTGTGGTCAGTACCTCGGAGCCACGTGGTTGGTTGGGCATCAATGACCTTGCTGATCTTTGTTCTAAACCTGTTGTGCCTTCCTGCCTTCCTCCCATCAGTTTGGGTGCCGGTATCTGTTGTTACTGTTCCCTAGTGCAGGGTTTACCTCTTTTGAACAGAACCTCCCTCTTTTTCATCTAGGTATTGGTTTTGGCCGCTCAGGAGCTGTCCTATCCCAAATCCCATGGGAAGACCAAGCATTCTGATGCCCAAAAACCTCGTATCCAGCTCCTTCCTGGAAGCGACAGCTCTAAGGACTGGAGAAGAATTGTTGATGAGAGGATCAAAAGCAAGACTCGGAGATTTGCTACGGTGAGGCCAGGGCAGAAACAAACTAATGTCAAATCCAGCAGAAATAGGGACGCTAGGAGTTGCTGTCGTTCTGTTTGGAAAGAGCAAAATGCCTGTCCCAATACCTGCCCAACCCAAAGGAAAGATTATATAACTTCGAATCTAAATTTATCTTAGCATCTGGCTGAATCTTTTGGTGCAGGGAGAGGAAAATAAACCTGGAACCTCTTGCCTTGCGTTGAGGGGTAGTTGTTGCTGTTCTGAGCTTGTCTGGCCGCTGCAGGGAGCTGTGACTGCACCGCACGGATCCCAGCGCCTCCTCCACCAGACCAGCTGCCTCCCGGGCTGGACTCTCCCAGCCTGCCTGTTTTTCAGGGAGATAAATCGATGGCAGTTTCCTCGTTCCCACAACTCCCCTGTGGTTCATCCTGGAGAACTTGCTTTCCAAAACTCCTCTGTCCCTTGCGCGTTCGTGTTCCTTATCTCTAACCCAACAGTCCTGAGCTATATTGTACTGAAACACTTACGCGTTTGAGAGGATCTGAAGCGGGAAGTGAGTCATCCAGTCTGGAAACTAGTGCCCATAAGGCGTACGGCAAGCAGTGCCTGACAGTGGCTGCCAGGGACTCGTAGTCTGGAGTGTCCCGTGAAGGGGAAGACTCAGATGCTGCATCTTGTGTCTAGACTTCATTTTTCTCTTGGACAGGGTCGGTCTCAAGTCGAATGTGCTTCCGGCCCAAACGAGTTCAATTCTGTTGCTGGGCACTTCTTTTTTCCATTGATTCAGCACTTTGACAGGTGAGTGTGAACACCCTGGGACGTGGGCCTGGCAGCTGCCAGAGTTGGCTTCTTCGGCGTGTTCTGCTTGCCTCGGGGCAGCAGGCTAAAGCCCAGAGGCTGCGGCGGAGTCCAGGGATGCCACACGGGTGCCTGGCTCGTGCGTGAAGCTTAGAGAGGAGGGGGTTGTGGTCTCTTGGACTTATCCTGTGAAGTCTTGTTGGGCAGGAATACGTAAGGCCCTGCAGAAGCGGAGATAGGTTATGAAGAATTACCTGTCAGCAGGTACGCAGGCGGATGATTTTGGCAGTACACCGGTTGTCTTGGCTGACCCTCCGCCTTGGGAGGTTCACACGAAACCGCAGAACTCGGACTGCAGTCTTTAATCAAAGCTCATTCTGTCACCTGGACTGTGACCACGTTTGTTGCCAGTCGCTTAAGTCTTTGCTTACCTAAGGAAGGCTGAGGAATAGGTTCCATGAGGATCAAGATTCTTGTAATACCAGTCTTAACGCTTTGTTTCTAGTATGGCGGTGGTGTAGCTTTTGCAAACAGTTGTTTCTAAGTAAAGACTGTTGGTAGAAGGAGTGATACCTGCTGTAGAGTAGGGGATGTTACTGGTCTGGGAGCAAAGGTGAGAACAGCTGTGGCCTGTGTTAAGCTGGGAATGGCTGTATAATGACTGTTGTTTTAGGGATTCAGGCTTGTTGGGGACAGTTCACCCTTCGTAACCACCCTGAGTGTTCCAAAGACGCGCTGAGCAGCCTTCTCACTGCCACAGCACTGTGTATCTTGCACTTGCAGGCCTTTGACGACATTTGATCTCCTGGGGGAAGATCACTTTGTCCTTGGAAGACTGGTCCACGCTTTAGCGATCCTGATGTACTTGGCTGTTAACACCGTGGTAAGAAATGCTGCATGAGCTCGCGGGGAGCAGCAGAGGCTCCCAGCCCGGGAGCTCAGGGGTGCCTGCAGTGTGCGCCGGGGCCTGCTGCGCTTGGACAGTTTGAGTCGCGTGCGCTGAGAAGTTGCAAAAAGGGCTGAGGGAAAAACGGTCAGAAAGGAGCTGTGGGATTCAGACACCCCTGCGGTATCTTTTGCTGCTTCTGGTAGAAGAACCGTCAACTTCTGTGGGAGGTCGGGCACATCGTTTCACTTTACTGCTTAAGTTTCCTCATCTGTAAAATAAAGTTAATCGCAACCATGACGTGCACAACGGTGCGTCTCAACGGCCCGTTCTGTAGGGTGGTGTGAATGGGAAGGTATTGAGTTTGTGTCATCCTGTTTTGCAGGCAGTGACCGCAATGGGAAAGGCGCTGCTGGAGTTTGTTTGGGCTCTGCGTTTCCACACTGACTCGTGAGTTGCAGTTGTACGCTTCCGTTTTTAAAGATCAGCTGTGAGCCACTCTCCGGCCGCGCTCTGTCTTTGTCCAAGACTAGCACCCGACTGAGAGTGTCAGTGACAGCGCGTTAGCTCTGTGCTCTCCTCCAGCCTTGTGTTCTTACGACCGAGTACTGCAAGAATATGTAACGAAGGCGTTGCTTTCCTGTCAGCCCGACATACGAACTTGGGTAGTGTCTCCTCGTGTGGCAGTGCAGACGTGACCAATACGCATGACAGAACTCATCAACTGTCCATGCGATAGCTTCATCTCTATTTACTCAGGGAGCTCAGAAAACTTTAGATGCGATTCCAGCATTCAGCCCTGGAAAGAAATAAAGACAAGTAGCCAAAGTGCTGTAAACGTCCGGTTTCTGGTTTGATCTCAGACTTGTCCAGGACTGTGAATTACGCGAGAGTCCCTGCGCCACAGCATGGCAGGGGCTCCGTATGTGGGCCCTCTGCCAGCTGGTGCGTGGTGACGCTCCAGACCAGTCGGAATATGGCAAGCGTCATTATAATCACAAACATTTGAATCTGGAGAGCCTGTGATGTGAGGAAATCTAAGGTAGGGCGCGAAGCTGCAGGCTCTAACCAGTCTTTCTCCAGCAGGTATGTGCGCCAGGGTCTTCTGTCCTGTATCTCCTCGGTGCTCCTCAGTGTCCCTGCAGAACGTCTCTTGGAAGATGTGACAGAAGAGCTTTTGGAGGCTCAGTCCTGGCTGGGAGGTGAGACGTGGTTGGTGTAACGCCAGCGCTTTTCTGGTTAGTGGTCCCGGCTTTGTGCCGCGGCTCTCTGCGGTGGTAGTAGTGAAGTCCTGATGGCGTGCGCCAGAGATTTGCATGATAAGCGTATTTATTGCTTGCTTGTAAGTTTAGGGCAAATACCAGACCAGACTGTGCGTCTCTGTCCAAACGTGCAACCACCTGTCTCTTGAAGCTGTAGAAAGTATCACTGTACTGCCTATTACACGCGGTAACAGACACGGCGTGTACAGCCCATTTACACCATCCGCACAGAAGATGGGTTTTGTTAGTGCTAAAAATAGGAGGAAGAAGAGCGCGGCCCTGTCTCCTGGCTTCCGATTGCTGGTGGCAAGAGCAGCCTGTGACAGACAGCGCGCGGCTTTGCACGCTGCGCCCAGCGCACCTTACGGCAACGCCGGCTACGTTTGGGTCCTGGTGGGCTGGAACTGCGCGAGTCGGGGGGTCAGGTATGGCTGGAAGGACAAGAGGAAAGTAAGGCTGCGCGCTTCGTAGCTCTGAAGCCCCCGGTGCGTTCCGAGTGGAGCTCGTGTGACTCCCTGGGCTGGTTTCCTTCGCTGTTCTCGCTCCTGGCGAGTTGCCTTCCCACGGGGAGCAGGCAGGAAGCGGCACTGACACAGCCGGCCTCTGAGCCTCGCAGGTTGTGGAGCTCCGTGCCCTTGCAAGGGAAGGGAGCTGCCTTGTGGGGCCAAGAACTTCGCTTTTCCCATGACATGGTGCGCTCCGAGGAATCTGTTTGTCTCTGCAGTTAACACTGCTATTACCGAGCAAAGCCTTTCCAGGAATGTTACAAATGTATTTTCAGCGTGAAGGTCTGCGTAATCTGTTTTTAATGAGTTATTTCGGGAAGGAGGAGGAGGAGAACAGAGCCAGTAGCATCTTTTCGTGCCTGGAGGCAGTGTAATAGCCATCTCTTTACGTGCGGTGCTTTTGCACGAAAATCGCATGGTGGATCCCGGTGGGAACGAGCGCAGGAAAAGATCCCGGTCGTGTGTCTTTAGAGAAGGGGAAACTGTTCTTGGAGCTGTTCAGAAACCTTGAAGAACGTGACTCGGCTCCACATCTGGTCACATACGATTGAAGTGGAACTGAAAACTTGTGCATCCTTCTAGAGCTGCCTCCCGAAACACGGCAGCTCCTTGCGCTGTGCCTTTGCTCTTTGCCGTAGGGCGGTTGTTACAACCCCTGTGGCAGGGAGGCCCTGGGCTGCTCCAGCAGCTGCAGGCAGTCACTTGAGACTGACTTTTGTGGCTGAATCGTGATTGTGAGCGGACTTGCTGTTGCTTCGTGACTCTTCCAGCCGGGATTTGCAAGAGGTGTCACGTACGAGGTCTGCTGCTGTAGCTGGGGAAAAGGACACGCGGGCAGGCATGCGGGCTGCCTGCTGCCGCACCTCATGGCCAGGACGAGTGTCACCACCTTGGGTTCCAGCTTAAAGCATCTGCGTTTCTCCTGCTGTGGCTAAAGCACAATGAGGAACTAGAAAACGATATCCGCGGAGCATTTAGTAGAAATCTACAAATCTGCTCCAGTTTGTTACTGTCTCGCAGCCCCTGCAGAGTGCTCTCCTCCCCCATGTCAGCACGGGTGACCGCTCCTGCCCTTCAGCCTTTGGGCTGTAGCTAGAGCTGGTCCCCGTTAGGAAGCGCTCGCAGTGTGGTGTAAGGAACTACTTCAGTCGCTGTCATGGTACTGTCTGTTTAGCGGGTGCTTTGGGACATTCCAGCTGGGACGGAGGCGAGGAGCCACCTCCTACTTGTCCGTCATTGCCCTTAGTGCCACGATGGACCTACTACTGAGTAGCCTCGTCTTTCCCGGGGGAGGGAGGGAATACCTAAGCGTTTCTAGGAAACAGTTCCTTTGATTCCTCAGCAGCTGCCTTGGAGGGAATTCCCCACCCCTTGCAAGCGCTGTAGAGCTATGTCATAGGGAAGTTTGGCTTTTGTGAGGACCAGAATGATACTTCGGTGCCCTGGGCCTCCCGTTCGGTGCTGCAGCTCAAGGTCCACGCTCGTGGCAATGAGAACCAGTGCCAGCATCAGTCTCCCAGCTCTTCAGCCTGGACTGAGCCGTCTCGTAGCCTCCCCCTTTTTGCCTTCTGTAGAGGGAGTATGGAAATGCCATCGCGAAGCTCTCCCTGAGGTTATAAATAGCCCTACTCCATGGGAGTGAGTCATGTGTTTGGGCTGACAGCGCTGGGCTCCGAGCACACTGCTTGTGCGTACAGGATATCCTCACGCGGACTCTCTGCTCTTCCAGGCTCCCCCTGCTCAGACATCCTGCGCGCATCCTGGTTTTTACTTTGCAGGCCCATTAAGGGCCCCTGAAATAACAGCTGCTGGAAGCAGCTTCACGCCCTCCCTTACATGCCGCAGAAAGCGTGTAAGCACGACTGGTTTACCAGACTAATCTCTCAGAACGGAGAACGTGTCGAAATGTGGGGCCTGCCTCTTTCTTTCCCCCATTTGAAGGGGCAGCATGACCACAGATTCCGGGAGGGAGCACCGAGCACTTGTTTAAATTGCAGGAATTGGCAGAATGGAGACTGGAGGCTTTTGAATAAGTGGATTTCTAACTGCAAACTGCATTCACGCTAGCAGATAAGCTGTAGAAAGGTTACGTGTAGCTCAGGGGCACCAGCACCAATTCCGGCACAGCGGTTATCCCACGGAACGCAAGGGCGGACGCTTTCACTAGTGTTTGATCCCAACTGCCTGTTTCTGCTACAGGAATGAGCCGAGCGTTTTCACGCGTGACCGTCAGGGCTCAGCTGAACTCACTGCTCGGGGTGATCGGGGTTGGGCACCTTTGCCTTCTGGTCTTAACGTAATTCCCGCGAGTGCTGATGTCCAGCCCAGACGTTGCATTTAGTCTGGGCTGCGTTTAGTGCCGGTCAGTGAAACAGTAGAGAAGTGTTAGGCGAAGGGCAGTTTTTCCCTTTTTTTTTTTTTTTCTTTTCCCGCAACTAACAGTGGCTGCTTCTTTTACAGATGTGGTGGAGAAAGATCCAGATGGGGACTGCAGGAGGCTGGCCTTGCAGAACCTGCTACTCATGGAGAACCTGCAAAAGAAACTCAAAACTGGCCCGTCCTAGCTGAAGGGTAAAAGACACGGGCTCTGCCTCCCGCTCCTGCCAGCCGGCTGCGTGCAGGCACTGCCGGGGCCTCTTCAGCAGTCACCTGGCGGGGGAAGAGGAAGAAGGGGGGCAGGGTGCGGAGCCGTAAGCCAGCGAACCTGACTTGACATCTGGACTTTGTAGTGGAGGCCAATTTAGTGAGCTATCGCTATCCGGTACGGAGTGTACAGATGCAGGAAGGTAAGGCCAGCACTGCCATCCTCCCCGCGCCTCCCCAGCCCCCACCCCCAGCTATTTATAACCTTGGCAGGTTGGAGCGCTCTGCTAAAAATACAGGGAAGATCTCACAGCAGACTTCTTGTCAGAAAAACAGGAGGGCCGGAGAGGGCCACGTACCTCCCAGGGCGAAGTCTGAGATGCCCTTAACGAAGGCTGCCGTGTCTCCTAGCAGGCAGCGTTTGGCGGAATAGTTACTGGTCTGCCCTTCAAAGGGGTGGCACCGTGTAAGGAATGACACCGCGGCTGAGATGTAAGGGCTGAAGGGCTACGCTGAAGTTTGGAAAAATGTGCCAGACCTTAAAAGCTCGAGCTAGAGCTGGGCTGTGGTCAGGCGGGACCAAAGCAGGAATGTTTTTTCTTGTATAATCTTAGTACAGAAATAAGTTTCTATTAAACGATAACTAATGTCCAGATTTTGGCCTTAAAATCTACCCACCCCCCCCCAGCCTTCTTCCCTGCAAGCCTACAATTTAAGAACTTCATGTTCGCCCCAAGTTTTGAAGCAAGTCACGAAAAGGGGAAAAAGAAAAATCCCCGGAAGCAGACGGGCTGGTTGGTGTGACATGTACGAGAGCGGCTTTATCAGCCTTCCCGGGGCAGGGTGACAGGCTGCCGAGTGAGCAGAACCTTGGTCGCTTACGCTGGGGCTTCGCTTCTCACAGCCCTACTTGTGCCAGGGAAGAAAGTCGCAGCCCAAAACCACCCTGACTCGTACAGAGCAGCTTGATGTAACTGGGGTGTTTGGAAAAGCAGCTTCCCGGGGAGAAAGAAGCTTCACTGGCGCAAAGCGACGCGGCGTGAGCAGGGAGGCTTGGAGCAGGTGACCTCTGGAGGTCCCTTCCACCCCAGCCGTTGCATGGGTCGGAGCTTTGGTGCAGGTTGCTGCAGGGGTAGCTCGAACCTACGCGGCCCTGCCCGGGGCTGGGGGAAGTCTCCCTTCAGCCTGCAGCAGGGCAAGAGACGGACTTTTAGCCAATCTCCTGCCCAAATGGGACAGAGATTGTTTTCAGAAGTTCTGACTTCTACGGAATGACAAATCACTTCGCACCTTAACAGATCGAAGTTGTACTTGGAAGATTTTTGTCAACTCAGGAGTTTCCACCTCAGTTACTCAGCTCTTTTCTGTACTTGGAAGAAGGCCTGAAGTAACAATATGCAGCTTTTGTTGGTTTTTTTTTTTCCCTTCAAATTTATTAAAATACTAAGAACCGCATCAGTACAGGACAAACATGCGAGTCGTTGTATGTAGTGCTTGAGATAATACTGTTGCTTGTACAGTCAAACAGGAAAAATCAATTTCTTGGGAATAACCAAAAAGCCTTGTTGCGGCAGTGTATTGACCGATACGTGATCCCTGACGAGGACAGAATAAACGACCTGGTCTTCCAGTCAGCTTGGCATTCGGTAAGTGTAAATCGTCAGGGGTCCTCCACTTCATCAGCCACTTCCTCCTCCTCCTCCTTGTTCTCCACGCTGCCGTGGTGGAGCTGCTCTGGAACCAGGCTTTGCCTTAGGGGAACGCCGGCTCCTCGGTGAACTGCCTCGATGGTCCGCTGAGTCACGTAGTAGCTCAGGTTGGCGGGTGGAATTCTTTTCTGCATCTCTTCCAGGTACCGGTAAGCCTAAAGTAATGCACAGAGATGACTGCTGGGGGGGCGCACAAGGGGGTAAAGCATCCCCTTAGCGCAGGGCTGAGCTCGGGGGAGCAGCTCGGTGTTGAAGGGCGCTAACACTTAGGCAGGAGTTGTAGCCTTTGCTGAAATTTTGCCCTTTCACAGCAACTGGGGTCAGGTCTATCTTTTTCAGTTTGAAAAAAGAAGGGGGTCTCCAAGGCTGGGTTTATGTCCTGATAGCTGAAGCGCTGTCGAAACACCCCCTTAAAGAGAAGGTGAACAGCTGGAGAAACCTGCACTTGCATCCTTAGGTGTGGTAACAGCAGCAGGTTACCAGGTAGTTCCAGACGCTGGGGGTGTGTGGGACTTTGGCCCTGCGGTGATTCAGCACTTCCTCAAATTAAAATAAATTTAACAATTTTTTTTTTTTTTTTTTTTGGCTAGATGTCAAACGAAGTACAGGGTAACTCATAGAAGCATAGAGTGGTTTGGGTTGGAAGGGACCTTGAAGACTATCTTGTCCCCCCCCGCCCCCTCCCCACGCTGGGCAGGGACACCCCCCACCAGCCCAGGTTGCTCCAAGCCCCGTCCAACCTGGCCTTGAACCCCTCCAGGGATGGGGCAGCCACAGCTTCTCTGGGCAACCTGGGCCAGGGGCTCACCCCCCTCACAGCCAAGAATTTCTGCCTCACATCTCATCTCAGTCTCCCCTCTGCCAGTTTAAAACCCTTCCCCCTCGTCCCATGGCTGCCCTCCCTGCTCCAGAGTCCCTCCCCAGCTTTCCTGGAGCTGGAAGGGGCTGGAAGGTCTCCCCGGCGCCTTCTCTTCCCCAGGCTGACCCCCCCCAGCTCTCTCAGCCTGTCCTCCCAGCAGAGGGGCTCCAGCCCTCCCAGCATCTCCGGGGCCTCCTCTGGCCCCGCTCCAACAGCTCCGTGTCCTTCTGCTGTCGGTGCCCCAGCGCTGGAGGCAGCACTGCGGGGGGGTCTCACAGAGCGGAGCAGAGGGGCAGAATCCCCCCCTCGCCCTGCTGCCCACGCTGCTGGGGGTGCAGCCCAGGCTGCGGGGGGTTCTGGGCTGTCGGCTCACATTGCCAGTGAATGTTGAGCTTCTCACCCACCAACACCCCCAAGTGCTTCTCCTCAGGGCTGCTCTCAAGCCATTCTCTGCCCAACCTGGATTTGTGCCTGGGATTGCCCCCCCACACGCATGCAGGACCCTGCTCTTGGCCTGGCTGAACTTCCTGAGATTCACACAGTCCCACCTCTCCAGCCTGTCCAGGTCCCTCTGGATGCCATCCCTTCCCTCCAGCATCAGCGTTGTTGGCAAACTTGCTGAGGGTGCACTCCATCCCACTGTCCGTGTCACCAACAAAGATGTTAAACAGCACTGGTCCCAGTACCGACCCCTGAGGAACGCCACTCGTCATAGGTCACCACTTGGACATTGTGCCATTGACCGCAACCCTTTCAATGTGGCCATCCAGGCACCTCCTGATGCGCCGAGTGGTCCATCCAGCAAATCCATCTCTCTCTGATTTAGAGACAAGGATGTCGTCTGGGACACTGTCAAATGCCTTGCACAGGTCCAGGTAGATGACGTCCGTTGCTCTTCCCTTACCCACCAACGCTGTGACCCCATCATGGAAGGCCACCAAATCAGTCAGGCGTGATTTGCCCTTAGTGAAGCCACGTTGGCTGTCACCGATCGCCTCCTGCTTTTCCATGTGCCTTAGCATGGTTTCCAGGAGGATGTGAGACATACACCCCGTCAGACCCTTCTGTTCTTATCTAATAACTGGGAATGTTTAAGAATCCACCACTAGTTATGCCTTGTGTCCTGTGAGCTTTTTTTTTCAGTCTCTTCCGTCCCATGAAATGAAAGATATATTGATTTGGATACAGCACCGTGCTGAGCAGTTCAGCTCCTGTAAAGAAGCCTCTCCTATGGAAGGGCTTCCTGTCTAACTGCGCTATACCAAGCCGCGCTGCTGTATGTAAAATACGGGCTCTGTAGACTGTAAGAATTAAGAATTAATTTACCGTATGGAATTCCTCCGCTTGTACGTAATGTTCCACCAGAAATCCCAGGACATCGCCGTGGCGGATGGCATTGTCAAAATCTTGTTCAGCTAGGAGAAGTTCACACTGTCTGACTGCTTCCTGGGGATCTTCCGAGTAAACTCTAGTAAAAGAGCAAAACCAAACTGTGAACAACCCGGGAGAGAGCGTTCAGCTTGGGGGAGAGTTTTTTTTTTTTTTTTAACGGTTGTTATGTTTCCCAGTCGCCTTTCGGACAGAGCTACGCCTGCCTCAGTCACGGCACTTGTATTTCAGGTTACCTTTTCGTCTCTAATGTAAA
>VXBH01009308.1:617127-659344 GCA_013400035.1 Rynchops niger
CCCCCCCATCGATGTTCACAATTCAAAAGAAAAATGATGAGAAAAGTCTTATATGTAAATAAAGCTTACACTGGAGACGTCCTGCTACCGTCCTGCAGAGTTCAGCCAGGGACCAGCTGTCAGGAGCCCAGTGGTTGCACTCAACAACGGGGACCGATGTGTCGGAAACAACTGACCAAACTATCATGGTCTAATTTAAAATTTGCATTAAAATGGCGCCCAGGAAAGCTTTGCGATGCTCAGAATGAGAACTCCTCCAGGCTAAGAGCTTACATTTAACTTTGCAAAACCCTCCGCCAGGAGGGAGGCAGGGCCTGGCCAAGCACCGCACTTCCCAACGGCAGGTCCCACCAGGCAGCAGGGCTCAGCAGGACCGCGACACAGTCGACCATTATACGGGGTGACAAGCAAAGATTTGTGGAGATCCTATTTACATTTGAGGCTCTCCAGAATAAAACGCAATATATTTGACTAACAGAAACCACAAGCATTCAGAATGGTTGAAGTTCAACTAGGCCAAGTGCAGGGTCCTGCACCTGGGTCAGGGCAATCCCAGGCACAAATCCAGGTTGGGCAGAGAATGGCTCGAGAGCAGCCCTGAGGAGAAGGACTTGGGGGTGCTGGTGGACGAGAAGCTCAACATTCCCCGGCAACGTGAGCCGACAGCCCAGAACCCCCCGCAGCCTGGGCTGCATCCCCAGCAGCGTGGGCAGCAGGGCGAGGGGGGGATTCTGCCCCTCTGGTCAGCACAAGAAGGACATGGACCTGTTGGAATGCGTCCATTGGAGGGCCACAAAGATGCTGGGAGGGCTGGAGCCCCTCTGCTGGGAGGACAGGCTGAGAGAGCTGCGGGGGGTCAGCCTGGAGAAGAGAAGGCTCCGGGGAGACCTTGGAGCCCCTTCCAGTCCCTCAAGGGGCTCCAGGAAAGCTGGGGAGGGACTCTGGAGCAGGGAGTGTAATGATAGGATGAGGGCTAATGGCTTCAAACTGGAAGAGGGGAGACTGAGCTGAGATCTGAGGCAGAAATTCTGTGCTGTGAGGGGGGTGAGCCCCTGGCCCAGGTTGCCCAGAGAAGCTGTGGCTGCCCCATCCCTGGAGGGGTTCAAGGCCAGGTTGGACAGGGCTTGGAGCCACCTGGGCTGGTGGGAGGTGTCCCTGCCCAGGGCAGGGGGTGGCACTGGGTGGCCTTTAAGGTCCCTTCCAACCTGAACCATTCTGGGATTCTATAAAATACGTGTTTTTTTCATATGTGAACCTCAGCGGAGGTATGGTCCATACAGTTCTCAGCCGTCACCACAGCACAAAATAAGTATCTAGATGATAAAAGCAGAGAAAAAAAAGAGTCTGAATGACACTTCAGGTCCTGCATCTGCAAGCAAATCCCCTTCCAGTTTTCCTATGATTAAAATGTTTTTGTCTTCCCAGTTGCTGTGGGAAAGCCCTGCACAAACAGGGGAAAGTGACTAACCGGGAAGAGACACGACGTGCTGTCGAACACACACAATAAAGAAAGGCAGAGAAAAAAATGCTTTTCCTAATTAACCTTACAGTTAGATCATCTTTTATTTGCAACTACAACTGGTATAAATTTTTCAGGCAATCACCATAAATACACGACATAAACTTCATGAAGGCCAAACAGTGCAGAGAAAATAAAATAGGATCAGAAGCGATGAAACCAGGGGCAAATTTCACATAGTTCAGAAGATTTCCTTGTTTCGAAAAGCTAAAATGCACGTCTGAGGGTTTTACCAAACTTCTTGCCTCGGCATGTCCACGCGGTTCAAACCGGCCTGCTCTCGTGCTCTGCTCCCACGCCCCACAGTCCCCCCGACCGGGGAGCCAAAAGGGCCACCGACACAGGGCCACCGACACAGGGCCACCGACACAGGGCGAGCGCAGCGGGTGCTGCAGCGAAAGGCCGTAACAAAAACCTCAGCACCAGCCCCTCTGTGCATCGCTGCTCAACAGAGAAATGCTGACGCGGCAAGGGAAGCTGTGGCCATCCTAATTTGTAAAAAGTTTGAATTGGTTTCTCTCTTATTCTAGTCACTGCCTGTTATCTGGAACTAGAAAAAAAAGCAGGGAAAACACCTTTAGGTCATGTTAGGTCTTGTCACCCACCTGGCTTTGACAAACAAGGACAGTGAGTTCTGTCATTAGTAAAAAAGCCGTCAAATCTCACGTGCGTGGGCATGGTGGCGCTTCACTACACACAAGGAAAAGAAATACGGTCTCCAAAATCTGTAGCATGCCAGAAGAGGTTGCCAGTAGCCGTGCCACTCTGGGTGAAGGACGGCACGCCTGCGCTGGGCTTTGTCAAACCGGCTAACGGCAAGTTTCTGGAAGGAAATCAAGATCTTTATTTTTCAGAGCATCGATAGCTCGTAGCTCCCTCAGTGCAAGAAGACGAGAGTCCATGGGCTTGAACAGACGAGTGGATGAGAAATCTTATGTAGACTGTAGGAAGTCAAAACTTTTGAAAGCAAATAGACCAAATCGTGTATTTTAAAACACAAAGTTAAAAGATACCAGTGTGCAGAGACACACAGCAGGACTTAGAAGATGGTGCTCATCACCTACCGGCTGCATTAGGCTTTCCTGAATGGCAACGGCTCCTGCCAACTTCAGAACTCGGTGGGAGCTGCTGCCCCAGGGATTCCTCTTCGGGAGCCCCTGCCGCAGGCACAGCCTGTCCCTGGGCCACCTCGGCACCCACGCCCCCGTCCGCAGCGCACCGCTCGGGTGTACCTCTGCCCTGAGGAGCTGGAGCTCTGCCCTCCCATCCCTCCTCCACTCGCTGAACCAAAACCAACCGGAGAGGTCCGGCAGCGGGCACCGCTCGGGTGCGACGCAGAGAGAGCAAGAAACATCTCCAGCTGTTGTGCTCTGCCTTTAGATTTATTTTGGCAAGCGCTGCCTTCCTGACAGATGGTGAACCGGGCAGGCGGTGAGCACACACCAGATTCAGTGCTGCGGTCAAACTGGACAAAATTGGAATTTGGAAGTGTTCACCATAGAGCAGTGCTCGCACGGACTCATTCACGTGCTGGGACCAAAGCCAGAGGCAGGCTGAGAGCAGCCCACCGGCACAAGTACCCATGGAACGTGCAAACATGCCTCCCTCTGACCATCCCTTCTCCTGCCTCTGCCCTCCAGAAGCTCTTGCAGGAATGTTGCATGCAATGAACCTGGCGCTGCTCGGCACAGAGAAGTTCCCGTTCTCCCAGGGGAGCTAAGGACGCCTTTGTTAGCAGCGGCACGGGGGCAGACCCACGGCCAAGCCTTGTCCCCCGCAGCAGAGGCTGGTTCTTTCCAGTAGACACGTCCCTGGCGAGAAGGACAGTGCTCTTCTAAGGTGTATGATTTCAATTTTCCTCCTGCAGCAAAATATTACAAAACTGTTTCTGCTTTGAGAGACCGTTCATTTTAGCACCGCTCTCCACATCACGCTGCTAAGGTACCTAAGTATTTCTGACACAGCAACATACTATTTGCTTGCAAAGACCATCTTCGTATGCGTATATTGTACACTTACTAATATACTTATGTTTGTATTTATTATTTTAATATATCGTTTATTATATCTTATTTAAAAACTAGAAAGGTACCAGAGTAACACCCCGCTGTGAAATGCAGAAGATCCACCGTACCTTACAAAAACAAACTCCCACCCAAGACGCGGAAGGTCTCGCAGCCTGGCGGAGCACAAACCGCAGAGCCGCTGGCCGCCACAGAGCACCGCGGCCAAGCCTCGGCTGGGCAAGGGCACGGAGCGCGTCTCACCGAAACCATGGGGGAACAACACAGGGGATCCACGCTCCCCATCCTGGGCCAGGACCAGGACGCTGGGACTGATCCACCCACAGCTCCTGCGGAAAGACCGGGGGACTTTTAGCCAGGACCTCGGTTTTACCTTCGCCCTGAAAAAGCACCTCCAGCTTCTCCACACCACGGCTGATCCGAGAGAACAGACACTTTTCATAGCGCCAAATCGGTTTTTAGGGATTTCCCTTGCAAACTACTCAGTGCACGGCAGCCGGCGGGCTTGCTGGCAGGAGTGGACAGGCCGGCAGGCAAAGGATGGGTTTGGAGAAGAGAACGATCCAGGAAGCATCAGCAACACGCTTCCATGTTTCTCCGTGTCTGAGGAAGACCAGCCTCGGCCTTGGAGGGCACGACCTCCCTGGCCGGCGGACACCCCCAGCAGCAGAGCAAGAGTCCTGCCCATCCGTTTTGCCGCCCCTCGGGAACGTGGGCAAAGGAATGCAGGTCGGGTGCAGGAACAAGAACCAGGAGGTGCAGCACAGGCTCACTGAAACCCCAGGCAAAACCAGGGTCTGGCTCTCAACAGTTGTCAGCGCAGCGAGAAAGACGCATCTGCCCTCGCATCCCTAAAAGGCAGCAGCAACCCTTCTTTCCAGGGCCGGCCCCACTGTTGCACGCGAAATGCCAAGGAATGATTTACCCTGCCCCCAGCTCATGCTCTGGGAATTTCCTGTTCTTCCCCTCCTCCTCCTTTTCTTCCCCCCTGGAAAGCCGCTCGCATCTGTACTTCATCAGCCCAAGCTGGAAGCTCAGGGCAGAGCAGGCGCAGGGACGGGCCGCCCGCGCCCCAGCGCCCGGCCTGCGGCACCGCAGCCGCGCTCAGCCGCCGGAGAGCAAACCTCGGTGGGACCGGGCACAAGTGTTATGACATAGTTAAGGAAAAAGCTTTTCTTCCCTTACATCCCATCTTTTGCATCTGTTTTTCTATGAAACTGCGTTTATGGCATCTAACGGTCTGATTTCACAAGCCCTTACGCTCCTATGTATTTTTCATTGCCCATTTTGCATGCAAATTTAAAGAGAAAATCCAGTAAATTGATTATTATTTAGAAGTGCTGGAGATCTATATGTCTGAAGCACCTCAGTACAAAACCTCTCTCCCTCTATTCAATGCGGTATATTTGGAAAATGAACACAGGTGCCACCTCTTGCCTCCAAGGGCCTTGAACAGGAGGAAAAACAAAGAATCTCCTTACCATTTGGGCCCCGCTTCCTTGAAGAAGTTCCCTAAGCGTTCTGCTTTAACAGACTACTGTATTGGAAAGGGAAATACCAAAAGAAGATATAATATCTATAAGATATAGTATCTACAAGACTAAATTATGCATCGTATGTAATAATATATTATTGCATCCCTATAGCACTGTATTGTATATAATATATCTTCACTGTATTATTACCTCCCTCATGCATCCATCTACCTGGACGGGTGTCCCCTCGTGCCTCAGGCCCAACCTGGGCTGTCAAAAACGGAAATAAAGCCGCCAAGTTGGAGAGCTTTTGCTGCCCCGCGGGTGGGACAAGGGGGCTTGCCTTCCCTATCACAAAAGAAACCCCCCAACGAATTCCGAGCAGATTCTCAGCAGGTTTCTCACCGGCCGAGTGGATGGGCTGAGCCAGTGCCAAGTGTTTGCTACGAGACTGACCCCAGCGCAGACGGCGGGGGGGTGGGGGTGGGGGGGCAGCGGGCACCACCCTTCCCCAGCCTCCCCCCGCTGCCTACGTGCTGCTCGGGGCTGTTTGCTGTGCAAAGGAAAAGGATGGGACAAAGCAGGTGCTGCTTCCTAAGGAAAATTAACAACGTCTATTACTGTTTTTCAAACGTGAATCCCTTGTCTGGATCTCAGTAACTTAAAAGTTGCGCTTTCCAACCCCTGAAAAAAAGTGTTAGAATAACGTCCTCCGGCGGAAAGGTACAACAGGGGCTGATTCGGACCAGGTAAGTCACGTAGGAACAACTCTACGTTCATGTGATTTGACAGAGCGGTTGCAGGATAAAAGCATCCTGCTGTGGACCGCAACGGCTACGGGGGGCTTGGGCACGGCCAAATGAGAGGAATTAGCAGGGAGGAAAAGCTGGTGGGTTAGGAGCACTAGGGAAAATTTGAAGCACATCAATACAAGTGGACGCGGATCTTATCTTCAAACCACCGCAAAATAAGTAGAGACTCCGAATGTCAAAATTGGTGGCTTGCTGTCTGTTCTCTTGTAACTCGGAAAAAACTCAGGATGTGAAAAAAAAAAAAGTTTTAGCTGACGTCGCTAAATTACGTTAGATGCTTCCAAAATGCATTTTTTTGGATTCTGGTTATCGCCGTACAATGGGACTAAAAGATAGCAAGGAACTAAATAATATATAAAAAGCAGCAACCATGCAATGAGATTCTTGATAGCGTTCATCGCATTAAACGAGTGCTTCTCTGAGAACCACGACGTCAGGCACCTTTCATGTACGATCAAAACATTGAACGCTGCCTAGGTTAGTCCTAAAAACGCTTCCCTCGGCAGAAACAGAATGTTCGATAGAGCGGCAAAAGCTTTACAGAACAGTATCTATAAGATCACATTAAATACATAGCTTTGTCTATCCCAAACTTACCCCGGCAAAGTCAACACCAGGCTGTCGGTGAGCGTGAATTGTGTCAAACACAGCCCTTGTGTCCTGCGGAATGCAGCGAGCCCTGCAACTGAATACGCTGCCGCACGTTTATCAGGAGAGAAGCGTCCATTAAGGTGATTTATTTTTTCTTTTTAAGGATCAGAAAGATTCCGGGGCTGTTTTGTACCGGAAGCACAAGATCTCTGAGTGAAGACAGAGAATGTCATTCGATTAAAACTGTAACAAAAATGAACAACTGAGCCATTTTGGTATAAGCAGGCTAGGAAAATTTCCGGATCTTTGCAAAACTCGTTGAATTTTGACTTGGTGTAATCTGCTCATTTGGAGAATTCCCTGAGTTTACATCTTTAGATATTGATACTAGTTGAGCAGACTGATAAAAAGCCATTTGCCTATTAAAAAATAATAGAAAAAAAGATTGTGCCCCGCATAAACAACTCGAAACAGAATTTATTAGGTAGTAAATGGACAAATTCAGTATGGAAGCCCCTATTTAATCTAAATTATTGAGATTCTGAAAGTAAAACTATATTTACACAACTGAATTCTCAGCCAGGAAGAGCCAAAATGCTTTATAAGCTGCTACGCAAATTGTCTGGAGTAATTCAACCTCCCGCTGAGCAGAATCACTCTCTAGCACGGAACAATTAGCAAACAGCTCCTGCCAGACAAGAAGGTCCACCAAAAACTTTGCCATGGGGGAAAAAAACATCCTCACGTGCTTGCTGAACTCGCTCCTCGCGCTCCAGGCTCATCCCACGTTACCTGGGCGGGCTGGAGGCTGCCGGGCTGCTGGCCTTTTCGCTCTGTCAGCCCCGAGCGGGCTTCCCAAGCAAACTTCCATCACCACGAAACCTAGAAGTGACAAATCATTTGCCACGTGGCAGTTCCCGACAGCAGGGAGACAACAGGGACTCGAAATCAGGCCGCCTTTTCGGAGAGGACCACCTCTCACAGCCAGAGGGATGAACCATCTGATTTAAGGTCAACTTTGTCACCAGTCCCAGGGTCACCTCCTGTGGTTTACGTGCCAGTGAACTGATCTACCTGACTCATCCGCATCCGTTCCCAGCTGCAACTCATTACATGGCCACCCACCCACCTGCAGCCACAACAAGAGGCAACTGGGTGAGAGAAAGAGATTTATATTTTTCCTCTGGGAAAGCTGCCTTAAATGCAAACTCATTGACTTGCATGGATTTGCAAACGTAACATGACAAATCTCGCAAGTGTCACATATCTCAAACCACAACCTAATGCCACGATGTTTAGATCACCTCTTTGATGCTCAAAGGCACGTATGACTTAGGAAGAATAAGATTTATGTTGACAGAATCCAAAAGGGAGGCTGAATATTCTCACACCAAATAATTGCTGTGGAAAGAGGAAGAGATGTGACTAAGTTTTAAATAATTAGACTGATTCGTTCAGTCTTTGTAAAATACAATTCCAACATTATTTTTTTTTTTACACGTAACACACAAAGGAAGTTTGTGCCCTTCTGAAGATCCATGCTCAGACTCCAAGACATCACAAAAATCGAAGGCAGGAGGGGGCAGAAGCAGGTGTGGGATTGCATAGAAGAGATTTTTCCCTAAAGGTGAATCTCGCCTGGCGTTACCTGTGTATGATGCCGAATCACAGGCTTAAAATAATAACAAATAATCCACAGGTTACAGAGTATGAAAATGTAGTCATTGTTCTTAGGAAATTTTTTCGAAGAATGGCGGACACCAGTGTCTAACCATATTGAAACTTCTAAACCCAGAGCTGTATCGAAACATGACCAAACGCAGGAAAAAAAAGAAAGCAAAGATGCTCTACTGCTGGTCAGAGGATGAAGATGTTCAAAGTACCTAAAGCTTAATCCATTTCAGGATTAAAATTGCACCAAGTGCACAGAGGAGAGGTGAATTCATAGCCTCGTTTGTACATTCATTTCCAAGAGCTGAAACCCAATTATAGGGGCATATGAACTTCATTGCAATACCTTCCATTCCTCTCAGCAATGAGTCTTAGAAAATACCATGTTGACTTTCAAAAGATTTCCAACCAGACTGCCTGTGTGCATGGGGTCAGCACAGACCTCTTGACTACGGGCAAAGTAACTTAGCTGGTAATGAAATCAGTTTCTACTCTCATGTTGTTAATTACACTGATGTCAACTCTTGTGCCAGCATCTCTGGTGGGGTGGGCACGGAGCAGCAGCACCCGGTGACGCAGGTACTCGGCCACGACCTCCCACTGCTCCCTCTCCAGGCTGTTGACAAGAACGTCACACCTTCATCTACGGAATCACAGAACGGTGGGGGTCAGAAGGGACCTCTGGAGATCACCCCGTCCCGCCCCCTGCCAGAGCAGGGTCACCCACAGCAGGGGGCACAGGAACACGTCCAGGCGGGGCTGGAATGTCTCCAGAGACGGAGACTCCCCCACCTCTCTGGGCAGCCTGTGCCAGGGCTCTGCCACCCTCGCAGGGAAGAGTTTTTCCTCTTGGATTTCACAATATACTATTTAATACCACACCTTGTACAGTATTTGTTCAGCCTAAGGAATGCTGACAGGCTGAGATGAAGGCACATCCACAGGCAATAACGCCCACGGAGGATCACTGCCCTCGGCCCGGCCCCACGGCAGGACCCGCTCTGGCAGCCGATGGAAACGTGGAGCAGCCATTTGGAGAGTCAGCCTCTGGAAACGTCCACATTCAGGGACAGTTCGAAATGTCCTTAACAAATCCGTTCATTCGAGCTGCTTTTCTTGAGACTTTTCTTGAACCTTTTGCAGCACGGGTGCTGCGGTCCTGGCTCGCCGTATGGCAGCCGATTTGGTACTGGGTTGTGACCAGAGACACTTATGAAGCAGCTTGGAGATGCTTTTCCATGCCCTGGGCACTGGCGGGAGGTGCCCAGGCTTCTCAGGGGCACCGCGGAGCCTCACGGCAACGCGGGACGCGGGGCTCGGGGCTGGGCCAGCCCCCCACAGCCGCAATGGGGCGGTTTTCAACTTCGTTCACATCGTAACACTTGCAACCGCCTGTTCAGACACCCCGAAGTTCGTTTGTTTATCAGGTTGGGAATCGCGAGTTTTTGTATTTTTTATGTACCTGCCATGCTCCTGGGGTTGCAGAGAGGAAGGGGGACACCAGGGGACCCCCCCACACCCCCACCTTCGTCACACTGTTCAACGGCGAACCCTGATATTGTTTTGCTTTCAGTAAAAAGCATTTCAAAAATCCCTCTCCTCAATCCGTGTCTGCAGAGCTGGTGCTCCGAGGGTTGAGGCTGGGGATTCCTTTTTTTCCCTTTAAAGGGGCTCTGGGGTTCGTCGCCGGGTCCCCGCCATGCGCAGCCCCGCGGTGCCGGGGGAGGGAGGAGGAGCGGGACGGAGAGGGGGGCTCTCCGAGGGGAGGAGGTACAACTTTAGAAGTCTCCATAGTCTTTTCCTTTCAGGAAACACATCCTGTTAATGTTTGACTGCTGTGGCGGTGGCTCTGTTTGTTGCAGTCGACTACGCCCTGAGGCTCACCAAAAACAGCCACAAAAACAGCCATTTCCTCTTCGTGGAGAGGTGGGGGGGCCTTTTCCTCACAGCAGTGGCTGTTCTCCCTTCCCGGCACTTGCAGCTCGGATCTCAGAGAAGGACACGGCACAGCAAATTCCTCCAGATCCTCCAAACTTGCAGAGCTCCTTTGGGATGACAGCATTCGCCTCCAGCTCGGCTTGGCTTTGAGAGAATGATATTTGTTACGGTTTGCGGGATATTCTGAAGTTCGCATCTGGAAAAAAAGGCTTTTGGAGCAGCGCCGGTTGATTTGGAGGACTCGGCGCGCTTGGCACGCTGCTAGCGAGCCCCGGCTGCTAGCTCTGCCCCGGCGGCGGCTCAGGCTCTCCTGCCCCGAGACTGGATTCTTTCTGGATTCGCCTCGTCTCACAAGGAATGGACCTCCCTGTCGTTCAGTTCAGCACAGGACTGGCATTACTTATCAAAGTGCAAGAAGGTGGATAAGCCAGAGCTGGGAAGGACCTAAAAAAGCTTCTCTGTGTTCTTATTTTATGGAATTCTCCTACCTACCTCGCAAAATTCTCATTTCCTTGATCAGAAACACCTCTGGAGTTGACTTTGAGAATGAACGGTGATGTCCTCTAGCCATTCCTAACAGCCTAGCAAAGCTGCCTCTGCTTCAAGCCCAAGTTCAATGTGCTGCAGCTGATCGAGACCTCGTGTCTTCTGCAAATAGAGACTGGCAGCGAGCTGACAGTCAGATATGACTGTCCAGAAACTGGTAGCCACAGCTGTGTTGGTAGCCCTGGTCTCACTTATTCTTAACAACGCAGCTGCCTTTACTCCCAACTGGGTATACCAGGCGCTGGAGGATGGGCGAAAGCGCAGCGTGGGGCTCTGGAAGATGTGCTGGCTGGCAGAAAAGAGCAGAGGAGGTGGAAGCACGAGTGCCAGGCACGGGCAAGGGGAGGAGCGCGAGTGTGAAGCCCTGGGCTGGGGTTCAGAGTCAGCTGGGTTCCAGGAGTCGCGCAGCACTGTCAAACGTAAGTTCAATCTCTTCTCTTCTCTGCTAGCTCACGAATGATACGGTGTACCTGGTCCCCGGGTGATTTATAGCCTAGCAGAGCCTCCTGAAATCATTGTTAACTAGTTCAAACATCTCTGAACGTTCCTCTCCAAATAAATTAAATTGGGAAAATAAGAATAATTATGTCCACCAGCGATGAACTAAACTCCTCCTCCTCCCACCCCAAAAGCAGTAATTCACATTGTGCTGTCTGGTCTGTACAGTGTATGGAACGATGTACTTTGAAAAAATAATCTGTGAATCGTAAATCTGGAGCTTTGAGACATCTGCTGCTCTCTGTTCCCTCTCGCCTTCCTGCTACAAGCACATCCCTTCCTGCGCGGTGCATTAAACCCCAACCACAGTTGCTCTGAAAAACGTAAAACTTTAACGAAAGACCAAACAAACAAACAAGCACAAGCAAAACAAAAACAAGCCAACAAAAAAAGTATTTAGATGCCATGCTAAGTTATTTCTCCCTTCTGTTTCCTTTTGTTGGAAGTGCCAGGAGTGGAAAAGACAGAACTAGTTTTGGTAAAAACAGGTATAATTGAGATAGGCCTTAATGCATGCAACTGTTCTTCTTGGTGAAAATACACAAATAGTATATACTGCTTTGGGAACACGAAAATCAGTTGGCATGGTGTGTTCCTCATTTTGCAAATTCACACGCGTGGGATCTGAAGAACGCCGATAGCTTAAACTGAGCTGGTTAAAAGTTTTGGGTAAGACGAAACCTGTAAGCCAATGATGAGAATTATAAAGCTAAATAATTAAAAAGCGCACCTTACTCATCACATCCACAAAGTTAACAGCGTGACGCTGGCTCTCATTGAGAAACTAGAGCAGGGCTGTGCTTGGAACACCCGCGTTCAGCTGGGACACGGTGGCTGTGACCACAGCTCGCCCAGCAGCTGGTGCGGGGCCGGGGCTGCGAGCCGCGGGGCTGGGGCTACGAGCCGTGGGGCCTCGGGGGCCCTTCCCGCGGCCAAATCAATGCTTTGACCACATACTTCAAGGAATCGCATTTAGCAGAGCAAATGCCTATAAACCTCATACCTTGACAGTCAGTAGGATTTCCCAGAGATTTTAACAGCGCTTATAAACAGCCCTGGTGCCTCTGAAGGACGGCAGCTTTAGTAACATAAGTCATTTTAGATAGATTTTTTTTCTTTTTTTTTTTTTTTATGGTTTGAAATGCGGAGAAAGAGCCAAATGCTCTGCTCCTCCTGACAGTCTCTTATATCCCTCTGGAGACGAAAACAAAGAAATACGAGAGGAACGCCTTTTTAAAAACTGCTTTAAGGGGGACCCATTCCGTACCATGTTTTCCAACAAAATTGTGCAGCAGCTTTTTTTGCACCTTTGCTAACATTAAACCTCCATAAATCAAAAACCAGAAAACTTCCGAACTGTTATAAAGCCCTAAACCTACCTTGGAATTGTTTTTTAATCGCAAGAACTTTTGTAATGACGTATAATTATAAAAAGGAGGAGGTCATTGCAAAAGTACTTTGTGATGTGTCTCGGCTACTTCATCACTGGAACCACCGCCCCAATTAATATTGACGAGGCGTGTTCCGATTTGAAAACCATGCATACCATTCACAAATTCTAGAAGTACGTGTTCTGTATTCAACAGCCAGAATGAGCTCCTGCCTATTGAATTTGCCTCCCGCGGCGTTTTAAACACAAAACCTTGTATTTCGTGCTGTGCCCATCGGGTCCGTCGATGGGTGGTGCTAGAAAGGCTGGCAGAGACGTACCGCTTTCCCAGCAGGATTGCACGGGCAGCAAATTTCATACGTCCGACAGAAGCAAAACGTGATGGACAATTTTAAAATTTCAAAGTGATAATTATAACGTGACCAAGTCCCCAGAAGAATTCTCTAACAGGCACTCTTAAAAATTCTGATTTAAAGGAGGACTTTGAAGCCCAATGACTCGTTTGTATGGGAATAAACCATCCGTTCGCTGTTTGATCTGGCAGCAAATAATAAGCAAAAGGCCGATTCTGAATCTTCATAAAGCATTTAAACGAAAATCTCACCTCTGCAGCTGTGCCACGACAAACTAAGGGGGAAGCAAATTTGTTGCACGTATTTTTAAGACAAATATGTTTCGTGGATTGTACACATAGTCAATATGAGCCTGATTCTGCATCCCTGTCTTTGTCACTGCAAAGAATTTCTCTACTAAGAAATCACACGTTATTTTAGTAATATATACAGCAATCCTCACCTGTCAGTTATAGATAAATTACAATGTGTGTAATTATATGTGATAAATTATGTGTGTGTGTATGTATACGCATACATATAAAAAAAAAAATTCCTTCCTCAACGATAAAAGTTAACGTGTAATATTTTGGATGCCATTTTTAGAACAACAAACAGAAAATACGTTCTTCCAATAGCCATGCAAAAAAAGGCCACAGTCTCGCTCATATAAAAAAAAAAAAAACCAAAATTATATATATACACACGCACATACCTATTTGGGGGACAAGTTATCTATCTCACAGCTCAAAAGAAAAAGTGGAAAACCTTTGAGAATTTGCCTTTCCATATCCTGGTGACTTCTGTGCAGGTGGAAGGTAAATCAACGGCCAACCGCCCTGAACAGCCCTACCCTAAGCAGGTTCACTCACTGGCAGAGAACCACATTCTTAAATCCTATTTTTCACTGACTTTCACTGCCCCCTCTTTTTCCCATTGAAAGAATTGGCAAAGCTCCTTTTCAGGGGACACAACAAAGCTGGGGTGGGTGGTTTGGGGGTTTTTTTTATCCCCTCATCATGCACGCAGCTCAAGCAAAATGGTTCGCAAGAAAAATTATGGGAGTAGCTTCTTATGTCAGGACTTGCATGTGCTTAAACTAAAAATAAACTACAGCAACTTGAAACACATAATAATTAAAGGTTTGCGTATTTGGGGTAAAAGTCAGAGTAAACGATCTGTGAAAAGATCGCGTGGGGAATGAACTGAAGAGGTCAGTGTGATGGAGCATGTCTGCCAAAAGCCGTTCCAGAAACACAAAGTCGAATTCCACACCAAACACTCTCTCATCCAATTCCCCGCTACCAGGGGGCCCGGGTGAATTATTTTACCGTAACACAGACCGCGGGAGCAAGAGGCAAACGAAGGTGTGCTGCACGCGAATCCTATGACGGAAATGCCGCATCAAGGATATTAAAGCGTCAGTAAAGCACCGCTGGTGTAAATACCAAGAGACGTCAAAGACAAGGGAGATTACAGATGCTGCAGCAGAGAGACGCTGTGAGAAAAAAAGATTAGAAATAGGGGAGAAAAAAAGAAATCCAGGGACAGGAGTAAATTATATAAAAATATTATAGGGAAATGAAGTATCTCAATGCGAACTATTTTGGCAAGGTGCAACACAAGGAACGTGCCTGATTTTGGTCCTAGGGGAAGGCACCTCAGCTCTGCTCTTCCAGCTCCAGCCTTGCTGCTCCTGGCAGGGGATCTCGGGCCCTTCCGTCTATCCTCACCCGCTGCTTTCTCTCCTTCTCGCCATGTAGTCCTGCAGCCTTCTTTCAACCATCTGCGACGCTAAAAAGCTTCTATGAGACAGTTCAAATTACTAACAGCAAGAAAATACCCAGGTTTGGAGTGGAAGGTTTGGGGCGGGGGGATGAGATGGGGTTTTCTGCATGGTTGTTTTCCTGTTGGGTTTAGCAGTGATATCAGGTGTCCGCTAAGTCCTGCTTCTAGCACAAGCCGAGGAATGCAAGTGTGATGATGGGCGAGACAGCTCCTTTATAGTGGCAACAAACTACCAGGTCTGAAATCTTTGCTTAGGCTGGGAATCAGAGCCCACTTACGAGGACACCCATCAAAGATTTTCTAACACAGACAAACCACTAGAAGATACAAATTTAAAGGCTTCACCTAGAGCTCAAACGGCCCCTCTTCAGAACGCTTCAAGGAAACCTAGCCAGGTAGCCTAACTCTCCTGTCATCTGAGCGAGGGCAAAGAAATTTGCCAAAAGTTACGGAGATTTGATAGGACAAGAGGAAATGGCCTCAAGTTGCACCAGCGGAGGGTGGCAGAGCCCTGGCACAGGCTGCCCAGAGGGGTGGGGGAGTCTCCGTCTCTGGAGACATCCCAACCCCGCCTGGACGCGTTCCTGTGCCACCTGCTGGGGGTGACCCTGCTCTGGCAGGGGGTGGGACGGGGTGATCTCCAGAGGGCCCTTCCAACCCGACCACTCTGTGATTCTGTGGGAGGTTTAGGATGGATATTAGGAAAAATTTCTACACAGAAAGGGTTGTCAGGCATTGGACCAGGCTGCCCAGGGCAGCGCTGGAGTCGCCATCCCTGGAGGTATTTAAAAGCCGGGCAGACGTGGTGCTGAGGGACGTGGGTTAGTGGTGGTTTGGGCACTGTGGGGTTGATGGTTGGACTCAATGATCCGAAAGTTCCCTTCCAACCTGGACAATTCTATGAGATATCGTTTTAGAGCTGTTGCAAAATTCCCTAGCCTGCATCTCTTAACCATTCCAAAAATGCCCACAGTAGAAGCACACACTTAGTAACACCTTGGGCAGGACAGCGTGTCCGGAGTACCCAGCACTCAGCTTTGCGCCTGCTCAGTGCCCGAGCAGACACAGCACGCCGAGCAATGCAGCCGCACGCAGGGACACGCGAGCTGCCTCGAGCAGCGAGAACACCTCCCTGCACCACCAGTGATGCCCTCTCACATCAGACCTGCTCAAAGCCACCGCCACCTACGGCCTGGCCCAGCACCAGGCGGGTAACACTGCGTTGCGCTGTGCGAACACACCGGATGACTTGGAATCAGCTATTTTTAGCCGTGCCGCGCGGTACAAATATGCCCTTAAGCCCTACTGTGCTACAAGGCTATCTCTGGGCGGACAGATGGAGCTGATTTATTCATTAGCCGAGGTCACAGCCTGTCCCTTTTTGTCTAAAGAACATTTTGAACAATGTGGAGACGCAGGAATAGGGAGGGGTTTATACAGATACAAAAACCTTGCTTGGTTCTTCAGGGCTCCAGAAAACGTAACGAAAATCCCAAGAGTGGCAAGCATACCTCAGCTACAGATGCCCAGACAAGAGAGCTCTGGCTAACGAAGCTCTCACAGGGAGGCAGAACCAGTGCCAGGGAGAGGCAGGTTATCACAAGCGACTGCGTGACTGCCAGAGGGACCACACGCAAGCACCTGTCCGGCCTAAACGTATGATGGATGCGAACACACGTGGACTATGAAACACAGCGGCTGAGGCGAGACGCCGCTGGGCCTGGCAATAAGGAGCTGCCGGTTGCTTTCGTGCCCGCGTCCCACCGCATTTGCGCACATTTCCAGCGTCCGCAGATTCCTCTGAAATGTGGCTGGATGGAAGCCAGGCCGAGTCAAGCAGCTGAGCGTGTCGCAGACACGTTACCTTTTCAGAACGTGCAGATGAAGAAAGGCATTTGGAGGAGACAGGGACTACCACGAGACTGAAAAAAGCCCCAAACCTTATTGTATATGTGGTTATATACACGGTGCATATAAAACATATATTATGTACCTGGTTGCCTGGTAAACTGCTCAGGCTGTTACACAGAGACGGAGGGCGGCGCAGACAGCTGGGGCTTGTGCTCTCTCTTCCTAACATCTACAATATGATCAATATTTAAATAAGTGAAATTATTCATTTAATGGTAGAGACCCACTGGAGGTGAATTGTAAGAGGTCTGGCTCTTCAAATTAGAGCAAACGCTCATTTTAACGGGGATTTTACCGTACCGTGTACTTATTTTGGAAAAGTTCAAAACTTTTGGGGATTTAGGACAGGAAAGTGAGCATAATAGTGTTTCAATACCGTACCTTCACATGCATTGTACAGAAATATTATCAGAGAAATCAATGTTTGATTACTCTCACTATCAAGCCTTTGTATTTGATTAAAGCGTTGAGCCAAAGTGGCTAGGGAGCTTTTGAAAATTTCAGATTAAACGCATTTATTACAGCCACCAACACCGATTACCCTCCTGACATTTATAAACAGGCAAAGCATTACACGTAGACAACAAACACCTCAATAGGAACCATGTACCAGCCTCGTCTGTTAAAACTGATCACTGTATAATAGCAGCGGTCTCAACGGTGAGTTGGGAAGGTCCCCATTTAACCATGAGCACTTTTAACGTCGAAAATAGCTGATGTAGCTGTGTCTTCACTCCCAAAGTAACTCAAGCTGTTAAAAAAGCAGCCCCCAACCAGCCAAGCAAGCACACACTGCTCTTCCCCAAACAAGATCTGTGTACCTTTCCAACTAACCCTGCACCCGTGAAGTTTCATGCCCAGATGAGCTCATGCAGTTCCAAATTACCTACAGGAGGGACAATTTCACCAGTTTGTCACATCAGAACATTCTTTCAGTTGGGTCAACACAGATCCCACCCCACCCCACCCCCTGCTTTTTAAAAATTATTTTTAAGTGAAAAAGCATAAATTGCATGCTAACCAGGAGATGAAACAAAGCAGAATAAGTGACTGTTCTCATTTTTAAGATATGCAGCCAGCAACAGAACGTATCGAGGACTCCTTGCGGCTGAAAGCTATACGGCTGCTCGCGGAGATTTACCGCGAAAAGAGAGAGGGAGAGACTTTGCTTTCCAGGATGAAGTCCTGTCCTTACAATAAGACAAGCCAAAAAACATCCGCGTGCGGGAAGGGATAAACCGATGACAAAGAAACTAGGTTCCGATCTGTTTCACTTTTAAGAAAGCAGCGTATATTCACACCACCAAAATACATCTGTGTCGAAGAGGCAGTGCTTTAATTAAACCCTGCCACCCTGTCGGTCGTGCAAAGGTGCACTGAGATACTGCCAGCATCGGTGTTAGTTTGTCTCACAAACACCTCTAAAGTGTCTCAATACATTTCCTAATTGCCACTCTGAAAGAACAGCTCAAGAGGTCAACAACATCAACACCACGAATTTAAACCAACAGAAGAAATGAAGCGTTCAAAGACTTCATAAATAGAGCACGTGATGCTGACCATCAATAAGTAACTACAGTGGTTCTGTTTATTATCTCTTGACTAGAGAGAGTTGGTTTTTGTTTTTTTTTTTTAAATTATAAATAAGGGTTTCTTCTAGAATTATATATTAACACAAAATTCAGTTCTCCAGGTCAGAACTCGGCTTCACTAACGGCAAGACCGTAAGAGGCGGCAAGACAGAAGTCTAATAGAGAGCCGGCCTGAAGGGCATCACTTCAGCTGTTTTGCAAAGCATTATTTCACGTGTCGAACGAATCAGAGCTCCCATGAAAAAACAGTATCAGCCCATTTCAGTAAAAGCGTACTATTCTGGCTTTTCCCAACGTTTGGATGCTTGGCTTTGCATTTCCGAAGTCCCTATGGCGTGGATTTTAAGAATTACTCCAAAAGGCTGAAAGAGTAGAACTCTGCTGTACAAAACCATGAGCTAAGCCCAAACTGAATCATGGGCGGGCTTCAAACCTTGAGGTTGGCGCACAGGCACAACCGTAACTTATTTTCCAAATGCCTCGGTAAGCGGGGCAGGCAGAAGCCGCCCAGCGAGGGCTGGGAGCTGGGACAGAAGGAGCTCCGCTCTGGAGCGTCGGGGCTGCAGGAACGCATGCGAAGGCCGTAGTCAGTGCTGTGGCACGTCCACTGCTCTGGGACAAGGTGATGTGACGAACGTGCCGAGCACTGCTGAGCTTTCTTTCAGGGCATTTGGTTGCCAGCTATGGTTCCGTTAAGGCAGCGTATACTGGGACTTTGACTGCTTACTGGAGTGAATATCGATAGGACAGCAGGAGATGCCTTCCTTATCTCAGGATAACACCTCAGCAAAACGTCAAGTTCTAGAGGAAAACCATGTACTCTGTTAGAATCCCTTGATTATATTAGAGAAAATCGAATTACTGACCTAGTTAGATTACTTTTTAACAGCAGAACATGGTCTCAGCCTGCAGACACCCAGCCCAAGAAGACGAAGCCTAGCAAAGTTACAAGCAACTGAAAAAGGGTTCTTACAAAAACAAATGGAGCAACTCAAGCATGAGAAGTATTAACAGTTCCACCCATAATTATGTAGAAATCCCTATTTCAGAAACACAACCGTTTATCCTCCTTTTCAGAATAAAGTCACGTATGACCGTTAAGTATTTACGAAGACAATCAGATACATTTCGGAATGTATACTCAATAAATCGATTAATATATAGTATAATCGATAAATAAACCCAAGAACCATAAAAAGGAAAGCACAGTGATAGAATACTTTTTTTTTTTAATTCCTTTCATCATAAACATAGCAACCATTGAATTCCTCCTACAAAGTCTGCCTTTTTATATTGACAGCGAAAAAATGGTTAATAACTGAATAATGTTTAAGAAGCAAGTCAACAATTAGAAGGTATTACACTCAGAACTCTAGCTGGTTGGAGTAATTTTTAAAATTGATACCCAAAAGGGTAACTTCTGGTTAAAAGAAAACTGAAGCCAAACACAACTAAAGTAGTTGTTTAACACCAAAACAATCAATAGGAACAAGGAAGCAAAATTCCTCAGATTTAAAGTAAGGATAAACTGCCAGATGTCCTCAACTTAGCAGCAGCCTAAGGTGTCTAAGGTACCCATCAGCGAAGCATAAACCAACTCCTGCCTGTCTAATTACAAAGATTAAATAGGCTTTTTTAGATGGAGGACGTTTTGCGTCCCGCAGCGGGGATACGGCAGCAGCGGGCCCACAGTCAGCTCCCGCGGCTGAGCGGGCAGGCGGGGAAACGGGGACGCCGGGGTGCGACGTTGGGAGCCCCCGCTGTTCCGTGCGGCCGTGAGACTCTTCCCAGGGCTGGTAACTTCATAAATTACAGATGCTGGACTGAAGTTTGCACTAAAAATTTTCTTCAAGAAAACCAGTATTTCTCAGGTTTCTCTTTAGACAAATATTAAAATATCTTGGGCCATTTAGTTTCTGTGCTTTAATCAGTCAAAAGCTTGAATTCCTGCCCATGGTTGTTTTTTCCCCTATATGCAGGCAGAAAACAGGCAGAAAACCTCACTTTTTAAGCAATTAGCATAATCTGATTTTTTCAGTGAGATCATCCTTCCTCATTATCCAAAACCACTGCAAATTACTCTCCGATATGACTAACCTACTCCTGCAAAGCACAAATAGCCCTGGGGCCATCGCGGAACATAACAAAACAGAATTGCTGCTCGCAAATAACAAAATCAAATGAACATTTCTAATCCAGAGGGATACATCTGGTCTAGGAAGTGAGCAAGACGATGAGGAATTTGAATTGGTCTCATCCCTGGAGTTTGGGTTTTGACCCTTGACTGATCGCTGTGTTTTAAACAAAGCGGAATTCATTAGCCAGTACCCCCAGCTGTACGGGAGACCCAGCTGGATACCCAGCCCATGAATTAACTACTTCTCAGAGTAAACTGGGATCAAGATGGGCGTCCAGAAGGAAAAAAATCAGAGAGACTCGCATTTTGTATCGATGAACAACGCCCGCTTAGAGCAGAGTTTTGGAGCCATTCAGTGGCTTTCCAGTTCTCGACAGGCAAGTTGCACCTTCAGGGAGGGGAAGGAAAGGTACGCAAAAAGCCGTGGACAATAGATTCTTGAAGCTAATCGTTAACAAAATCGCAACCAGTAATTACGCAGACATTATAATCATTGTATGCCTCCTGTTCAACAAACTGCGGCTAACATAAATCGTTCCACAAAAGTTGATGAAGTCTGCGGTGGCCACAGAAAGTTACAGGGGGATCATGGCTACTGTAAATGAAGCAGAAATGGTTGAACAGATGATCCTAAATTCACACTAATTATAAAGCGTATAGAAAAGACGTCAGAATGGGCTGAAGCTGGCTATTGAGGAATTTCAGGTTTACATATCATTTAAAATAGCAGCGGGCAGAGTAAAAGAGCACAAAGGTAAACTCTAAATTTCACAGCTCTTACAAAAACTATACTGCAGCCAGTTTTATAAGAGATGAGAAATAGTTATTCCGGGATTGAGCAGTCATTCAAGCAGGAAAAGAGCACTGTGGCCTGGCCTTCCCCAACGGGACTTACACCTTCAGCGTCTTTGGGTACAGGCTCTGAAGAAATGCTTTGAAACCGCACACTCAGTTCTCTTTCCCAGAGTTGTCCATCGCTTGCCCACAAAAAACGGAGGCCAGAGCTGCTTTCCACAACTACCACCTTTTGGGGCGGCAGGTTTGACGGTGCAGCAGCTCCACTTAGGGTCGTGTACGTACAACATGGAGTTACCGCGTGCTGAGCCGACAACGCACAAAGTTGCAATGGCCATGAGTAAGAAAGCACAGGTGTCTGCAGAGTGGCACTTTCAGGCTGAACAGAATTAACAAGCTCCACTGCGAGAAGAATGCAGTTTATAAGAGTTATACATTATTAATTATGATCCCCGCCCCCCCGAGGAAGAGGAACCGTTACAGTTCTGGAACAAACCCAAAAGATGACAGACTATACATTAAACTTGTTAGAATATCCTAAGAAAGATGAAAGATGGAAAGGTACTCAATTCTTGTAATACCTTATTCCATAAAAATAACTGTCTTCACACTTAATGAAATCATACCAGCTGCTTCCTCCTTATCCTACCTATCGTCATCCTGTTGCGAGTCCAACCTGGACCGTGCGCAACCTTCTTTTTGGTTAAAAGAAGCAGCGATGCAAAATAGCACTTGGGTGTCCACATCTCTCCGCAGAGTGCAGTGTATCAGCGAATAAGCATCCCTAAGGCTGGAGTCCGTACGACCAGCAGGAAGGACCATCAGTGCGACACGTCCCGTCCTGCTACCCTCTCCGACTGCAGGAGAGGACAGCGATCACAGGATCGTTATTTAAAGACTAAATTATTAGAAATTCTTTTGGAACTCAACCGAGTCACGGTCATACAATTCCTATTTTTAGCATGCTAGATCTACGATCATCTACGGCAAAGCCAAAATAATTTATAATTCAGTTCAGTGTTAAAAAGAAGTCGCGGATAACAGTGAAGGCAAAAAGCTGGTGTTTGTTAGTGTCAAGGGGTAGTATGTATTTCTGGGACAAGCTTCAGACATTTAGAAGGCTGAAAATATATATATATATATATATATATATATAAAATAAAAAAGGCTCTTTTTAAAATAAAAAAGGTCACGCATGCTATGCACAGACAAGGCAACAGAATGCATTATGGCTGTAAGCCAACTATTTTAATTGGACCCTACAGATAGCTCTGTCAATGAGCTAAAGTACATCAACAATAATGGCTGCAAGCCTGCCCCTTACTTAGTACCCTTCTCCTTTGAAAGTCAGTGCTCTCCCTCCAGCAAGCATTGGTCCTCGAAGTATTACAGACGTCCCTTTAAGGGGAAAAAGAGAAGAGCGCTCCAAATGCTGAGAGTCCTACCGATATTTACACAGCTCAGGCTTCTTAACCCGAGTCTGCTCTCAGCCAGCATGCTTCAAGACCTGTAAGCGTTTAACGTGGCAAGAGATCGAAATGCTCCCGACGCTAGAAAGGACGGGTTTGAAAGTTAAGACGCAAAAATCTTTGAGCAAAATATTTTTTTGAGTGAAATTATTTTCCTCTCGGTCAGAGATGAACTCACTAGGAAAAACCAAAAATACTTCGTGTGTTATCTTCCTAACGTTTTATTCAATCTGAAAAAGTTTAGCAGACTATGGTTCTTAACTAACTCTTTCTGATACGGTGTTTTATTAAATTTTAACGAAATCATGACTTGTTACTCGTAACACTAGAAGGTAAAGATGACCTACGAGGGGAAAATAAAGGGTAAACTCATTTTTATGACCCACAGAAGTAGACCTAACTCAACAATTACCACAATGAAGTCTACTCTAGCTTGCTTATATCAAGTTTTGTTTTCTGGACTTCCTAGGAGTCTCCTTGGAATGCCACGAATCAAATTCTGGTGGTCAGTGCACCCACCGAACTTAGAACCAGTTAAGTCAACTTTTGAAAATCTGGTGAATATTCATGTCCAGAGTCTGTCTTTCTTTAACATATGCCAACTCAAACACCGAGTTGCTTCTATTTCAGAATAGCAGCGACACATTAACAAGAGATGGTGAACTGGCACAGTGATATTTACAATTCCCACCTTTTGCTAGAGAGGAAGGAAAAGAATGAAAACAGGACATCCACCAGGTTAACAGGAAAAGTAGGAAAAAAGCCTGACTAAAAGTACACAACTTTGCAATGAATATATTTCATTTATTACCCAGCTGGGAGACACATTTTAATCAGGTTTCTAGCCAAGGCTCCAAACATCTATGTCTGTAACTATTTCTGCATTTATTCTTTATATTTAATATAGAATCATAGAATATCTCAAGTTGGAAGGGACCCACCATAAGGATCGAGTCCCACTCCCTGCTCCTTGCAGGACTACCTAAAAATAAACCGTATGACTAAGAGCATCCTTCAGACACTCCTTGACCTCCGACAGGCTTGGTGCCATGGCCACTTCCCGGGGAAGCCTGTCCCAGGGACCAGCCACCCTCTCAGTGAAGAGCCTTTTCCTAAAGTCCAACCTGAACTTCCCCTGGTGCAGCTTCATTCCATTTCCTTGTGTCCTTTCACTGGTCACCAAAGAGATCAGCGCCTCCCCCTCCGCTGCCCCCCTTAAGGAAGGTGCAGGCTGCCATGAGGTCACCCCTCAGCCTTCTCTTCTCCAGGCTGAACAAGCCAAGTGACCTCAGCCACCACTTGTAAGTCGTGCCCTCGAGGCCTTTCACCATCTTGGTCGCCCTCCTCTGGACGCACTTTCATAGTTTGATGTCCTCCTTGTACTGAGGTGCCCAAAGCTGCACACAGCACTCGAGGTGGGGGCCACACCAGTGTAGCATCAATCCCCTCCCTCGCCCGGTTCACGATGTCATGCTTGATCCAGCCCAGGACATAACTGGCCCTTTGGGCTCCCAGGGCACACTGATCACTCCAGTTCAACTCTCCAACAACCCAAACCCCCAGATCTCTTTCTGTGGGGCTGCTCTCCAGCCTCCTGTCCCCCAGTTTGTACATATAACCAGGATTACCCCATCCCAAGTTGAGAATCCAGCACTTGCTCTGTTAAATTTCATACAGTTGGTGATTGCCCAGCTCTCCGTGAGGCCTCTCTACCCTTGAGGGAGTCCACAGCTCCCCCTAGTTTAGTACTGTCAGCAAATTTACTTAATGTCCATCCAATTCCTGCATCCAGATCATTTATAAAAACATTAAAGAGCGCTGGCCCTAAAACTGAGCCCTGGGGAACCCCGCTGGCCAGCCTGATGTCACCCCATTTACTATAACTCTTTGAGCCCAACCCGTCAGCCAATTGCTCACCCAACGTATGACAGACTTGTCTCGCTGTGTGCTGGGCAGTTTATCCAGAAGGATACTGTGAGAGACAGTATCAAAAGCTTTGCTAAAATCCAAACCCACCACATTGACTGGCTTCCCTTGGTCAACTAGATGGCTGACCTTGTCATGAGAGGAAATGCAGATGGTTAAGCAGGACTTTCTCCTCATTAACCCGTGCTGGCTGTGACCAATGACTGCCTTGTCTCCCAAGTGTTTTTCAGTAACTCCCAGAACAACCTTCTCCATAATTTTACCAGACACTGAAGTGAGACTCACAGTTCTGTAATTACCAGGGTCTTCCTCCTTACCCTTCTTGAAAACTGGGACAACGTTTGCCAGCTTCCAGTTGACTGGGACCTCTCCAGACTCCCAAGACCATTGAAAAATAATGGAGAGGGGTCCCACGATGACATTAGCCAGCTGCTTCGGTGCCCTGGGATGGATCCCATTGGGCCCGATAGATTCATGTGCATCCAGCTGGAGCAGCAAGTCTCAAACACGTTCGAGGTCGGCTGGGAGTTTACCATCCGCCCCAGTCAGGGTCTTCCAACACAGGGCGCCAGAGGTCCCAGCACCCATCACTGGGGCCAAAGACAGAGGCGAAGGCAGCATTAGATGTCTGTGCCTTGCGTATGTGTGAGGTGACCAGCCTCATCAACGTTATCTCTGGTCCTCCTTTTGCTGTAAGCGCGTTTTAAAAAGCCCTTTTGTTTTCCTCCACAGTTGCTGGCTGGCTTGAACTCTAATCAAGCTTTGGCCACACGCATTTCTGCCTACAGGGGCAAACAGCAGTCCTATAGCCCTCCCATGTCACCTCTTGCTTCCAGTGTCCATGCACTTCCCTTTTCTGCCTAAATTCTAGAAGATCCCTGCTCAGCCAAGCCGGCCTCTGCCCCGCTTGCTTGACTTTGGACACTGCGCTCTTCAGAGATGGCTGTTAAATAGTGGCCAGCATTCATGGACCCCAGTACCTTCAAAAACAGACTCCCAGGGGACCCTACTGACTAGCTCCTTCAGCAGCCCCAGGTCTGCTCTTCCCATATCCGTGGTCAAAGTTTTGCTGGCAGTTTTTCTCCTATCGCCAACGATTTGAAACTCAACTACTTTGTGGTCACCATGACCAAACCAACCACCAGTCACCACTTCGCCCTCGAGTCCCTCTCTGTTTACAAACTACAAACCTAGGAGGGCACATTTCCCAGTCGGCTCACTCAGTACCTGCACCAAGAAACTACCTTCACTGTGCTTCAGAAACTTCCTGGACCCGTTTGTGTCCACTGTATGATATTCCCAGTTATGTCTGGGAAGTTAAAATCACCCATAAGGCCAAGGGCAGTTGATTTAGAGATATCCCTTAATTCCTTGTAGAATAATTCATTGCTGTCGTTGTCCTGGCTGAGTGGTTGATAGCAGACACCCAAAACAACATCCACTAAAATATATATGAACTAATATATATTTTTTAATAAAGTAACTTTTTACTTATAGATGTAAATTATGCCATACCACCTCATTCAGAACTGCCAAGTGTTGGCAACATTGCGATTCTGTAACTGTTTCCCTCGTTGCACAGATAGAAATACAAGGGTCTCTCCAGTGCATCCAAAAGATTAATAAATGTTAAAAGAAGGAAAAGTTAAGAATCCACTACACAAAGCTTCCTTAAGCCAAGCAGATGTTAGCATTAACATGCACAGGAAGTTTTCTAGGACAGTACAGATGGACTAGGTGAAAAGAAATCAGGGTGTTACAGATTTGTCTTTGGGATGATTATCAGTTTAGGGCCTTGAAAACCTATTTATGAACTAAGGTTCCACTTCAACCAGTGCCACAGAAACGCAAACCAAACACCATTCCTGCCCCAAACAATTCTGCTACTAATTATAGACAGAATCTTCCCAGGGCAAAAGTCGAGCACCTCCGGTGAGCCATCCATGGCAATTAGCTGCTTGTTGGATACAAGACTGCTTTGCACTGAAGCAATAGCTAAGGGATACTGTGTACCTAAAGGAAAGATTCAATACACATCCTGAAGAAAATCCTTTCTTAATCAGACCATGGGGAACGCAAGGGACTGCTGGGAGGAGGAATGATGTCTGAGAATCATTTTCTATGGACTGACATATTTTACCTGCCTGCTTGAGACAGGATTTTCTTATTCCCAATTTTGTATCGTTTTAACTTGATGCTTACTTCTTCTGTTTCCCTAGTGCAGTTTGACATGATGCGTGCCTGTAACCTCATCGCCACCGTTGCTCTGACCGCTGGCCAGCTCATCTTCGTCCTGGGCCTGATGGAGCTACCCATCATTTCCCAGGACACCCAGTGGTGGGAGGAGGCCATAGCTGCCGTGTTCCAACTTGCCAGTAAGTCCGCTTGTTTTTACTGATGGAAAAATGCTTAGTCTCTATTAAATCCAGGTGGAAAAGAGTTTCTTGCTTTATAAATCTTTCAAGAGACACAGAAGAGCAGAAAGGCCTACATCTAAAAGTAAGCTCGTTGCCTCTCAAAAGCTCTCCCCAAGAGATTCTGCAGTACATGAATAGAGCTTTTATCTTGCGTATATCAGGAGGAGTCTTCTGCCAACCAAGAAAAACAAGCCTTTATTGTTTCCTATGAAAGCAGGAAGGCAACCATGAAAGAAAGAAACTGGATGCAATGTAATCCCACAATTTATCAGGACAAAATATACTGAAGGAACTGTTTGTAAGCAGAGCAGGACGGTGGAGCAAATTTTTGAAAGTCTTGCTGAAACACGGTTATTTGCTTTTAGTTAACTGTGTTTTACTCAATGACCATCAGCTGGATTTTGACAGACAGATATGTCTGCAATCCAGCAAAGAAAACCAAAGTCAATTCTTAACATTGCCTGCTATTCCCACAGCAATTCTCATGGACACAGACTGTCTACAGAAATGAATGAGAAAAGGAGGAAATGGTTTTATCACAATTCCATGCTGACAGCATGGCAAAAAACTGTAAAGATTTTGCAATGATACCTTCTTTTACTACATAAAATAAGTCACTCAGTATTCATTACACCAAGAGTCCAATCCTAAAAGACATCCATGCATGAAACTGTCATTAATGGAGTATAACATTCAGGCTGCTTACAAGATTGGATTAAAAATATATCATCATCATTATTGTTATTATTATTAATGTAAACAACAGGTTATAATAAAGTAATGCCATTTTATTTTAAATTTCCGTTTCAACTTCAAAACCTCAGAATATTTAGAATGATATAAACCTATGAAACCCCAGGTTCACACTGCAGCAAGATCAGAATGCAGCCTAGGTCATTTAAATCTGGTCCTCACAGCAATAAATAACCATTAAGGATGAGGAACCCGAAATCCAAACAAGAGGAGGAGGGGACTGCAGAGGTTCTGTAGCTCTCAAAGCATCTGATCCAGCAAGGCCCTCACGCATCAGGTATCCAGCCTTGCTGTACCAAGACCTCCGTGCAGCCTCTTCGTGTGCACCACGGTCGTTGTAGCTCTGGGTACCTGGATAGTTCTCCCCGATCACCGGCGTGATGCCTGCTTTACTTCTCACTCCCATCCTCCCCAAAACCCCACGTCTGGTTTTCCCAGAGAGGAAATGCATTCTGGCCCTGGTTGGATGTGTTGTTTCATTGACAAACAGCACAGTGGACAGCCGTGTGCCTTTCTTCTATCAAGGCTGCTAATTTTAGACTGGGGTTTTTTGTGTGAGGGTTTTTTTTTTTTTCCTGTGCTGGAGTCTGTTTTAAACACAGTCAGAGAGAGACTGAAGGGCGCCAGGATATCCCGACACAGGAGAAGGAAATGCCTGCTATTACCTGTTATGCAAGCTAAACCTTGAAATCCCCAGTGCTGGGAGGGGAGAGGGGAGGAAAGGCAGAGTCAGAACGATTAACAAAACAGTAACGAGAATGGCTGAAGAAGCTGTCGAATCGAGGAGTTCATCCGCCTGCCCGTCTTCAAAAGGTGTGAAAAGATGGATCTGGCAGCTCACGACACTTACAAAGACAGACATTGCGCGATATGAATCGGAGGTCTCCCGTCTGCAGAAATACCGCGATGACTTCCGTGGCTATCGCAGCCCCCCTTCGCAGGCACACCACGCTCTCCTTCGCTGTCATCAGGTGGTTTTCTGCCTTGCAGTCAGTGACACGATAATCATTTTACATCTCATTACCTTAAGGAAAGTTTTATGTTTAAAAACATAAATATCCTTCCTAATATCCATGACAACCAGCTGGAGTCTTCTGGCACGTATACTTTTGAGAAAAGAGAAGTTGTCACATCTGCCATTATTCCAATATAAAACAGACTTCTTGTAGACCTCCCTAGTTTTGCAGGACAGTGGTATGTCAACTGCTGAGCACCCGGGTAATCAAGGGTCTGCACCACCGGGACGGGCGGTTCAGAGTACAGCCCGCACCAGCAAAAGAGGCCGCTTCCTCTTTCACAGGGCCCAGCCCGTGCTCTGTAACGCTGAGCTACTCAAACCGGCCACAAAAAAACAGCCCCGTCCACCAAATTCCCTGGATTGGACCAAGGTGACGGGATTTTATATGTTATGGCTGGAATGGCTTTGATATCAGCCAAAACCCATGTGCAAAAAGTGAGCAAGTCCAGCACTTCTGTTACCTGCTGAAGGCTTGCTGCTACATCTAGAGACCAAGATTTCTTTATCGAAGGGGAGGAAGGAGGCCACCCCTTACCCTACAAGCCATGAGTAATACTCAGCCTCTGAGCCTCCACTCTGAGGAGGTAGCCTCTCATCTGTTTTCAAAGTAAAGTAGCGATAGTAGGTAAAAGCATCAGAACAAAGCTTGTATTTAAAAGCACTTTGTCCATACAAAACAGCCCAAAAGAAATCACTGTCATGCTCTCCCCTACTTCACTTTAAGGGTTAAAGCCAAAGTACTCCAGGCCAGACAGATCATTTGTGTGAGAAGAGCAAACGATATTTAAGAATGGACATACTTAGATCTTATGAAATATTTCTTGAGTACTGTCCAAGTAATTTCTGTTTATTACACTTTCAAATACGTTACCGAAAACACAAGCACCCACCTCCTGTTTTCTTCCTTTTCAAAATCCAAAGGATCTAGAGAATTGTTTTGCAATCGCTCATCCTGCCAGTAATTTCAGAGAAAATTATCTTCAGTCATGTCCCCTCTAATTCCAACTTCTGTTTCAACTCTAACTTTCATCCTGGAACGTGCCAACAAGTGCTGAAGACAACTGCAACGGTCACCGGCAGAATGAAATCTAATACTATGGAGGAAGGCTTGATGATATGGCTCAGAATCACAAAGTCAAGCTACAATCGACTTATTTTTAGTCAGGGTTTACCCACTATAACATTATGTGTGGGTTTCATGACAGTTTCCCGAGGTCCGAACAAAAGCCCATTTTGGTTTAGAAAACGAAGCGTACGGAGTCTTATTTTCCAAACCCCCTCACAAGTTCAAATCAACTCTCTCTGATCCCGCCAGAGTTTGCAACCAGGCTCCACCGCTTTTTCACTTCTGCACCTGCACACGCATTTGACAGTCATTCAAAAAGGATGGACCTCTGACAGAAAATAAAGCCCCAGGAAGCAAAGAGGAAGGAAAGAAGAGAGGAAACAGCATTGCTCCTGGGACAGCAACGGGATTCACACAGCTCCAGAGCTCCGCAACCTCACACCTCCCAGTTAACAGGAAAGTGAACTGTTTGCTTTGGAAAAAGCACGTGGTGAAAATGGAACCCGCGCTGTATGTGGAATTTTGTGTCAGTGCTCAGAAACTTCCCTCTAGAGGGTTTTGGGGTTTCTGCTTGGTTTNGCTGACGGAAGAGCAGGTGGAAACGGAAATCCATACTACCAGGATCAGGAATATTAAACTACTCCAAGCAATAACCTGCCAGGCCCGATCAGACCTTAAGGGACTCTGCGATCTTACACAATGGTGATTATCACAGACTTGAGAGTGAAATGTTAGAAACATAATGGGGAAGATGTGGAATAAAACATCCCTTACGTTAGATCTCATCCTAGTTTCTGGAAGTCCAAGATAAACCTGAATCATAATGGTTAATATTCTTGGCTAATCCGTTTTCAGCATTAAATTACTTTAATACATAACATCCTGAAGATTACAAAGTTTTGCGGGCCTTTGCGAGCTTCTCATTTACAGCCAAATAAATTACAGTCTCACCTCTCTTGAATTTCAAGCACTGCATTCCAGCTTTTCCTACTGTGTTTGTCTGCTGATGGTGTACTGCACTCCAGACCCCTGCTGCATCACAGGAAACCTGAGCTCATGCACACTCTCACTTCTGCGCTATCAAACCTAAAGCAAACAATTGTTCGACCGTTTACCTTCTCTCTTCTTTCTGGGTACTAGAGCTTTAGATTGGTTGACATCCAGAATATCTTAATGCAGAACAGACCAGCTAAGCCGCCGGTGCAGAATACCGCTGAAGATATTCACAACGGCACTGCGATCCTGATTTCTGTATGACTTCCTTCCACCTTTTTCCTTCGTGACACCCTCAAGCCAGATCTGTTCTAAGATGAAATCTATGGAGTTGTAAACCTAATACTTCCTGGAAAGGAAGCAGCCAAATGAGACACTGTAAATAACCCAAAAATCGTAACAGAAAGAGAGAGCTTGACTGCCTGATTTGTGCTAAACGTTTTCATCATTTCTCATTTTCATTTCACCTCTGTGCCAAACGTGCGTGTTCTTTATGCGGACCGCAAACCTCACAACAGAGTGATCTTGTTTTCACACGTTTGCAAAATGAACCACATTTGCAAAGACCTTAAAATAGGGAAGCCTACCCCACTTAATTGGACTGAATTGGTTCACGTGAGCAGCTGAACCAGTGAAGTGGGAAGGGCGGTAGCTCACAAGAAGCGTGTTGAGCTCTTCAACGGGTATAAAACCGCAGCAGGAAGATCTGTGTCAATTCTTCGTGTCTAAACACTGATATGAGCAGCAGGCAATGTGCTGTAGCTTCTCAATGTCGAGGGCACGTATTCTGATTAGAAATATGGTACCAAACGTATTAGCAGAGGAATACCATTTGGATACGCAAGTGTAAGGAACGTGCTTTATGACAGACACAGGGTCAGAAATAACGCAGAAAGAAGCGGGTGAAATGAAAAGCTCTTCAACACAAATATTCGCTTTATGGCTTACGAACATGCATATTATATATACATAAAGCTGTCTCCTAAAAAAGTTTGAAATGGAGTTGCTTAGCTAGATCTGCAGTTATCCAGCTTTGACGCATCCCTTTGATGCGTCAGGAGATGGACGGAGCCCTTGAAAAATGGAAGCAGCTCATCCTTAAGGACAAAAGACGACCACTGAAACTTCCAGGAGGATCACTTGTCAATGACTGCTGCTCTCTGCACAAGTTGTTTTCGCAACAGACCACAAGAGCTCTTACCTGTGTCGGATAGGAAGTTAATGGGATCAAAAGAAGAGCTTTCGTTGACGCCAGCTGCCTCAATCTGCGGCGCTCAGCAATGCTTGCAGCTGACTTTCAGTGTGAAAGTCTGCACGTTTATCCTTATTTAAACAGCTGCCCAACAGGAATTATGTCTAATTCATAGGGAATGGCTTTTCAACCTTCAGTTCAAGGACTGGCATCATTTCTAAGGAAACCTCCAAAAGGTAACCACAAAAAGCAAGTTCACTGTCAGTAGACCCAAACGTGTTAAACGGTGCCCTGCACCTCCCTTTGAACGTTTCCAGCCAACATAAAGTAGAATTTCCTTACCTTACACTGCCTAAATCTCCCAACCTTAACAGGTTAAAGACAAAGAGGGACTGAGAAACTCAGAGACCACCAGAAGCGGAAAGCCACTGTGAATCAGGAGCGAGAAGTGAAGGCCAAGAGGGTCTTATTGCCCCCGAGAAGCTTTGCTACTCATGACTTGTTTAATTTAAAGGGATGTTACACTCTACCAAAATCCTTGGAAGGAAATTTTTACGGTACTCAACCAAAGTCTCTGTGGCATTATAAAGCACAGCAAACATATTTCTACAGCTTTCAGCCTGGTACTACCATGAAGCGCACACAACTATTACAAGAAGTTCCACATTGGCCTTGCACTGTAGCAACTCTCTTTTGTGCCAAGCTGACACAGGAGACGGTGTAAATGATGAAGTCAATTAACACAGGTTCAGCAATCACACTTTGGGACTCTATCTCACTCTGATAAATACAGTTGAGCTCCTACAAGCAGCTTTTTCAGGCTTGTGACTCGCTGCAGCTAAGTCATTCCCTGTACAGGTTTACGGGGTACAGGGAGAAGGAAGGTGAAAAATTTCCCCTCCTCGTTTGTAGTTTTGCTGCGCAAGCGTGGGCTGTGAATTCTCAACAAGTCTGGCTGCTCTATTTTCCTTCATCTCCCTCTTCCTGGCAGCAAGAGGCATCCCATAGGACAAGCTGTAAAGAGGAGGATTGTTAACTCCCAATAGGGATTTTCTACCGACCCAGGAAAAGCATAACGTAGATTTCTTCAACTCAATGTATTAATAAAAAGGAGGAATGCAAACCAAGGGGTGTCTGGAGGCAGGGGAAAAAACAAAACAAAACAAAAAACTACCACAGAAGTAAAAAGCAACAACAAAAAAAAAAGACTATGAGAGTTCTTTTAAAACGCTAAAAATCTGCAGCTGGCTCGCAGCCAGCTACAGTCAAACAGGAAATTCAGTATACAGATCTGAAATGTAAGTTCAAAAAGTAACATTCTCCCCACCCGCCCCCACTCACACGGTCAGTACTGTCCCAACCAAAAGTCTTCCTAGTGAATTTGTTATCTGTTTCCTTCCCCAACGGAAAAGCCCCCCCATCCAGGCTTGTTTTGCTACGGATGGGAAACAACTAGAGATAAACAGCAGCTCTATGGGAAAATAAAGTACTTTAAGTAATCTCATCGGGATTTTTAGGGAAGAGGTGGCCTCTGTGCAGACTTTAGACAATACACAATAAAAAGATCTGAAATTGATTGACGTATATAGTGAAATTAATTCAGAGAAATTCAGCCATGCAGCTAAAAGTCTTGTCATTGCTACAAAACAGAAACAAAAACCAGATGAAAATGTTTAATATTTCCGTAACTAACTTTAAAGAAATGTTTCCCATCTGCAGCCCTCCTCAAAGCGTACCGTAAATTAAGAGCTCAAGAAGACCAACGGCACGTAGGGCAACCTTCTGGTTACTTTTTGTAGAGTTACCCACGGGAAACAGTTCGTGACGCCAGCTGTCTCCCTCCAGGTGTTTTATTGCAATACCGAAACTAAATTCAGACATTGATACTCAATGTCACAAAAATCTAAGAAGTGAAAAGTCACCACAGTTAGTTTTGGGGACGGAGACGGAAGCTATTCTTAATACAAGGTTCATTTTTATAGGTGTACTTCTAACTGTTCTGAATAGAGCGCCAAATCCTGCATTGGTATTTACATTACCCCATTACACAACCATCAACAGGAGCAGAATTCCAGCTCCATTTCCCTACGCTAAACTCTCACAAAAGAGATACAGTAATTGAATATTTAACAACATTCAAAGGCAGAAAATTAAGATGTCGTCCAGGATTTCCTAGTGCTAGTAACACTCACAGTGAAGGCAGTAAGCAAAACAGGAGATACCAATATGAGGAAAATAATCTGCTTTAGCTATATTAGTAAAAGGAAAACATTAGTCAAACGTCAGCGTCGTTCTTTCCTTACAGAAGCTGAGTAGTATTGCATCAGTACAGTAGGGCTTGCAATCGAATGGTACGTACATAATTATTCATGAGATCTCATCCAAACTAGGAAGACACCACTCCTCAGATACAGCTATGTAACAGAGGAATAAAAAAAAAAAAAATAAAAATAATTTTTTTTAAAATATATTTTCTCAAAGAAAGAGGAACCCCTGAAGGAGAAGGGCCAGGCTGGCACAGAAAAGTGACCGGAATGCGTTTGCCCAGTCATTTAGAGACCAGGCTTGCTGATAAACGTTCCGTCTCAATTCTTGGCTGGGGTACAGCAAGACCACTGTAAGGGCAAGGAAAACAGAAGTAGGACGGTGGAACACTTTGCTTTAAGAAGTCTAACGGTGACTAAGTCATTACTGACAAAAGCTCTCCAAGTAAACTTTGGGGGTTTTCACACAACACCTTTACAAAAGCAGCATTCATCAAAATATAAACATCATCCCATGCGAACACAGTCTTTTTGGATCTCTACGATTTCCTCACCCTTTGCTCTTGAGTTCCTACATGTACAAATCCAGTATCAGGTCATGATAACGTGAAATAAGAATGTTGGAAAATAACGTTCACGGCGACATTTTTATTCTGGCACTCACACTGGCAGAACTGTAAAACTAATTGTGGAAACTCTACAGTAACATGCTTCCAACTCTCCCACCTCTGTCATGTTTTTCTCTCTTCTGAAATGTCAGTTCCTGTCTAGCCTGCAGCAAAGTATTCCCAACAGATCCTACAAGAGCTCCAGTGACTCACTCCTGCTCTCTGCCAAGCGGGGAGCTCTCAAGCCCGTTATCTCCCAGTTCCCCCCGCGCTCAGACCGCGGCACAGACCGGCAGAGGGAGAAGAAGCCTCTTGTACGACCGGCTGCGCACCCGGCCGGGGTTCAGGCAAAGGGCCTGTGAAGGGAAACAGTCCCGCTAGCAGAAAGAGTTTTATTTTGGGAGCTGTAAGGAAGCCTTAGTGCTTTTTCCTGGTGGATAATTTCTCCACGGGATGGAAGGGAGCTCATGAAGGTGGCTGGTCTAGCACAGAGTAGCCTTTTACAACAGTAATTGCCATAAGAGATACATAAGCAAGAAAGAAAAATTTAAGGAATTTAATTGAAAGCTGGGTATTTGTAAAAAAAGTTTAAATACTGCAAATATTTCTACACTGTTTATTTACTTCTGCTGTGCCATAGAGGAATGGGGATAGACCACTGCTGCTTGCCTTGGCTAAATAAGCCAAGAACGGGGCAAAACTCACGCCCAAGATTTTAGATTTATTTAATGCTTTTTGCATTCCCTGTGAAAGTGGAATCATCCTCTACACCATGTGCCTCAAGGACAAACTGAACTCAGAGAATTACACTGGAAATGAGGAAAAACTATTTTATGCCCCAGCTCTGCTGCAATCTTCTCGTACGCTGTTACTGCTAACGATAAAGACCCAGATAACACCAAACAGCAGAGTCATGAGAATTCAAAAGCAATTCAAGGAAACATCACAGAAAAGGAAGAGCGCAATTAACGGTGGCTTTGGGGACAGCAGTAGTGGTCTGTGAATGCTGAAAACACGTGTGCAAACTTCAGTGAGGATTCTGAATGCACAAGGAGAGAACGTTTCCACTTTCACGTGGCGGTGAGCTAAGCACATGAATACCCAGAAAAAAGTAATTCCTTCAGAGACAGATGATCTGCCTTTACCAGTCCATCCAAGGATGTAGATAACAACGGTCTGGCTTCAAGAAACCAGGACTTTAAAATCATGTATAACCTGATATGTCATCCAACAGTGAGTACTGACAAAAAATTAAGTTTTAAGCTTAATTTGTCAAAAGCACAACTTCACAATTTTTCCACCTCAACCGTGACTCAGTCTTTTGTCGAACGGGAGTCGAGAAGCGACTTTTGAACTCGTAGACTTTGAAATGACGCTAGATGACCACCTCCGTATTGGGATCCACCTCCAACCCAGCTAACGTGAAAATGCCCTCCTAAGAAAGCCTGTAGGCTCGACCCGGGAGTGCACGGATGCACGGATCCGTGATTTCTGCAACCCGATGAAGTCAGCGTGCTCCACGCGACCGCATTTTTCCCGGATGAAGCTTGTTCATTTATAACTCAGCCGGACCATTAAATAACTAGTGGACGTACGGAGAAAGCTAAGGAGTTGTTAACTGCTGTCCTTACAACTGACTGCACAGCCTAAAACACAGCCAGAGTACGTTAGACCTTTTTTCACAGCAAAGGCTACTGCAGCGTGGCGCAAGAGCAGGAAAGAGCTACTCCTGTAAGAACCTAGTTCCTCCTCACGTATCCTTAGGGAGAGACGCCTCACTTCAGACCCTCTCTGGTACGTGCCACCTGGGGGTCAGTGCTACTTCAGGAGAAGGCGCAGCAAGCAGCTGAGTTACAAACCACCTTCTAGGTAGGCCCAAGAGAGCGGAGGATGCCAGACATCTCCTGAATTAATAATCATTGCTTGTTGTATTAGGAGGGGGATTCAGCCTTCAAATTATTGACTCAGAACAGTAAAAGTGTCACACCTCCTTAAGTAGCGATTGATTATTTTTTCCTCCTGTTTGTATTTTATTTCCCTCCTCTATTTTTTTTTTTTTAATCTGCATGTAATTTGTGTCTTTTTCACCTTCACTGCATTACTAGCACTCTTTTTTGAAAGAAACTGGACAGAATGCATTCTCAGGATGTGTTCTTCCATGGAAAAAGCAAGGACCAGAGCCAGGTGTCACACCATTTCAGAGCACCGCCACGGATCTGTGGGAACCGTGTTTGCAAGCAGCGCGGCTGAGAAAACAGCAGGCGGCCACCGGGACTTACTTACTCTCGGCTTGTCCTCGCCCATGAGATTAGGAAGATGGTATCTAGAGATCCTCCGGCTGTTTATGGGCCTTTGTTTATTCTAGAATTCCTTCACGAGGGGGTCCTTTTGTCAATGATATTTCTTGTGCTGTGGTGGTGATGAAGGAAGTGTGTGGGAGAACAAAGAGGAAAACCTTTTTTCGGCTAGGGAGGCATATTTGCCTCTTGTGTGTTTCAGTCTAAGCACATGTAGAAGTTACTTCCCTTAAAAAGATGAAAAGTAGTTTTATTTGAGAGTAGGGACAGGAAGAGGGACTAATACAAAAAACAGAGGGCAGCAAAGTAATTGTGTGCTTATGGATGCGTTCTTCAGGGAAAGGGCAGTCTTAGTAATTAAAAAACCCCAAAAATTAGGAGTCAAGGGATATGGATTCTGCCCCTTGTTCTAACGGGGGCCTCCTGCAGGGCTAGAAAAGTCGTCCCACCTCATATCTGAAATTGATGTCTACCAAAAAGAACGTGGAAAATATTTTTTCCATTTTTTTTTTTTGGCAAACCACATCTGGCTGGGAACACGACACAAGGGCAGTGTCGTTACTCTAATATTACCTACCTTTTAGGGAACTGACTACCGTGCTTAAGGTTAGGAAGGGAACGGAAACCTTGCCTTTGGTAGCTTCTGGAGGCACGATATTACTCATCCCTCATAACACCTTTTTCCAGCACAGAAAAAAGAGGACAATAACGTCACATTTATTTCACCTTCCTTTTTTTTTTTTTAATGCTTCTGTACTTATTTTTTGTTTAATTATTCTTTCTGTAAGATATTTAGCTTTGCAGTTTACAGTAGGGGCCTGCCTTAAGTAAACACTTTAAGATTTCATAGTAAGCGTACCATATTCTGAATAAAAGATTTTCATTATTATTAATATGCCAGTTTTCTGTGTTGGCAATGGGAATAAGAAAGAGGACATCTGCGTTAGCGAGACAAGAGGATGGGGGGAAAAAAACCACAACGTGAAATACAGCTAAGTGGGAGTATGAAATTTAAATCAGAGTGAACAGATTTCAACCTAACATTAAGACTCCATTTCAGGCACCCAGTCTTTGCATACATAATCCTGCCCAAATACGCCTCCGAGAACACATACCCCACACCGTAATAGGGACGGAAAGGCTGTACAGACTCATGGATGTGGGCCTACAGCGCCTTGCTGCTGCAGAAATTCAAGAAAATAACTCATTAAAAATAAATTCTCGCATTCTCCTTGCAGGTTTTGTTCTGGTTATCGGATTGGTGACTTTCTACCGCATTGGACCATACACCAACCTCTCCTGGTCTTGCTACCTGAACATTGGAGCCTGTCTTCTGGCCACGCTGGCAGCTGCCATTCTCATATGGAACATCCTCCATAGGCGCGAGGACTGCATGGCGCCCCGGGTCATTGTCATTAGCCGTACCCTGACCGCTCGGTTTCGGCGTGGCCTGGAAAATGACTACGTTGAGTCGCCGTGCTGAACGAGTGGACTTGAAAGGGGAAAGATCTCCAAGGAGATCTGCATTGGAGTTGTTTTCTATAAATATATGCTATAATTTAAAACTAAGGGTTGAAAGACATCACAAAGCTCACTCTTGTGGGCAGAGGCCCTCAATTATTATTTGGATGGGCTCCATCTATATACATATGTATAAAACACATAATTTTATATATATATATTATATTATATTGCCCTCTCCCTCTGCTGTACAGCACAGAATGTTGGATTGTCAGAATCCTGAGAGCATCACAGCGACGTGTCAGCAGGGTCAGCTGTAGCAGCCACCGAGTGTATGCGACGAGAATAGAGAAATGAGGCAGCCAAACACGTTTTCTCCGCCTGCCTAAAGTTATCCTGCTCCCTAACAATAATGGAAAAAGCTATAGGAGACCAGCGACAATAATTTTGGAGTTCGCAGGCAATCTGAGAAAGCAGAAAACTCACTATAGAATAAGTGATGATTTTAAGAGCTATTGGAAGTTTCACGAACCTTCAGTCCTTCCATCCACCCTCCTCGATGAGCTTCTCACCAGCTGCAACACCTGCTCCCCCCCCACAGCACAGCCCAGACAGCAAAAAGCAAAAGCAACTCTAACCATTCTAACTGTAAAGCAAGGGAAGGCAGAAGAATGAAGTTGCATTTTTTCAGACATTTCCTTTGTATCCCGAGACAAAGGTTTGGGTTTATCCTATATGTAAACAGATAATGCCATTACAAAAGAAAAGGGTACGCAGCTAGAACAGGCCATACATGTTGCTGAGAAATCTACTTCAGAGTTACAACAAGGGCAAATATCTACAGAAGAGGGTTACACAGACTCCCTAATAATCACGGATACTATTATTGGAAAGGACTGTTAAGAACAGGTATTTCAGCCCCAAATAATTTCTTTTCTTCCCGGCTTGCTTTCACATTCGCTGTGGCATTTTCAGATTAGAGTGCTATGTCCGGGCACTCAGCTCTGCCCAGCAACGCTCAGAGGCACCTAACACAGCGACTATCCGAGAACATAACTGCCATTCAAGCACCCGAATTGAAGACTACGACGTATATAGAGGACTGAAACACGAGATTTAAAAAAGATCCTCCTGGTAACTTCATATGGTAATGAAACGAAAATAATTAGTACCTTTGGAATTAGGCATAATGTTTATACAAGCCTGACCCTGAGAAGTACATGGGCTCACAAAAGTTGTGTGCACGTAACTTTCAGGAAGAAAAACAACAGGTCAAAAATGATTATGCAGAAATACTTAGGATACAGGAACTAGAGGCAACGACAGATGATTCAAAACTCTAAGGATGCTACTCTGAGCACAGTAACTGATAGGTTTGAAGGACCATGAGCTGTGAACGTTACAAATTCTTTAGGACTGTTGTGTCGCTCCCAGCCGAGTACACTGCTTTTTTTCTTTTTCTTTATTTCCACCGGGCTTTTCCACACCTTGTTAAAATGCGATCATCAAGCTGGCTCTTGAGTTCTGTTCTGCACTCGGTTCTGATGTGATAAGAAACTCAACCCCAACTGCTGCTCTGCGCCACGTTCAAAGCGAGCAGCACTCTGCAGAGACCGACGGTCTAACCAACGGCATTGCTCTAGGCTATCGGGGGAGAATACCACAGAGCTGACAAAGAGTTTCTTCTAGCAGTAGGTTTGTAAAAACCAAGATTTGTGTTCCTTCGCCTGCGTTACTTTCTGGAAAAAGTTTTCTAGAAATGATTGCTATGATTAATTGCAGGGTTTTTTTTTTTTAAATAAAATATTGGAATATTTAAAAGACATTATATTATTTCTTCTAATATTGCAATATCCATATTATAATAATGTACATTTAAATTTAAATTTCAGCTATGGGGTTGGTAAATTTGTAATACTCAGTATTACTGTGGTAATTTCAGATGTATAAATAAAGTTGGGAATGTTCATTTTCTGCTAGTGACAGTGTGAGGTTTTTGCCATGCAGACACAGAATAAGGTTGCTTGTTATCAATCACTTTCTCCTGTTTAGTAAAAAAGAACCCACACAGTTTGCAACAGCTCGCAGACAATACATTAAAATGTCTGTAAGATAAAGATATTTCATCCTGTTAAAAGTGAGAGGCAGGATGAAATCCGAAAGGAAAAAAGTAAGGAGAGTTTAAGAGGGTCAAAACTTCATACAAACTTTTAGTGAAAATAAACTGTACCCATGAAGAAATACGTACAAATACCTTTTTATCATCCTGATGGATTTGAAGGCTTCATCCATGTCTCCAGCAGTCAGATAGAAGCTAAAGTTCAGTATGGCATCCCAGGTAGTCTTATCACAGTCTCCTAATCCAACGAAATCTCTCATGGGCCTTCTTGCGACCATCTGAGGGACCTTTATTGAGTCAGGCTCTGCTTGTCCTATCCCGGCTTCTCCTGGCTAAAATGAGAATGTTATCATTTATGTACCAAGTCGGTTACTCCTTTGTATGTGTAATTAATTACATTATTTCCACTACAGTCCGAGCTTTCTATTTCTGCAGGACCATGATCAACAGTGACAAGAGTTGCAATCTTTCCGAACTTCCTAGAAAACACTCCGCAATATGGAATGTCACAGAGGAGCTCAGCATGTCGTAACAAACAATCACAGTACATCAGTTGACAGATTGGTAAAATACGACAGGAGAGGCAGCCTCCTACTATTACAGTCATGATTATGATTATTCTATATATATTATTATAACTATTGTAACTGCAACTATTATTTTAAATCCCCAAATTTCTGGAGATTGGAGATAAATGAGAGATTTCTCTAAGGTCAGTCTCTTCTCAAAAATGAGTCTGCTGTTCTGGAAGTTAACTATACAGACACGATTCTTTTATTCTTGCCTTTATATGAAGCATATGAACACCCAACCTCAGGTTCAAACTCTTCCCCACACAAGTGTCAGTTCTGGAGCCTATGGAGCTTCAGTGATACTTTCAGCAGGCGTTGAAAGGCAGCTCAACGTAATTTAACCATTATTCAGAAAAAGAATGAAGTCAATCATCAATATCAAATTATGTGTCCAGAGCGTAACAAGGGAACTTTCACATGCCAAAAACACTGGAAGATCATCTGAGTCATGAAGGACATGAAATGTCACATATACTCCCATTGTATAGCTAGATGAGATAACTAAATATTAAGGTTTACAGGAGCAAATAAAAATACAGTATTATATTATTATACAATGAAAGTATTAGATACAGTAAAAGACAGAAATCAAAAGTGCAAGTGTGTTTGACTACAATTTCATAGAATCACAGAATGGTTAAGAGCTAGAAGGGACCTTAAAGCCCACCCAGTGCCACCCCCTGCCCTGGGCAGGGACACCTCCCACCAGCCCAGGTTGCTCCAAGCCCCGTCCAACCTGGCCTTGAACCCCTCCAGGGATGGGGCAGCCACAGCTTCTCTGGGCAACCTGGGCCAGGGGCTCACCCCCCTCACAGCACAGAATTTCTGCCTCACATCTCATCTCAGTCTCCCCTCTTCCAGTGTAAAACCCTTCCCCCTTGTCCCATGGTTGCCCTCCCTGCTCCAGAGTCCCTCCCCAGCTTTCCTGGAGCCCCTTGAGGGCCTGGAAGGGGCTCTGAGGTCTCCCCGCAGCCTTCTCTTCTCCAGGCTGAACCCCCCCAGCTCTCTCAGCCTGTCCTCCCAGCAGAGGGGCTCCAGCCCTC
>VXBH01009308.1:675984-691348 GCA_013400035.1 Rynchops niger
GGGGGGCGTTCTTTTTAACGGCATTTAAGTTACAATTAATTAGATCCTACGCTGCACAACAGATGAGCTCGAGCACATTTCCCAACCACCTCTCTTTTGAAGCCACCATATCAAGTTGAAAAAAGATGAGGTTGGCACAGAGTCGAATGAAGTTATTGCTGCCCTGTGACCTCACCATGGTATATGGCCTTCTATTCTGAGTTTTTCACGGTAATATAGGAAAAGGCTTTTATAGGAATTACCAAAAGATTCCCCCGCGAAACAATTTTTACAGTCTCTTACAACATATTTTTTTGAATGCAGGGATTACAATAAAAAGTCAACTAGAGTTTCCATAATTAAAGACCGCTTTATAGCATGAGATAAAAATGCAGTGATTGTTGGCAATTGTTTGGCAATGCTTTTGTTTACGCTAACAAGCATTGGGAACAAGGTGCTATTTCTGGAGAGCGCTCCATATCCTGTTATCTGGAAAACGCTGGAATGGTCAAGCTGACATAAACACCTCTATCTCTTCCCTTCCCTCCACTCATTAGCAGATGTATGATACGCGAACGGCACACGCTATTTCCTATATCCTGGACCTTTTGTTACTGAAGCATCTTAACAAAAGATTTGGGTTCTCGATTTTAATAGCGCTTCTGTTTCAATTTTGTAAGTAGGACTCTGATACAGACTCTCTCTATGCCAACTCAGAGCAAGCAAATGCCATTGCTTTTTATATACTTTCCATTCTTATGTGAAAACAGAAGAAAAGAAAGCATAAAGTTACATTCTCTTGAAAGTCACCAGATATATAAAAAATAATGTGTATTGTCCTCACATATTAAACACAGCAACAGAAAAATCTAACTTATAACAGAAACTCGAAGAAACGGAAAAAACTTAGTAATAGCTTATAGCAAACAACCAAAAAAATGCTGGAGAACCTAAAAGCACGAGTTTTGCCTTTCAGAAGAATGGTGGTGGTCAAAAAAGCCAACCGGCTGTTAATGTAAAACTTTTTAAATTTAAATTTACAATTGAAATGCTCAGCATTTCTTTTTTGCATATATCCAAGTCCTAGTAAGTACAGAATGACAGTGTTTAAGCTTAATGTGACATACTATTTCAAATAAATAAAAATGATGCACCCTGACGCTTAATAGACAATGGGTTAAAAAATAAATATTATAATGCTACGTATTGTGATAACCTTCAGCATTAAAAATATTGTAAATAGCAGTAGAAATATTTTAAAGGATTGGTTTTACAAATTTGTAAGAGAAAACTTATCCTCCACATCTAGTCTGACACCGTTGCACACACACACACAAAATATCTAGCAAACAAGAAACATTTTCTGGGAAAAAAGCAGCTGAAAACATCAATTTTATGTGTAAAAATATAGCATTCCCTTCTAGACAGCACCTCTTCTCACCAAATAAAATTTGGTTGTAGAAAGTGAGATAAAGTGACTAAAACTAAGAAAGCCATCTACAAATAAAATCATGCACTTAGTCAGATTTTCTTGCTTGCTATTTTAATAAATTTATGTAGATTTAACATTTCTGTCAGTCTGTCTTTTCCAGAAAATAATTTCGGGGTGCTGTATCCAAAGGGTCAATGAGACATATGACGGACAGATGTTTGGATTTAAGGATGCCGTGAGTGCTTGTTCTCCCAGATAGAGGGACATATTTGCATTTCAGTGTGTTATCCTGCTGAGCATTTCAACCTTGCCTGTAACAGAATAGCTACATTTCAGTTTTTAAGAGTTACGTGATCCTGATGGTTTTTCCTCCTCCTGAAGGACGAGCCCCTGCTGGTGCACGTTATCTGTATGTCAGCAATCATATTCATCTGTTTCACAACGACAATCTATTCATCTAATGTTTGGGGGGTTCTATTAACATGCAAGAAGACTCCTTCCTGTCTTACCTTTATCTGAGTGATATTTCCTTCAAGTTCTGTAGGTGCCTGGAGCTTCCACTTCTCCTTGCCCTCCAAAGCCCGTACGCTCTGATGGGATCCTGCTGCTTTCCTCCACATAGCTATTCTCCCTTTGTTAGTACCAGCTGCCAAGAGACCTGCCATTCACAAACCTTTTAGGCATTTCATATTTTAAACGTCAGAAAAACCAACCCACGTTATACAAAGCAGCAGGCAGCCTAGCTCTGGTTCTAAGAGAGAAGCCACCTTCTAGCAGCATCCATCTCTCTGCCTTCCTGTAAACCAGCACCCTAGTCCTGAACTTGAGAAACTTTCTGGAGAAACACTGGGAAAAGTTTCACATGGCAAAGCTCATTTTCTAAGCTACCAGGTGAAGTCGTATTTTAAACGTATCAGACAATTATTTCATTTTAACCATTTATTTTTGAATAGTGGGTTTGGTAGTCACCACGGGCAAGTCACCATTGAAAACCACACCGGCAGACAGTAGCTATGCCTACGCTGGCAAACAAGCCATGCTGGCATAGGAGTAGCTCTGTAGGAAACATCGGTTTGAAGCACCTGACGTCCACGTTATACGTGTTTGGTGAGTTCTACTTTGCATTAGCTCTAGTGGGGGCTTGTAGACTGAACGCCCATGACACGCTGGAGTGCGTTAGGTGTACTCCAGGAGAACCTCTACCAGTTCAGTGTCATCAAAGGGCATCCAGCTTGTGTGCCAGGAGACAACTCCCTACTGAGACAAAGCGTGGTGAGTATCGAATGATCTCATTGTACCTTCAAAAGCACACTCCTGATCTGAACTAGAACGCTTTGACATCACATGCTGTTACTGAAACCCTCATTAACAAGACAACCATACTGAAATGACTACAGGCCACGGAAGGCTGAGGTTTGACAAGGTTTAGGATCTAGGGATCGCAGCTGCCGGCTTATTCCTTACCTTTCGCACTGCAGTAAGAAACACAGTTAATACATTCTCCTCCCTCAAAGCCAAATTGCACATCTGGGGAGAGCACATAGTTCTCGCCTCGGTCCAAATCCCAGAACCTAAGGTACACAAAACAAGAGTGCTAACAATGCTTTTCCTTCCAGGTGTCTTGCTAAACACAAGCAATAGGATGCTGGCCATGGCATTAATTTGCTATTTCCATAATGCCCAGATCATTCAATTTTTAAAATTAAATTGCCAGCAGCTGCCTCTGGAATGTGAATTTCTTAACAATCTCCTTCCTTTTCCTTTGACTTTTTAATCTGCAGCACCTTTTGTGATATTCCCCTATGAAGAAAGGTGTCAGAAGCAAACCCAGCTTTAAGAAAAAAAGAAAAGAAGTGAGGTCTCGTAATTTTCCTCCTCCCTACTTATGCTTCCTCCTCTAGGTTAAGAATATTCCTTGGTTAACCAGTAGTCCTTTGGATTTCAGATTTATTTTCTAGAACGAAACATTGTCATCAAACATATTCCTTCTTGATACTGTTCTTCATCACATTCTCACAAAATTAACAGATAATTTTGTCTCAGAGTAACAGACGCTCAAGAAAGTGAACTACTGATGTTAATGGAACACCCCCACCCCAAAAAAAAACAAAGTTAGAGGAAACAGGGAGAGCAAGTCAACAATGGAAAGAACAGCAAAATGGCTAACTTTTTCACATAAAAACCCCAAATGGATATATTTTCAGAAAAAATCAATGACAGCATTGCCTGTTAAAGTGAAATAACTAGAGAGAAAGGTATAGAATTATTTTTTGTCCTCAAGGAAACAGATTTTTTCATTTCATTTCTCTATTTATTTTGAGAAATAAAATCAGAAAATATTGGTAGTTTTTTCATTGGTAAAAAAACCTCAACAGTTCAGTAAAATACACAGTGCTTGCAGACTGTAAAAACTTCTAGCTGGCACTTCGCATGGGCATCCAGAACAGCTTTAAAACAGAATTCTTACCTGATGACCGTCTCACCTAGTGCTGTAACAACAAGGCTATGGTCTATTAAAATGATGTCTGCAGAATGACCTATCTTCCCACTCAACTTCACCTGTTAAGCGTAAGTAAATAGATAAATTTACAGAAGGTAGGAGGAACACGCGGAAAGACAATAAGCATCTGAATTGCCTAGTTTGGCTAAAAAGTTAAAAAGCAACGAGACCTGCTTGTCAGTTCAGACAGACCCATAGTTTCTCTGAGGCAGGGATCACCGCTAGACGCATCAAGCAAACGTTGTAAAATTTAATTAAAGAACCCTTGTAGTGGGTAAATTATGTAGGTAAGGAGTTTTTTCTCTTGTACAAGATCTTCTCTTAGAACTTGGTAAAGATTGCTTTAAAGCGTGAAATACCAAAGCTCACTTCTAGTCAAAAGTAAGTAATGATTAATAAGAAGTGGACGCTCCTGTAATACACAAATGCACAGCCTTTTTCGATTTTAGATAAAATGCGAAAAAAAGTCTTAGGAAGGTGAAGGTTTGGGCTCCGTGCTCCCGAGCAGTGTTCTCCAGCAGTACAGTACGTTATTAGCCAAGGTCATTATAAGTCCTGGATGAGGTCAGTTTGGTTTTGTCCCTACACAATAATTTCGGGCTCACTACGTTATTATTTGTGATTTGTGGGTTGTTGTTTTTTTTAAAAGCTTCCTAGCCGTTGCAGCTGTGAAGAACACTTTCACAATGTGAAAACTAAAAAAATCTGTCAGCTTTGCAGACAAAGACAGTATCACCAAGACAATATCACTATTCCTACTAAACTGAAGGACAGAACAGCTTTGAGCGACTGATAAGACATTTTAACAAATATTTGATTATACTGGAATTTTCAACTCTTCTCTAATTCCCTGAGACGAGGTACACGAAGTGTAAAAGGATTAACACAGGGTCAAAATGAAAGAAACTAAGAAAAAACAGGAAGGCAACATAAAAACCATCTTTCACACTTCAAGAACACATCACTCTCTTCTGCTTTTAAAAGAGCGTATATTCACTCAACAAGGGGTTATCTGAGAAAAAGATGAGAGCTGCTTCTTTTGTAAGCAAAAGAGGGATAATCAAAAAACCGTAACAAATACGTATAAAGATTAGACATTGCAGCTTTACTGTGTTGTCTGACTCTAACCTTCATAAGCTCTTCTGCCTCTCCCTCAAGAGTAGTTGCATGCAAGGACAGCTGCAGGTTCTCTGTTATTACAACTAATACATCTCTTTCCTCCATGAAGAGAAGCTTTTGGACCAGATTGCCTGTGGACAACACACGCCTCGTCTTTCCTTTCTCATTCACATAATGCACAGAACCTGTAGTATACATAAACAAAGTATAGTTTTTAGTCAACAGTTTTTAGCTACAAAAATCAAAGTTGCTGCTTTCTACCTTAATAAAATATTCCTCAAGTGCTGAAAAGATAAAAAATAACCACAATTCTTTTGTCTTCTAGTTTGTCTCAGGATACAGACTACAATAGTTGAACTACTGAACAGATAACTTAATTATCTCTCTCGTTAAATCACAGAAATGTTTGGGTTGGGAGGGACCTTAAAGCCCACCCAGTGCCACCCCCTGCCCTGGGCAGGGACACCTCCCCCCAGCCCAGGTTGCTCCAAGCCCCGTCCAACCTGGCCTTGAACCCCTCCAGGGATGGGGCAGCCACAGCTTCTCTGGGCAACCTGGGCCAGGGGCTCACCCCCCTCACAGCACAGAATTTCTGCCTCACATCTCATCTCAATCTCCCCTCTTCCAGTGTAAAACCCTTCCCCCTCGTCCCATGGCTCCCCTCCCTGCTCCAGAGTCCCTCCCCAGCTTTCCTGGAGCCCCTTGAGGGACTGGAAGGGGCTCCAAGGTCTCCCCGCAGCCTTCTCTTCTCCAGGCTGACCCCCCCCAGCTCTCTCAGCCTGTCCTCCCAGCAGAGGGGCTCCAGCCCTCCCAGCATCTCCGCGGCCTCCTCTGGCCCCGCTCCAACAGCTCCGTGTCCTTCTGCTGTTGGTGCCCCAGCGCTGGAGGCAGCACCGCGGGGGGGTCTCACAGAGCGGAGCAGAGGGGCAGAATCCCCCCCTCGCCCTGCTGCCCACGCTGCTGGGGATGCAGCCCAGGCTGCGGGGGGTTCTGGGCTGCCAGCGCACATCGCCAGGTTGTACTGAGCTTCTCGTCCACCAGCACCCCCAAGCCCTTCTCCTCAGGGCTGCTCTCCATCCCTCCATCCCCAGACCATACTGATACCCTAGATTGTTGGAATAGTTCTCCAATGTAGCATTTTCTACCACACAGATACCTGTTTATTGTAGTAATACTTTGCAGCAACTGAATCTCACTTTTATGGCCTCTTTTACAAGAAACGGACAGTCTCTTGATTTTATTTGCCATCTGAAATTGTTTCCTAAGTTAAATTAACCGTCTGTACTTGGATATCACCATAGAAAGTATCAAGTATTGCACAGGTAACACTACCCACTATTTTGAAGCTATTTAGGCAGTTAGGGAGAGGGTTATAGCTTTCTGCATAACTTTAAGGAAGTTTTCACGCAGTATCACACAAGAGACTAATCTCAAAGGTTAACAAATCTGAGCTAATTAAGTAGATATCTCATAGAGATTCAGAAGACAAAAAGCAGCAGAAAGCATCTGCTGTTTAGGAAATACAAAGGGCACCAGAAGAAGGTTATTACTCATGACCTAAAATGTCTGCAGTGAAGACAAACAAGGGTGCTTTCAGGAAACATATCAGGATAACTTCCACTCTTCAGGTTATGTCCCAATACCTGTGCCAGTCTCCTCCAATGCTCAGGAACGAAGACAGTTCTTTGTGCTCATGGAAAAACCTCTGAAAAACTTATCAGTTCAGGTATCCTCTCTTCAGATAAGCATCTCATGTAACACATTACCTGAACTGCATTGTTTTACTGCAATAATCAGTGTTCTGGAAGCATCACAAAATACCTAGACTAATAAAATGCTTGAAACTTGAGAGGTTTTTTTCATTTTGTTTTGGGGTTTTTTTTGAGGGGCTTAATGGTTTATTTAGTTTTGCTTTACAAGACCCTCTATTGTCTTTACTCAAATCTCTTTTGAGATATTGAAAAGCATGCAGTAAGAACGTGGGGGGCTAATTAACTTTTATTAAACAAGTTTGGGCTGAGAATCCACACTTCAGAGGAAATTTACAGGTCACATTTGAACCCTATGAAAACTTTAACTGATTCAGAAGTTATGACAGATCACTAACTCAATTAAGAACTGGGTCCAAAACGCATATGCCCAAGTCACCCTAGGCAAGGAGACTGCTCAAAAGAAACCGTTCACGTCATTTGACCGAAATTTGAAATGTTTGAAGAGCAGGCCCAAGAAAGATGTGGACAGCCACCTGCAGGATACGGCCTTCGTCTCTAGATGGAGCTGTGCACCACCACAACAGCTGCTCAGAAAGTGAGGATGTAACAGGCACAGCCACGCAGATTCTCTCCTCCAACGGTTAAGCGCCCTGTACCCCTTTCTCATTTAAATGATTCATATCTAGTAAAAAGGCTTGCAACTCGCAAACCAAATGAAGGTACAGCCCACTGTTCTGCAAACCAAGCACAGCTGGGCAATGCCGCTCCCGCAGTCCTACGGAAGCTATACTGGTGTCAGTGATGGGTCTTGCTCTTCGTAATGTAAACACAGAATCAAACTGTAACTGAGCCGCAGAACTAGCCTTACTTAAATGTTTTTCGGAGTAGTTAACACTGGAATCGAGAGGCTCACATACTCCAATCATGCAGAAACATACTTGTTACACTACTTGTCACGTACGTTCTGGCTCCTGCCCAAAGAGCTAACAGGTTACATAGAAGGCAGCAGGAGAAAAACTAAGGTAGGAAGAAAATGAGCTGGGAGCAAACTAGTAATCAGAACAGTAAAAGGGAGAAGAAAATGGCAGCAAATGGCAGCAAAGAAAACTAACAAAACAGATACTCAAGACTTTTTTGCAGACTGAAGCATCATTTCAAAGCATAAGAAAAAAGAAACATTAACAATTTATTTTTAAAGGTATTTTCTAGCAGCATTTGCATATTTCTATTAAAAAAACCACGACACCCATTATTTTGAAGCTTTGCACAAACTGCTGATAACTTCTAATTTCATTTACACTTAGGTGTTAGAGATCACTTTCACTACCCTCACCTCTTCAGGAACCTGATTAATCCATGGTGCCCTTTTGGAGGGCACGGACTAATCTTTGGTGGATTGCCCATGGACTAATCTATGGTGCCCTTTTGGAGAGGTCTCACCCTGAAGATGCTAAGATATTAATAATTTTACTAATTTCTTCTTACCAAACATTCTTCAACTCCTACAAATACTCTATGCTGTTGGATATATGGATATGATAGATATATGGACACAATAGATATATGGACATACTCCAGATGCTGGATACATGAAAACAGGACTATCACGCACTGAGCTATATGGAAATATTAAGGAGACAAATTTCCAGCAGACTGTAAAAGTAGTTTTGCTCTTACCATCTGTCAAAGTGATGAAGAAGAACAGTCCTTCCTGGAGTCCCATTTTCAGAGGTGCTCCTGTTCCAGCTTTTCTCCAGTTAAACATATCCAAGGCCTTCTCATCGCCACCCACAGCTGCTTTTGCGAGCTGTACAAGGTCCCTGCAAACACAGATACTTAATTCCCAATTCCTTACATAGTACTTTCCATCTCAAAGAATGAATGAGTAGTTAATAAAACATATTGTAAAGAGAGAATAAAGACGTTTCATACACTGGCTGGAAAAAGAACATACTCAAAAAGATGCAAAGTAAAATTTTAATAATAATTTTCACTTGCATTTTGCCACCTTTTTTTCCTGTTACCATTATTATTTCTACAGAGGTGTGAAACAGAAGTGGCACAGACAAGGCAAATTCTTTTTTTTTTTCTTTTGCTACAGCTGTTTCCTACTTCTTGCTTGGAGAGGAAAGAAATAATAATGTTTAAGAACTGACTTTTATTCTTATTGACAATAATTTAATGGATAATTGTGTTTTCAGTGTGCTTTCTGCTTTTCGCAATCGGCAACACTGCTAAGGAGAAAGACCAAAGGAAGAAGAGTCAACAGCAACACAGAAAAAAGTATGGGCAAAAGGAAGAAGATCTGTTGATGCACACAGGACCCAAATAGCCAGCTACTACAGTGGGAAAAGAACTTGTGAATAAAGGACAGTTAGGAGAAGAACATTTTATATATATATACACACATAAAAAAAAGGTTTGTCTGTGAGTAGGATTTTCTTTCCATGGAACAAGAAAGACGTGGTCTACCACTGCCCTGAGAGGGCACGATACTTACTCGCCAGGAGGAGGTGGTCGAAAGACACAGTGGGACAGACATTTTCCATACTCTTGTTTCAGCAGGGCAGGACCCTGCACTCTGCCTCGCTGGTCCATTCGCCATAGAACCAAGACACCATGCTAGAAAGACAACAGTTAATTCATTACAGTGTGCCCACCGATGAGAATGCGGATTCCGGCTACTCAGTGTCCATAAAGATAAACATTTTATTGACAGAGCAACACCCTTGCTTTCACGTAGTTGACACATAGAATTACTCTCACTTAAGACTAAGCCACAAAGAATAAAAATTATATTTAATATTTATTTGCATATTTAAAATCAAGTTATCTAAAAAAGCTTGTCAGTCATATCCATTCTTAATAAAATGACACTGTCAGAGGAATTGTATGGAACAGCCTTGGCTTCCTCTGCAAGTATCATATGCAAATTTTTGTTTAGGTAACTCCCTTTCCACTTTTTTCTTGCAAGAACTCTGAATGCTAAAAGGAAAGATATTGAGATAAAGGATAGTAAAGCATAAGATAGGCATCCCTGAGTAAGCTGGAATTTTAAGATTATTATTTATTGTTGTTATTATGTTAGTGCTTAGGGAACCAAATTGCATTTGGATGCCCTCTGTGTAAGCGTTATATAAAAAAACCAGCAACGATTTGCACTATCGAGTTCAATCTCATTTTTTTCATTAAGATAGATAACAATAAAGTGGTGTCATAATTTGCTCTGTTTTTCTTTATTGTTTTCATGGCGTATAGTCTTTCTAGAAGTGAAAGACTAGTAGCAGCGGTAGCTCTAAACACTTATTCTTCCCAATTCTAATTAGAAGCCACACGAGATGCAGCAGAGGCCTTCCAAGGTAATACTTCCTTCTTTTTTCCCCCTAAGAATTGAGAATCAAAGTTCTAATTTCTTTTCAGCATAAGATGATAATATTTATACCACCCAAAATGGTTTATTGTGCAGTACTGTCTCTTACAGCTTAAAGAATGCAACACGGCTGTGCATCTGTGAAACTGCTGTACTCCCCTTCCAAGAGGCTGCTTGTGGTTCATACCTTGTTTGCGGGTTACCTCTGGACATCACAGGATCCTACAACCTGAAAGTTCATGGCCTGAGGGCTCCTCCTCCCGCTTCTCCCTCAGCTTTAAATGTCACCAAAGTCCAGGGATCTCAGCTAGGAAAACCTGCACCATTTATAAGCTGGAGGAAAACCCTGCAGCTTTATAAAGCCGCTGACCTTCCTTCCATCCCATTCTAGATATCCCATCCCGTATCCAGATAACCTACTTGCAAACCCAGTTCTGAGTTTGGAACACACGAGATCAGAAATAAAAAAGCTCACTACCCGTTCTAAGTGCGACTGGTTGTAGAAAAGATGCAGAACTGGTCTGTGTTCAAATGATATTTGAAAAGGACAAAGAGCACTGATCTTATGTTCTATAAGATTTACTGTTACGGTATCCTGTACCTTCCCAATCATTCTTAACAACCCAAAGCTTTAGCTTCTTGTCGTAAAGGCTTTTTCCTTATAAATAGGCTTTCATTATAGAAAGCACATAGATCCTTAGTCTTCTTTTGTGTGATTGAAACCTGGAAGTCATCCGTGTTATTTGTTACTTAAAACACAAATTAAGAGCTTCTGATTTGCACAGCATCCAATTCCACCTCTCAGAAGCTATTTTCAAATAATCTTCTTGCAACTCAGGATTTGTAATGACTGGCTGTTCTCAGCTGAGCACTCTCAGTTATGAAGTCCCAGTGAAGATCAAACAGAAACCAAATCAGGGCCCAAATATTTATCTTCTTTCTAAGGGTATTCCTCTAAGACAAGCAGAATATGATCCTGGCAGCACTCACCTAATGGAAGTTACCTGAATATAAACCTTCAGGGGAAACATTTTAAAAATAAACTTATAAGCTACTGGGAAGAGGCAGGAAACGATGCACAGCTATGCTGCACATCAGAGCATGGTACGAGACGGGGAGCGTGCAAGATGAGGGATGCGTGAGCCCGCCCAGTGCGGTACTGGGCAGAGCCACCCTCGAGCTGGCCGCAGGGCCAGCTGCATGCCCAGCCGCACAGGCCGGGGCTCTGAGCAAGGCTGAGCCGCTCAAGCTGGCCACTGCGCACGGCTGCAGGCTTTAGAGGACCTACATATAATTGGCCAGAGACAGCAGGGAGCACCTTGAACTGGGCTCAGCTGTGTGTTGCACCGACTGCAGAGGGTAACACAGCTGCTTGGCAATAATGAACACTTCTGAGTTCAACCGTGCTGCTGTTGCGTCTATTAAGGTTGGTCTTTCCAACTACCGCAACTGAAGCTACGTGAAACCGAAGAGCGCTCATGTCAACACATGCTTAGGTCTCGTTTTGTCATGTTAAGGTATCTCCCTGAAACCACTGCTTATTCTACTTTGATTAATACTCTCATCAGAGAAGCAGTTAGGATAAGCCTACAAAATTCTTAAGTTTGCCTATAGGAATGGCTATATCTGTTTTAAGACGACTTCACTGCTGTGATCTGACACCAAAAAAATCCATTTGAAAAAAAGTTTGTTCATAAACATAGGGTCAATGTAAGCTGTGGCTACATTAATGTATTAACTCCATATAAATAAGGCCTCAGTTACACTGTGTGTCACCTCCTTTTGTCTGAGCAGCATTTACTCTTTTCTAATAAAGAGGCGGATAAATTCATTTTTTACTCAATTTTTAATTCCTGCATTTCTGTTAAATGCAGCAACAGAATTTTAGAAACAATGATTTACCACTTTTGCCTCTCACTTATATAGGTTAAGTTATTTGCCTCTTACTTATATAGGTAAGAATTCTCAAAGAGGAGAACTGAAATTCTTAGACAAGCTCAAGTTTATATCAGGGAAAACATAGAAAACCCCACCTTTTTTTCTTTTATCATTTGCTGACTCAAGAACTGACAAAACTAGAGTCTTCTATTAATACTTAACCCTGAATACTAAATATTCAATAGCTAGTTTCTCATTACACTATATAAAAAGACAACCAATCAAGAAATAAAGACTGTCACATTTCAACTATTTCCACAACACATTTTCCGTACAACAAGTTTGACTCATTTTTAGAGTATTAATAAAAAAGGAGAGATTAGACTGCACTTTTTGTACTGAAATGAGCATTGCTATGCACTCACTACGGATGAATATGTTGTAGCTGGAACTTGTTTCTCAACACCTGGGCTTTATTCCTGAGTCTGCCAGAAAACATTGTGCATAGACAGGAGCAAAGAATTCAAATTCTCTTTGCCTCCATTACCCCATCCATTAAATGGCCTTAAGCCCTCATCTCCTGCTCCGGATACACTTTTAAAGATAAATTAATAAAATTACAACGAGTACTATAGGAAAAGCTAAAATACTGAGATTTGATTTTACTCCCTAACAGTTTTAATTTGTATCTAAAGCGAGGAAGTTTCTCTCCCCTGCAAGTATCCCTTCCGCTACCGATCCATTCTATAATCCTCTCCCATCAGAGGGCTGCAACACTGTCTTCCACATCAAACACACATTTAGCATTTCAACTACCCACCCTGTCACCAGACACAAGGCGGGTACCATCTGTACTCCAGTTTAGGACCGTAATTTTGGCGTCATGATTGGGTGGTACAGCGTGGTGCTCCTTGTCTTGTTTATTAAGTATCACAACTTCTCCCGTCTCCCAACCTGCTGCAAGAATGGGTCGGGAAGGGTGCCAGGAAAGCGATGAGACCTGAAAGCTTCTCTCGAGATGTGCATCAGACACGTGTTCTCCCTGCAAAGGGAAATAAAGGTCACGCTGAGTACAATGGAAACTCAGCACAAGGATGCAGCTAAACCTTCAGACTTGCTTCCCAGTCAACAAACTATTTTTCTGTGGTAAAGGACTGGCGCGTAATAGAGTGTTCTGCAAGAGATACGAAGCGCCTACACAAATTCTCTTTGCAGCTATTTCATGGACATAAAAGTGTGCTACAACATGCAGTACATCCACTTGAAAACTGCTAATGAAAACACAGCAGTGTCAAGTGACTGCCTCACTCTGCTTTTCCAGGCTGTTCTTCCCTCGCAGCATACATGAGCAGCTCACACTGAGTACCCAGCTTTTACTCCTGTATGAAGGATGAGAAGGCTTTGAGCACATACGAAGGTAAAAAACATAAATTTTTAGAAAAAAAAAAAAAGCACCTCACTGAGGACACAGAATAATGTAATGCTTTAACAGCTCTTACAGCTAGACCCTCCTTTGTGCATAGTTTGCAATAGTATTTCAGGCAAGTAATTTAACCTAACTGCTCCATGTATTTATTTTTCTGTTTGTAAAGTTTGGATGACCATTTTTCACGATACACTTTGAAAAATATACTTTTTATATGCTACTCATATTAACAGACTTAATCGTTTCCAGTACATCTGCTGCTAGATAGCTTGTAGTACCGTTTCCCTAAATGGCACACTTTTTTTCCTGAAAATTACGCAAACCATAGACCTACGCAAGCCTCTTGTGTAAAGTTTAGGGTATGCAAAGGACATATCTGTCTACAGGCAGAAACCCTACTAGGAAACAACCTACTCAAATGGAACAAGCTGAGTGTAGCAAATCAGCTCAGTCTCAAGGTGGAGGAAAGATTTTTTTAATTCCCATTTCTTAGTACATTTTATTCACTTAGAGATTAAAAAAAAAAAGCAGCAGCATGTGTCCATTTTACTTATAAGCCTGAAATTCTCATGCTACGAGAAGTAAAAAGCAAATCAGTAACCACCACAAAAAAAGACTTAAAGACTGTAAAAATTAAATTTCAATGGAAAGATCAATTTAATTTACAAAAAGTAAAGTTTCAAAGCAGCAAAATGATATCAAGCTGAAAAGCAGAGTTGCTGATTATTCACCTGTTCCAGGTAGATATCCACACAGCCCCCAGATGCCGTGGTGATGGAAGCAACTGCCAGGAGCGGATGAAGTGGGTGCCACGCTATATGAGAAGGGGAGGCAACTGAGTCAGGAGCTTCTGTTCGATGATCCACGTACACAGCCATGACAGAAGCTGTCACAGACTGCAAACCTGTACAAGGAAAACAAATATTTCTAATAGGTATTTCTGAGTATGTACATATATATATACACACTATATATATATATGCTATATTATTTATAATATATATACTAGATGCAATAACAAGTATGCTTAAAAAATGGGGGGAAAAATAAAGCTACACATCATCTTGTTAATACGCATGACACAGACATGAAAAAGGTCGAAGTGGCATTTTTAAAAAACACGGAGGAATACTGAGCCAGGCAGTCTGCAGATTCACAGCGCACATAGGGTAGCACCAATCTCTCACCGCTGGCTTGTGCTGCCTTATTTCAGAGTCCTCTGAAATAACTCAGAATTTACCAGAAAGCTAATTCCCATACTTCATATCCAAAGACGTCAATTAATGTACCAACAGAGTGATTTTATGTGGTAAAGTCTCATATCCAGGCCTTCAAGGAGTTTTAATAGTTGTCACCACTTTGGATCTTGTCCTATTGAAATTATGCAAGATTAGTTTAACTCATACTATCCGTTATCTACATTTGAATGAAAATACTCAAGAAGTGATGATGTTTCAAGGAAAAGAACCTGAAAGCAACACTCTTTTCAGAGTTTTGTGTCAGGAATGGAGAAAGTCACTAATAATATTTAATAACTTATATAAAGAGATGGTCTTTGCAATTTGTGTTGTGTGATCTTATTGGCTTGATTTCAAAAGAGAAACAGCTGGAGAAAAAAAAAAAACCTCAAGAGTTATTAGCAAATAATGCCAAGACCTGGTGAAAAAAAACAAACCAAACCAACAAAACAAAAAATTGTGAAAAATTTAAAAAGGCTCCCGTGACATTTCAGGGAAAGAGACTTTTTCTTCTGTGCAGCTAAACAACGAGTTAAGAACCTGCAGGCACACATACACACCACAGTTAGATTTGCCTAAGTCACCAATTGGACACCGCTGCAGGATGCAAAATGGACATAACAGACTCTTGTTTTGAAGTCTCTTTAGTTCAAATCTTTTGTCAGTGCTTAAAATAAGTATTTTGCTTTATAAGGCTGTCTTCCCCCCCC
>VXBH01009308.1:691366-739297 GCA_013400035.1 Rynchops niger
AAAAAAAAAAATTAGATTCAGCACCTTTGACTAGAGAGGTTAAAAATGTGGGTAACACTTTTAAAGAAGCTGGTAGTTCTGCGTCTTGCCTCTCATATTACGATGCGTAACATGAACTGCCAGACATCAAAACAGAAACAAGTGCAGTTAGCCTAATAACAAGGGATTTGATCTTTCAACAAGATCCATTTACCTTTACCTTCACACCTCTTCAAAATCCTCCACGTTCTCATAGTGGCACATAGTTCTAGTTTTATTGCCACAAAAGAAAACCCTATAAGCCATTCATCTAAAAATTGGAGTGGTTTTCATCTTTATTTTAGGTTTTTTAATAGTTTTCGAAATCTCCAGTTCTGCTCCGAAATACTGTACCCATTCTACCATTTTCATTCTAATTTCATCTGTTTAATTTTACTCTAGCAGGTGAAGAATTTAGTCCCTATTTGAATATAAGCTTTATATGGGCTCAAAATTTGAGCTAATAGAGAAATTCACTTCAGATTAAAACAAAAATTTGAGATGCCTAAATGCAAAAAAACCCAAACAAACCACAAAACACATTCGGTATGAACTAATGGTTTTATCACACAAAACCACACAGCTGTAATGCCTTTTCTAGAGCCACCTTTTCCTGCTCGCAAGTGTTCCTTGCAACTGGAGTCATAAATATTACTTATGATTATTCAGCTATTTCAGTCCCCATCAGAGAGAGAAGAAAACAAGTTTGTCAAGCTTACAAACTGCACCTCTCAATCAACACACTAATGGGTACATCAAGCCCCATTGTCTGCTTTGCTACAGGTCAGCCTGTTCCAATTAGGATACCTATAACTAGCTATCCCTTTTGGCATTAATAGGCGGCAAAAACCATTTCACAATCAATACTGTATATATTTAAAAAAGCAGGCTAGCACTTACTAAAACAAGATTCGGTGATAGTGCGATGTAAATTATGGACAATCCCTAATATGAAATACTTTTCATCATCTCAATAACTACACAAAATTATGCAGGAGACTGCCACACACAAATAACTTACTTATATACGTGGATTACTCAGTCATGGAAAAATCACTAAACCAACATTCAGTTGCTTGGTGTAATCTTGGGAATTTATTATTCACATATTTACTGTTGCTTCAAGCTCATTTATTTACACTCTGTAGCTTTGACAGATGCCTCTTCAAAAAAAACCTTCAAAAAAAAAAAAAGGTAAACTGAGTAGGATTACATTTACAAATTATTCTGGCACTGCATGTTCTATTTTTTCAAGGGTTAAAGACAAGAATTTCTGAAAAAGTTAACCATTTTGAGCATTGCTATAGAACATGACCAAGTCCGGAAAACGGATCTCAGTAATCACATTAGGTATGCTATTCTGTCTTTGGTGACAATTCTTGACAAGCTACTTTTACGCTCTGTGTGACAAAACTGTCAGCTGGATGTGCTGACACACAACCTAAGGGGCGCTGGTTACGATTCGGTTTGCTGTTCTCCTGGAACTGCTACGGCCACCAGAAACCCCGTCACCGAGCATGTTCACAGAGTCAGCTTTCTACACGCACTGCCGTGAGGTCTCCCCCACAAGACCTGACAGCCACCGACGCAAAACCACTTTTTTTTTCCTTATAATCCCTACCTATAAGAAACGCTGGCTTTTTAAAATTTTTAAATGTTTACAATACCCCAGGAAAAAAAATTAAGAGCGCAAAACTGACTTACGCTACAAACAGATGGCTAACGACTAAATACTATTTCCTCACTAGTAAAACAGAAAGAGTAAGTACAAAAAATCTGATTAAACCCCGAACTCGCACCGAGAGGGACGCGCCCGGCCGCTTCCCCAGCGATTNAGGGCTCCCGGTGCCCCCCGCCCGCTTCTCACCCGCCGCGCGGCCCCGGCAGGGCAGCGCAGGCCGCGCTCGCTCCGAGAGGCTTTGCGTTACCCCTGACAACGGGAGAGCCCCAGCGCGGAAACTCCCGACCGCAGCCGAAGAGTAACGGAAACAACCGAAGCGGCCGGCGGGCGCCGACGGAGAGAGCCGAGCGCGGCGGGACCCGGCCGGGACGGCGGCGAGCGGCCTGCCCGCCCCACCGCCGGGGCTCCTTCACCCCCGAACGGCGGCGGGAAGCCGGGTCGGGGGGCGGGCGAAGGAGCCGCTGCCCCGGGGGAGAGCTGCCCCTTCCCCGTCCGGCCCGCCGCGGGCAGGGAGCCACCGCCGCGCTGGGACACCCAACCCGCGGGGCTGCGGCTGGCGAGACCCCGGACGGCCTCCAGCGCCAGCGGCCGAGCTCAGCGCCCCGTGAAGGGACCCGCGAGGGTCCTGCGCGAACGGGGGTGACGGACCGTGCCGCCCGCCTGGGAATCCAGACGCCATCACCCGTGCCTCAGGCCCCCGGCCGCGCGTTAAATACCCACCGCAACTGGGCCACCCGGCTGAGGCTTGGTGAAATGTAAATGCCTACTATAACCCGGTGGGATTATACAGCCCAGGGCTCGTTCGCTCTTTCAGTGCTTCTGTGGGAGAATTGATTTGGTTATTTTTTTTTAAGGTAACAGCCAATTTTTTCCTCATAACATGGGCACGAAGATAGCCCCGCAGCAGCCCCCCCGGCACAGCGGGCAGGGGCACAGCTCAGTGCCGGGCCTGCTCCCAGCCTCAACAGCCACCTTTACCCACCGAAAGAGACCATCAAGACCCAGACCTCGCGCCGCCGCGAGCTCCACGGTCACCTGCAACTCCTCTGAAGTGCCACGCGGCCACACAAACCCATGAAAAGCCACCATGCCCCTAGTACGGCTGTCACCAACAGTTTCTGCACGCGCGGACTGATGTTGGCTCTGGCCACGCGTAACGTGTTCTGTCATTTATGTGGTGTTTATGTGATGTGCTGCGTCTCTTCCAGAATTTAAAGACAGGCATTAGGTAAGGAGGCAAAACACTGGCTTTAGGCCTTCCGGCTACAAGCTCAGCAACTCCCTCTAGAACAAGTTGTTTTCTGAGCAGCAGAACTTACTGCTTCCTGTAGCTTTTTATCTCATGCTGTAATTAGCCCTTACAAGGCATCAGCTCTAACGAAGTCATTTATGGCATCTCTTCTTGGTGGATGCTTGGGCATGGAACACCAACCATTAGCTCACTCAGGTGCCACTCCCAAAGCAGAGTCAGCAATTCATTTTTTGGCTCTGCCCAGCTGACTACCTTCACTGTTTGTGCGCAGAGTATTTTTGAGATCATCAAACCTGAAGCTGTCTATTTGAGCAGACGCCTTGCTTTTGCAGACAACCAGGCTCATGAGGAAACCATTGCAACTGACCAGCAGCAGCCTCAATCAATCATCTAGTCTATCATCCCTTTCTGGGCTGGAATAAAAATCTTAAAAAAAAAAAAAACCCAAAACCACTGACCATCTCTGCTCAAGTGACCAATTTTACAGCTTTCGTAATTGCCTGGTTCAACATTACATAAATTTTTGCCCAATAACTACATATCCCTACTTGTGCAGGCTTAGCTGGCAATTAAAGATCCCTGTCCTCCAGATAGTCAACAGAGAAGTCCTGCTATGAAGGGTTTATATCCTAAATACACGAATGAACAGGGCATCCTGGGATCCTAAGATCTTCCCTCGAGTCCTACACTCCAAAGATGCCTCACAGCTCTGAGTCCCTGAGGTCCCAGGACAGGCAAAGAACAGGCTTCAGCAGTGCAGATGAAGCGCCTAGTGCATTTCATCCCTTCTTCTCAGGGCTGGACCTCAGATGCTGAGGGGGAAAAAAAAAAAGTTTCACAATTAGGTGCTTCCTATTTAGTAAGCCATAAAGGAGTAACAACAGAAGTCTGACCTTCGGTTTAAATTCTTTTACCTGAATGGGAAATAAATGCTTTAATAACGCAAAGATCATCCGTTATCATTTGCCAGATTAAACAATTTAAGAGCCTTTTAAGAACAAATGAATTATGAATGAAATGTAGTAGCTTTTAAGTAACCTAAAAGGAAAATACAGGACGTTAGTGTAATGATTGCGTCCATTAGATGCAAAATTAAAACCACCTCCACATAAAGCAGAAATATTAACTTTTTTTCTTCTGGCGGAAAGCTCTGCATTGCTTGCTCTATTTCTATTAAGTATGTAATTAGTTATTCATACCTTAAATACACAGGGTGTGCAACAAATCCAAGTTAGTGTTCTTGCCTAGCCTAGAAAACCATGGCAACAAACACCGAAAGACTATTTGCATTTTGTATCCGTGCAGGTCTGGCAAAGCATGATCATGGACCCTCCCTACTATTAAAAAAGAACGAATGAAAGTTCAAGTGTCTTTTGACATTTCAACCTACCCCCTGGCCCTCAGCTCTTGTCCAACTCCTTTTCATTCAGTCTGTCTTTCACAAACATTTACACACATGAGCAATTTCACACCTTAACAGTCCACTTGAGGCAATGGCGCTATTCAAGCATATAAAGTTATTTACATACAGAGAGAATGGAAACCTTCCGCTCTGAGCTCCTTGGGGCACTGAACATACCTTCATGTCTCTTCACAAAGCACCATGGAAATATATGGCACTGCAGACATGGAACGCATCATTTCCTGACAGCATTGTTACATTTGGTTGTGGTCTAACCAAGCGGCAGAAATAAGCTATATGATCCTGTGCTACATTATAACAAAGCTGCAAAATACTCTCTCTACAAAAAAAAAAAAACCTTAAGTAAGATGTAGATTTAAATGTGCTCTGCAGTGGAGACAAGACCATTAAGCATTTTGGCTCTTTTTTGTTTACAAGTTGCATTTAGAGGAATACACTTGGTTACTCACAGCTGTGCTTTACAGCACATTTATGGGAGATGACACAGAGCCCCAGGTATGTTCAAGTTTAGTTCACCATCATGATTGTTTGCACCACTCTCCACAGGAGCCCAGTCTTCCAGAATTTAGATGCCATTGTGAAGTTCAAGTTGTTAAGGCATTAATTCCAAAGCTACAGCTTATGAAGATCTTCCTCAGAGGAGGACTAAGCCATCCTTTCTTGCTACAAGAGTCACAAAGTTTCAGGAAAGGGATGCTCCAATGTTCTTTCCACAAACAATTTATTAAGGAGAGAAAAAAAAAAAGTCTCACACAGTACCAGCTGTAAGATTTTTGGAAATCATTCTTCCTAGCAGTTAACATGGAGCCACTACATAAAAGTATCAGTGAATAGTCACTAGAAAACAGGCCAAAACATTAGGTTAGCAAATGGAATTCAACCCTCTTTAATTCAGTACATCACTGAATAAAGGTTTGTAATCCAGGAGACCATTTGAAAAAAAAAAAAAGAAAAACACAAAACCAAGCAGCTTCCCTGTTAAGGGTACCTACGCAGTTGCAAACTCAAAGAACACCAGAAGCTGCAAAGATACTAGGCCTTCCTGGGAGGTTTCACATTCATAGCTTCATGTATGTTATTCAGAACCAACAGGAGTAAGAAGTGCATTTTCAAGCGAGCTGCCGGGGCAGGGAGCATCTCTGGGCCCAGGACCCCGCTCAGCCCCGAGCCCCTCAGCACCACAACGTAGCGGCCCAGTCCCCACCGGCTGCGGCCAGCAGGGCCCCAGCACTCAGCCACACTCCCTGGCACCGCCTTTCTCCTTCAGGATTGCCAAAAAATGCCCCATTAACAAGACGGGGTAGTTTCTTTAGTTGACACTAAGGAGCCACCAAGATCATGCTGTAAAGGGATGTTCCCTGCTGAATGTGCAGCTTAAGGAAGCGCCTCCTGAAGTCTCTGCTGGTTCTGCAGTCGGGGAATGCATAAGGAGCTCCCGCCCCAGGGCTCACGCTCCGGCTAGCATGAGGGAGCGGGAGCACATGAGCCTTACACCCCACGGCTGAGGGACCCCACGGCTGAGGGACCCACGCACGGCACCACCACACACTCTAAACAAGCTGCCCGCTCCCGGCAGCTATAAATACAGCGCCGCATGCAAATCATCCGCGCTTGACCAATAGAATCCTGGGCCACGTCCAGGGACCCTGGCTGCGTAGCCCTCAATTGGTCTTTCTCTTGGCCAATCAGTGGCCAGCTCTCTGGTTTCATCTCGCCCTCTGACGGACACCGGCTGCCGCCTCTTCCTCTACGTCAGGCTGTCGTCACGCGCCCCGCGCCGCGCTTATTTGGCTTGCGTTGGGGCCCTGGCCCCGCCTCCCGCCTCGCTCCCGCTCGCCTCGAGCCAATGGGGCGTCTCGTTTATGGTGCCGGGGTGGGGCGTGCTGGCGCGCTCAGAGGGGTCCGCGCGCCGCGTCCTGCCCCGCTCCGCCCCCTCGGCCCGGCGTAGGCTGAGGAGGAAGCGGAACCGCCGCCGCCGGAGCCTGCCGCGGCCCGCAGCCCATCGCGGCCCGCTCCAGCCCGGCGCGCCGGGGAGCCGCGGCTGCGGCCGGGGGCGCTGAGGCCCAGCGGGGAGCCGGCGGCGCCGGGACCGCCGTCTCGGAGGAGCCCGGGGAAGAGAGGTCGCCTCCGCGGCCGGGAGCGGTGCTGCCGCTGCCGGCAAAGCTGGGAGGGCCGCTGGGGTCCGCGGCAGTGGTGAGGCGCGCCGGCCTCCTCCGGGCTGGCGGGTTGGGGGCGCAGCCTGGGGGTGCCTGGGGCCGCGGGTGCCGGAGGAGCAGGGGCAGCCGCCGGCGGGAGAGCTGGAGCGCGGAGGCGGCGCGGCGGCGTTGATGCGGCAGGTGAGGCTCCGCGGGGTGGGGGCGGCCCGCGGGGTGTGCGTGTCCCTGGGGGGCCCGGCCCGGCCCCCTGGCCGGGGCCGTCCGTCAGCGGGGTGCGGCGGTACTGGCCTTTGCGGGGAAAACATCCATCCCCTGTGAGGGGAGCCGGGCTCTGGGAGGAGGCGGCGGAGCGCAGGGGCGCGGTACGGGGGTTTGGAGGTGCAAAGCGGCTGGGTGGAGCAGATCTTCCCTTTTGGGAGACGAAGGAAAAACAAGTGGGAGGTGAAAGCCAAAGGAGAGGTCAACTGAGAGGGGCGAAGGGCGTGCGGGGCGCCGCCGGAGGGGGCAGGTGAGACGTTGCGGGGAAGGGGGGCAGGTCCTGGGATTTGCTGCCCTGGTCTGGTAAGTAACTGTCGCTAAACTGAGTTTCTTTGGTGTCCCCCTGCTCCTGGTTGGAGGATGCCGGTGGATGCATGGCTCAATTTGCAGTAATAAAACTAAACTTGAAGTCGAAGAGGTTTAAGCCTTAGTTAAGCGAAGTATTTGAGCACAGACTGTTACGGGTGGAAGATTTCTGCCCTCAAAGTAACCGAAAACATTGCAGTTTTTGTGGTGTGGAGAACGAGTTTGTGTTTGTGGTCAGGGACCTGTCAGGCGAATAGTTAACTAAGTTTTAAAATGAGTTTAGATTCACGGTTCAAATCAGTTTATTGAGCGTTTGTGGAACACTGCCCAATGTAATTCGGAATTGGTAGAGTCAGTGGTTTAGCTGAAAATCATTAGAGGGAAAAGTATCATTTTAATAGTAGGAATACAATCCATAAATAGTAATTGCACAATTTGCACACCATACAATGCTGATGCATCTTGTTTATTTTAAACCACGTTCTTGTTGTCAGCCTAATCGGTAGGGATTCCATTCTTCATTTGTGATATTCAGAATTTCCTTCTCGTGTCGGTTTTTATCTTTTTCCCCGTAATTAAAGTTGGACTGTGGCTCCTGCGCTAGTGATAACGCAGCTGCAGTGCAACTGCTGCTTCTTTCTGTTTTGCTGGAAGCGGTTTCTTTCTTGGAAGTGGACTTCTTTTAGGTGTGGTGTCAGTAACATTTTTACGCTCTTTGAGGAAAAAAACCCCAGTTGTTGGGTTGCAGCAGATAATACGATTTAATGCCTTACGCTTTTATGCGTGTCTGGCATTTTGTTCTAAGTATTTAAAAAAACCAAACAAACAACTGCAGAACCGAGAGGATTTATGAAGTTTGACACAGGGTGAACGCTCATCCCGGCGGCCGGTCCGGACGTCAGGTTGGGAATTAAAGTTGTCCCGCGACGCCTCTCGGAAAGCCCAGGAGCGCTCCTCTAGCAAATGATGTTTTAAAACTTTTTTTGCCTGGCCCGGGGGCCGCAGCGCGCCTGGGGGCGAGGGGGTGGGAGCCGCTGCAGCAGCCTGCAGGGCTTGTTGCCCTTCGAATTCACAAGAAGACATGGTAGCCGGGGTCGGGCTCGTCGGAGGAGCCGCGGCCGGAGCTGCTGACAGGGCCGGCGGGGAGCGGGCGCGGAGGCCCGGCCCGGCCGCGGTGCGGGACGATGCTCGGGGCGGCGGGGCCGAGCGGTGCGGGGCTCCGGCGGGAGCGGAGGGGGGGCTGGAAGCCCCGGTAGCCTCGACCAGTCCCAGCCCCAGAGACACACACACACACACGCACAGAGAGGAGGAGAAGCCGCCGCCGCATCTGGGAATATGAACGCCCCCCCCGCGGCAGGTCGGACCGCCTCGGCTCCATGGTGAGGAGAAGGAAGAGCCCCCCCGGGCCCGCGGAGCCGCCGAACGGGTAGGATGGGGGGGCGAGGAGCCGGCCCGGCCGCGCTGCCCTGCTCCGCGCCGCTCCGCCGGGCTCGGCGGCTGCCGTTCCTCTCGGCGGCTGCCGGGCGCTTCCACACGCCCGAGTTTGGCCGGGCGATTTCTCCGGCAAAGGCGGCCCGAAGCCCTTCGGGAGGGTGCCGGAGGGCTGCCGGGGGAGCCCCGCCGCCTTTTGGGGCGGTTTGGGGGGGGTTCCGGCGGGGCTTTCCCCCTCCCGCCCTCGGCACAGGTTGTTGGGTCGGGACAGCAAACGAAAGGGGATTTAGTAACAAACAACGGCGGCCATGTTGAGAGGAATTTCTGCAGCTAAACTTCTCCCCTCTCAGCCCAGGGATTTCTCTGCCTCTCTGGGGGGCTCCCCGGCCTGACTTTGTGGCCCCCTCTCTTCTCTCTCTTCCCCCCAACAGGATGACAGTGAAACTGGGAGAGAGCAGCGGGGAGGACGGGGTGAAAAAGCTGGGCAAGAGAGCAGGAGGAGATGAGGAGTCCCTGGAAGAAGAAGGGGCAGGAGGAGGAGGAGAGGCAGCTCCAGGCAGCAGCAGCACAAAGAAAGAAGAGAAGATTATTAACAACAACCCTAACAGCAGCCCCCCACCGAACCCCAGCTTATCGCAGGCCCCGGCCTCTCTCCAGCCCTCCCACAGCCAGGACCAGCATCATTTTCTCAGGTCCAGCGTCAGACCTCAGAGCAAGAGGCTGAAGAAGGATTCCCAGGCATCCTCTTCGGTTGGCAGCAGCACTGCTGCAAAAGGCAAAGGTACTGTGTTTTGGCACCCTCAAAACAGGGGCTTGGTGGGGTGGGGGGTCACCTGTGGGGTTGGGGGTTGTCGTTCTCCCCCTGTGGATGCCATCTTTTGTTTGGCTTTGGGGAAGGTGTTTTGGGGCTTGTTTCTCACACTAGCTGAAATCTTCTTTGTGTCCCAGGGCTTCAGCTTCTCTGCTGCCCACGGTCCTCTTCGCACTTGGGGGAAATGGGGGGTTTGGTTGTGTATGTGGAAGAGAAAAAAACCCAAAAAACTCCATTACTGAAGCCAACCTTTAATTCCTCTATTTTATCTCTCTCGAGTTTTAGGAAATTCTGGTATTTTGGTTAGGAAATTAGACTTTAGTTAGCTGTGTAATCAGGTGGCTGCACTCTGAATTCTGTTCTTGGATAACAACAAAATATTCACTGGCTGCTAGTTAAAAAAGGAAAAAAAAAAAACCCAACTCACAAGACATTGTTGTTTCCCCCAATTATTTCAATGATCGTTTTACCCAAAGAACTATTTTGAAAAGGGCTACAGAATACGCATATTGGCGTGTTTGTTCCTCAGGTTTTGTGAGTCCTGCATTAATGTTGCAGAACAGTTTGGGCATTTCCACGCAATTTGGTTTTTTTTATTAAGATTGTTTGGTGTACATCTGAATGTCTTTTAGCATTGCAGATTAAAAAATTTGATTTTTTTTTTTTTTTTCCCCCAAGCTGTTTCTTACTTGACTAGCTAGAAGACAACGGGGATATTTGAATATCTTGGCGCTGTTGTGCGTGCTCAGGAGTTACCGGGCGACACCTGGCACCATAGCTGGGCTGTTCTTGAGACTGATTTTGGATACCTCGTGTAAAAGTACTCAAGTGTTATTTTCTGTTAATTTTTGAGTAAAACAGCACTCGGAGATTTCTTCAGCATTTGTAAGGACCAAGTTTACTCATGTCTGCTAAAATGAAGTAAAACACCATGTAGCATAAATGTGTCTTGAGTTTACCTCACTCTTTGGTCCATTACAGTGGTATGCGCGTGCGGGACGTTAGGTAAACGGTACAAATTATGCCAGTTTTGTGTTGCAGTAATAAAGAAGTGCAATTTATGATATTTCCGTTACTGTCATATCATGAAAAAAAAATTCTTCAACTTATTTGCTTGACAGTTCATTTATATCATTGACTAAAGTATTTTTTAATACCTTAGTAAGTCCGCTTTAATTTCCTAGAACTTTTTGTTCTAAGTGGAAAAACTCCTATGTGTGATGTTGGCGGGTAGAACAGAAAGGCCTAAGTAATTTTTTCTCCCAGTTGCATTTAAACCAAATAAACAAACAGATGGAATACCCAGGAGTGTTTAGCTATAGATAATTGTTTCAAGGGTTGTAAATAGTATAAAATGCGATGAGGTGTTTCTTTGGAATATGTGGTGTCTGTGACTGACAAGTCAAATAAATGCATTTGAAATTATTCCATTGCTTTGAAAGTGCATACCCATGTGAACAAAATACATGTGTCTGTGCATGCGTATATTTGTGTGTCTATATTTGTACAGCAACATTTATTTCCAGTTTCAGAGCAGCGGAATGATTTTTAACTAGGTGTATTGACACAACGGAAAAGCAAACTTGGTTTATTTTGCAATTCAGATTCCAAAATAACCCTAATAAAATTGTATACAGAAAGGAAAATACTGTTTCAGTCATCGGTCATAGATAGTGCTTGTAATCACTGCACCTGACTATGTTGTCAGGTTTGGGGAAACTACTTAAATCATTGAGGGTGACAGGCAGTGGTAGAACTATGGTTGCGCTTTCGCTTTTTGAATTGTAGGACCAGCCCCAGCTCTGCCTGGCTAGTTTTGATGTGAACGCGTTAAAGTTGATTTCTTGGATACGGTTGGCTTTATAACTGTCAGATCTTGGAGAGCAGAGCCACGGAGTGGGATCCTCTCTGATTTGAGTTCTTTACATTCAGGGATGCGTACTGAGAGGTTTTCCAGGCTTGTCTGAATTCGCCCTGATGGGATGTCTGGTGATCAGAATTTATAGGGCTTTGCATTCTGAGTGAAGTGTCTCACAGACCTATCTTCCAATAGGGATATAACGGAAGGGTGAAGCTTACTCATAAAGATTGGACTTAGATCCTTCCATGTGCTGTTCCACCAACTTTCTCCGCCCCCTGTAGTATAAAAATGATAAAAAGCTCGAATGCACGTGCTCTGGAACAGCTCTGAAAACTGGAAGCTTTTCCATTTTGCATGTCACAGTCAAGGTGATAGCTGCAAAGATAATTTTAACATTGGCCAGCAGGAGCGTCTAGACCACACTTAACACTTGGTACAGTGAAACGAGAAACTTGGTTTTTGTCATGGTCTTTTAATTACGCTATGTAACCCTTAAAATTTTATGGAAGTGGTCTTGCTTTTAGAAGCTGTGTATAAACTAAATTTCTTTCAGGTTGTGGTTACTCAGCAGGCATTGGCTTGTCCTGATCCTGTCTTCAAAAAAGTTTTGAAAAGAATATTTTTTCCTGTCTGTTGCAGATCCCTTTTTACTTTTGGCGTTTGTGCTTTTCGAGTGCCTCATTGTAGTAGACACATTATTGATAACGTAAACTTTACTGCAAAGTGTAGGAAGAGTTTGCCCGCTCAGCGGCCGCTGACTTTTCAACTTTGCCTTACTGTGGTTCAGGGAAGATTGTTAACAATAATTTCCAAGTTCTGCCTAGTTGAATGTATGAGCGTATTGCTAATTTTCACATTACCCTGATGTAATATTTAATTGCGCCTTTGGATCCTGTCTCTTGCCTTTTCTATACTGAATTGCGCTTTTGAGTTTAGGGCAAAAATAGTAAAGTTTGAAAACTATTTCACTTCAACAAGCAAATACATTTTGAATTGCTGAAAGGTTTATCAAACTTCCTGCACGAATGTCTACATCTGTGCACTGTTTTTTGTCAGAATTATTATCATGTTATTTTCAAATGTTGGTCATCTTTTTATTGTATTTTCAAGTTTGTAGTCTTGCCTAATGCATTCCTTTTGAAGTATGAATGCTTGGAAGTAAGTCTTAAAGTAACTTGCATGAAATCAGAGAAGGAACTTGAAGGAATAGTGGGGTGGAGGGGATTTTTTACTAGAGTTCGAAAGCAGGGCGGTCTTGCAGAGGGAGAGGAAGCAGACCCATGTCAGGCTGCTGAAAAAGATGTATTTCTGGAAGTTTGCATCTCAAATACAAGCACGCCACGTGATTGCTGAGCCCAGGTTCTAAGGTGTGTTTTGGGTCTTTTTCCCGTGAAATGAGAGTAGAATATGCGTGTGTATGTTGTGCCCACGTGTCGCACACGCATATGGTGGTAAGAACACGTGCAGGATACATTGCTGTCACGTGCTGTAGGTTTAGTTTGAACTAGAGTAGGGTGTTCCCATTTCTGGGGGTTTAGCCGTTTTCTGAACGCAGACTAAAGTCAGGAGGAAATCGTAACGAAGTCTCACCGTGATGAGCTGAAGCTTGAAGATGTCTTTTGTGCTGTTGCTCTAGATTTATTCATAAAATGTGTAGAATGGCCCAAACAAATATTTGGATTTATTTTGCAGCAATAAGCAGTTCTTTCTTGAAAAAAAGAATTATTCAGCTGAAAGCATTAATCGAATTAAAATGTTCCATCTTTTGACATTGTATGAAACTTGCTAGAAAGCAGTCCAGTTTGTTGCGTCTCTTGTAGCACGTCGACTAAATTAACTGCTGTCTTCTCCCGTGGAGAGGGTGTGTATACCAAGATACCCCATGCCTGCGCTTACAATACGATTTTATCGTATCTTCCTAAGTTTGTATGTTGCAGAATGTATTGCAACCTTCATTTGAAGTGTCTTTTCTCCATCATTATTTCTCTAGGGCATGAATGACTGTTTAAAAACTACTGGCATGGTCCCTTGTTCTAATATTCTCCTCAATTCTGTCCGTCTTGCTTACGCTTGGTACTTCCCTCCCATCCTACCCTGACGTGCTTTCACTCATTCTTCTCCCTCCCTTCCTGTGAAAGTGGCTCAGGACCACAACTCCACAGTACCTCATCCCGCACCACAGGAGGAGGATCTTTGTGTTTTATGTGCCCCGTGCAGTAGGTACTGAACTTTGAAAGGTGCCTGCCTTCAAGGCTGCAGAGCCCTGCGGTTTAGGTGGGACTCCATGCTAGCCTTCATGGGTGTTTTCTAATGGAAGGGCAAGAGAAAAATGATTTACTGGAGATGGGGGAGTAACAATTTATAATAAACACTGTTTCTTTTTTATAGCTATGCTTGGTTAGCTCAAATACCGCTGCATTTGATACATTCAGTATTAAATATATACTGTCTGTAGAAAAACAAGCCTTTGGTATAGTTTTGTTTGTAGACTCCTGTTGATAATTTACACCGTATATGTTTAAACGCATTCAACTACAACTTGGTTGTGCAAATCTTCGAAATAGGAAGAGGCAGAAGAAGCCAGACCAGTCTGTAGCCTTGTAGGACAGTTACCTGTTGTGTTTAAAACTTCAGATGTTAATTCATAATAAGAACGCTATATGGTAAAACCACGCAATATGGCAAAAGCTGTCCTAGTCTTACCCTTCTTAGGAGTCCGTGCTATTTACTGTGGAGGCACACAAGGTAGAAACTTGTTTTCTGGTTGCAGTGTTAGTACTCAAACCGAAGTGTTGACTTTCAGGGAACACGTCTGCCTCTCTTCCTCTCTCGTCTGTATTCTCTTCTCAGCTACAGTTCTTGGAGACAAAAGCAAACTGGATCCAGCCTGCAGCTTTGCGGGGTTGTCCTTCCGCAGAGAAAGTGACTTCACTTAAATTCCTAAAGCACACACTTTCTATGGGATCACCTGATTAATTTCTTCACTGAAGTGGTACCTGCCGTTGGAAAGATATGTGGCTAGAAATGGGGCTCGTTTACCAAGCGATCAGAAAGAAAGTTTGGACATTTGTCTTCGATTTGGTTTTTTCATTAAAATCGATGAGTTCATTGAGGAGTGCTCTGCTATGAGAATAGCATAATGCATTTGAAGCTTTCTGGAAGGTATAAATGATAGCACCTTACCAGCTCTGTTGGCAACCGTTCTTTTAATGTATGTTTCATAAGATGGCCGAGCACTAATGCAGGTTTGTGAGAATGAAATAGTCACTCGAAGGCGTTTTCTGGTATGGCCTCCTTCATGGCAACCTTTACTGAAACCCCTTTTGAAGGTGGTCGTGTGTAGTTTAGCCTTGGTAGTGGTTCCTGTAGAACTCAGAAGAAAGAATGTTCTAATGGAAACTTTTCTGGCATGTTACGAGGTGGCATTTGCATCCTACACTTCGGGGAGTGAGTTTAGCATCCTAACACTCCGCATTTGGCTGGTGGCATTCAAGAGTCTGCGAAAGTACCATCGCATTTATAAAGGTATTCCCCGATAGATGTTCCACCTACAGTTGACTGGTGACTCCCAAAGAAGTTGAGATTTTGCAAGCTAAGCCTGTGGAACACCAATAAGAGAACCGGCCTGCGTGTTGAGATACTTGGTTGTAGTGGAGATTAACTCTGGGAATTCCAGCTCCTGTGGATGTGGGATCTGTCACAGGAGATGTGAATCAGCTGTCATGTAAAAGCTGCCAGTGGAAAATGGGAAAGCAAACACTAAGATGCTATGTAGAACCTGGAAGGAAGAAATTCTTACGGCTGTAGCCGTGATTACACACCGATACTATCAGCAACTCAATTGTTTGATACGTGCAGTGTTCCGTTGTTTGTCACTTTCATATCAGATTTTAACTTGCAGTCTTTAAAGCCCTTTATATAAATTTTTGCAAGTGTTTGTGTTCTGGTTAGAACCACAGAGAAGTCAGTTTGTTCTGCAGAAAATGTAGTTTGAGATGATGTTATGGCATTCGCAGATAAATGAAGTTCTAATAGCGGGGCATATAGGTGGGTAGGGAACACGGGCTAAAAGGAATGAATAAGTTTCCCTGAAACGTTGGTGTTCTGATCCGTGATTTTGGGGGGTTACAGTTCAACTACCGAGTACAGAAACTTGATATCTCTGCAAACTGTGGGCTGAAAGCTGAGTGAAAATGCTGAGAACTTACCCATCCAAACTCGCTGTTTTGTACCTCGTATTGCAGGCGCTGGTGCTCCCCTGCGTCCTGGAGCGAAGGGAAGGAATTGTCGTAGCTGTAACTGTGTGGAGGTCCAGTCCAGTGGTTGGGTGATGCAGGATGAGTAGACAGAGTGAGAATGAGCGTCTCATCTGCAGTGATCTCCTCTTGGAAATTATTTTAGTTAGAACAAGCACCTAAGCAGATTGTTAGAGTAAGCTCCCTTCCTCTCCCGCAGTACTGCAGCGGAAATGGTATGACTGGCCTCAATGGACCTTTTTGTTTTAATGCATTACTGAAGTTTTAAATAATCTGGTTTTGGGAATTAATGGTGATCATCATCTGTCATTAGTGAGGGGGTGAAAACTTGTCAGCTGTTTTGTATGTTACAAGAATCCCATGCAGTAAGATTGAAAGAATGAGTTTATGGGGTGTAATTTAATGATGTATGACTATTTTTCTTTTGCCTTTTATCCTGAATTGGTTTATAATACCAGGTTTTAGAATATACTGCATTCCATTGTCTGATGGAGATCCAGTGAACTCTAGAGTGGGTCATGGTAACCCAATGATAAATATTACTGAGCACAGTAGTAAGAAAGTTTGGGCAAAGGGAAGATATAGCAAACTCCTTTATTCCTGGAAGAACTAAATGGTGCATAAGATCTCTGTAGAGGTGACAGGATGTTAAAATTTTTAGATCTTCATATACGATACTCTAAACAATTTTCTGGATAGTAATACATTTGCATTTAAGACAAGATAAACTTCTCAGGACTACAGTTTGTCTTGTAGAGCAATTATGAGCTACGTATCCTTCGTAGGAGTTGCATCAGTGGAGCCCTTAGCATAGATGGAACTGTTCGTTCCGTCCTCTACATACAACTAAGAGGAAATCTTTGAGCTTTATTAGAATTCAAAGTCCTCACTGATACTTTTGCTTCTTAGGCTTTTTAATAAAGAAAACTTAATGTGTACAAATGTACTGTACAATCTTTAGAAAATCCTTGGTAAGGTCTGAACTTCAGGCAGCTGCCTTTAGGTTTTTCCTTATTTGAGTATGTACACAGTGATGTAAAGAAACCAAAACCCCCCCAAAAAATCCCAAACGAAAACCAACCACCCAACAAATAAACAAAAGCCCCAAACCTCGCATTCGTGGTTCTTCTGCATGTTTTCTAAGAAAGTTGGAGGTCTGCGATTGGAATAGTAACTCGGGAATAGAATCCTGTAGCTGTCTTCTGGTAAAGGACACCTTTTGCGTTGGGAGCTGGTAGCAACAGGAGATTGCAGATTGACATTGAGGACTGGTGTGTTTGAATTCTCCCTTCTTAACTGAAGATTTTCAATATTGCGATTTGTATTTCTTTTCCATGCAAATTGGGATATTCCAGTTTCACATTTGCGAAATAAAGAAGCAATTCTCTGTATTAAAATTCTTGGTTTTCTTCTCAGCCATCTCTTAAAGAGCTCGGGTTTTTCTTATGTTTTTTTTTTTTTAAAAAGGATTTTTTTAAAGGATTTCCTTTCACATTACCAGAATTAAATTGCTTAACTTTCAATTATTTCATCAGTGGCTGTTGAAGGCTTTAGGAAATACAGAAGCTGTTGATTTGAGTTGTTTTTAAGCGCATTCTCTTTTAGATGTCCAGTTCTTTTTCATGTTTTGCCTTACATGCTTCCCAGTGGTGACAGTGATTTCCTTCAAAAGGATCAAATAGTCATTCCTAGAAATAAAATAAACATTAACCTTAAAATCGTCTCAATATCGTATTTTATATCAAGTAAATATTTATTGTACGCAGGGAAAAAAAATGTACTTTCACGCATCTTACTGTTTTCCAGGTTTGATTTCAAATGTTCCTTGTTACTTGAACAAAGAGCTTTTTTAGGATTTGGAGAAATACGGTTTCATCATCCAGAGGAATTACTTTTAAATTGCAACCAAATGGTTACACTTAAGATTTCAAATCTCTAAGCCGTAGTAAGCCTATAACAGTTGATTCTTCTGACACTCTTTTTTAAATAATGTTAGGTTTATGAAACTGGGATATCTCATGTCTTGAATGGGATACGTGTATGTATGTATATAAAAACACTGACTTTGTCAGGTGAACGAGCGGCTTCATGTAATTGAATTTTAAAGGATAACTGACCTTTTAAAGACTAAATATGAAAGAGAGAACTATGTGAAGCGTATAAAAATTTGGAAAACTAGTTGGGACTGCTGTATTGTCCAAGCTGGATTTATACGCAAATGAACTTAGGCAAGCCACTTTATCATGACATAAACCACAAAACATAAAGGACAGTAACCGGAAAAATGGAAACCGTAATAAGCATTCTTTATAATGAGCAGTGTATGTTTAATGTTAAAAGGCTTCTGCTTTATCAAGTACACTCCTGCACTGATAAGAGCAGTCAAATCTTAAATAATACTTCTTAGCAAAACTGAAGAGACTATATTTTGGAAACGTAGGTTACTGAGAACGGTGACGTTTTCATGGAAAAAATGGAGTGAGCCTTCTGGGGTGTCTCCCTGGTTTCTGTTTTAACACGCTGATAATCTGTTACAGTGTCAAACCACGCATGATGTTTGATTTGATTGCTGTTGTGAGTAAATCACAGGTTTAAGGTTAGTTGATAATGTTTTTGCTGATAAAAATGTCTTGGAAAGACTAATCGTTTCAGAGGAGATTAAAAGAAAAAAGAGGCTTTTTCTTCTGAGGTAAGGTGAGGCAGTGGAATCTTACTGCATTATATGTAGCTCTCACCTTCCTGCAGTTTCTCCATCCCACTTTCTTCCCTGTCCCCTACTTACATAAACAGCAAATTCTGTTAATTCCGTCAGGCTTTATTCTCGTTTTAGTAGTGCTGGATCTTAGTGGTATTTTTTGGAGCCACGTTATTTGGGGTGCTGGTGAACTGACGAAGGTACAATCACGATTACACTTTTGTGCCTTTTTCCAAAAGCCACACCAGGATTTGGGGAAGGAGAAGGGGCTGGGGCTTGTCATCCTTGGGCAAAGTGTCAGAGATGATGCTCTTTAGACTGAGGATCAGGCTCTTGAGAATTGATCCATTGGCATGCGATGAACTAAAGTAGACACCTTTCAGTCCTTTCATTACCACAGTTATTTCGGAGGCAGTTTTGATCAAGACCAAAAACAAGGGTATGAAATTATGTATATTTTCTCCTGGTCATTAGTTCGCTGTATTGGTCACATCGATGTTCAGCGTTGCTCAGAAGTTCCCCTCGGCTGCCGAGCAGACTGGTGGGTAAGCATCAGAGAGTGTGTTGTCTTTTGGAAGTTGCTTTGGTATATTCCTGCTTATCTCTCTTATCTCTGGAAACACAAAACTAAGCCATTGAAACCTTCTCCTTGTTTTTTTTTTCTCTTTGAGATTTTATTTCTTTAAACAAACCCTTATTATTTGCCTATTGTGTTTCAGGTGAAATATCTGAAAACCCCTGATGGGAGTGGTGAAGGAGGAGGCGATTCTGAGTTCTTCAGTTATCTCTGTCCACGAATCCTCCTGTTGGCTTAATATTCACTCTGGTCATGTTTTTTTTGCAGCAGCAGATAATGGAGGGACTGCATCTAGTGGCACATCAGCAATTCCTCCCAGCAATCCTACCGGGAATTCCAAGTCAGCGGCCAGGAACCTGGGCTCCTCAGCTGGAGAGAAGGAGGAAGGAAAGAAAGTCAGGCGGCAGTGGGAATCATGGAGCACAGAGGACAAAAATACTTTCTTCGAGGGACTGTATGAGGTACATGTAGAGGAAAATAACAAGCTTAGATGGCTTTGTTTAGTATCTGGGTATTTCTAAAGAAGATTGATTCAATTGAGATTTGCAGGAGCAAAATGCACAGGTACACGTATGCATCGGTTTGCCTGGGTCTATACAGTTGGCTATAACCCAGCTGTCAAAGCCAGTTCAAAAGTGTCGAGCTTTTCTTTGTTTTTGAAATACACAGGAAATATTTGTGAGCTTTATTCATGAATGCTGATAATAATTTAACTTATTTTTCAATTATGGTTTTGTTGCAAGTGAGAAATAACATCCCCATCTCAACTTTCAGAAGCAATACGCTTATGCTGTAATATTATCAAACAAGAAAATGTGTTCTATTCCAATCAGCATTGTAGGCATGGCGTTTCATCTTTCACCATGAAGAAGTTTGTACTAGGGCTGAGAGACAAAGGAAAGTTAGATAATCTTATCTTTTATCTCATATGATGTATACAGTGTGTTCTTGGCTGTGCTATTCTCACGATTATTTTAAGAGCACTTCTCTTATGAAAATACATAGTAAAGGTGAAAACGAAGTTGTGGTGAGTTTCTTTTCACGTTGTGCATCTTTTGAAAAATTTTTTTCAGTGGTAGGCATGATTCACATGTATGTATATTGTGGCCAAAACGAACGCTTAAACACTGCTTTCCTTTTTTAACTCCTCTGACTTGCAGTGCTGTTCCTGGGAATCACGTAATTTTTAAGTCCCTTCATCACTCAAAGGAAATGGTGGTTTTTTGAACGCTGAGGGAAAAGTTCAAGAATTTGCTCTATGATGGGTTTGCAACTCGGTTTGCTTGGTCCCCCATTTCCATTCATTCAGTGTCGCGACATTTCGAAAGAGGCCTTCACACTTTGTATTTAAATCAGCTCCAACCTTTCCGGGATGCCAAGAAACTTAGTGATAGCAGGAACCCAGTGATAATGTATATAAAACTAAATCTTCCTCTTTTGAACTGCAACTATTTTATAGGAATTGGTTTTAAAGGGAGACTTAGGCATCTCATTTTTATTTTTACTGAGAATAAACTTCTGAATGACGTGCAGTGGAAAAATATGTTTTGTCTAAGAAGTTATTTTTGGTTTTGGTTTTTTTTTTTTTTGTTTTGTTTTTTTTTTTTGTTTTTTTTTTAAATGCAATATTTTCCTTTATCATTTGATGCTCAAATTTTGTACTCCTAATAACTGGAACATGAAATTTACTGTAAATAGAAGCGAAGCTGTTAAATATAATAGGCTTTTTATTCACCCTAGTCAGAAATGGAGGTAGGAGAGATAGGGGGAAAAAGTAAAGAAAGCTAAGTGAGAAAGTTGGTATTTTCAGTTCTGCTGCTTACCACGTTTATGAGTAAAGGTTTGGTTTGGTTTTTTTCAAGTTTGCTAGCAACTTACGGTTTTTATTTTGAAATAGTTCAAGAAATTGGAAAGTTAATTTATTTTACACCTACAGTGCATTTTATGTAAAATAAAGGAAACCAGTGTCATTCTTACACTGTTGAGTTCTAATACCCAAGAATTTTATGACCATTGAAATCTAATTTCCCACGCAGCACCCCAGAGTTCCTCATGTTGTTTGAGTTGTCTTACAAGATAGAAGTTTGGTTTTGACTATTTGGATTTGTTTTGTTTATTCTTCAGCATGGGAAGGACTTTGAAGCTATCCAGAACAACATCGCCCTGAAATACAAGAAGAAAGGCAAACCAGCAAGCATGGTGAAGAATAAGGAACAGGTCCGCCATTTCTACTACCGCACCTGGCACAAGATCTCAAAGTACATTGACTTTGATAATGGTTAGTATGCAATGACGTGGGCTTCGTGTCGAGTGGGGCGAGTCTCGTGAGGGCTGGAGTCCTGCCTTTGGGTGCCATCGTGGAGGGTAGGAATGGTGGAGATGGAGTAAATACTGAGTAGGATTTCTGTGAACATGTCTTACTCTTACCAGTGTGGCCATACTGAGGTTCGTGTTTTTTGAAAAATGCTTCTCCAAAACCGGTATTTGTATCACTGCTTTTATACCGGTTCACCACACCATAGTAAATGCTGATCTTACTATTAATGCTGGGGAAAAGCCAGGTTCAAGGAAGGTGTTTTTGTGTTCTCCAGAGCACACCTTTGAGGACAGCTACCTAAATGATAGTCGGGCATGACTTCATCAAGCAAATTGTCTCCATCACTACTTTGCGTTTCTTGGGGGAAGATAGAAAGAAATGAATAGTCTGATACAGGTGTAAATGGTGAAGCATTTGCTCACGCTTTAAGTAACTTAGTATTCCTGTCATTCCCCTCTTCCCATTCTTTTTCCTCCTTCCCCAGCTTGTTGAATGAGAAGGAAATCGGGAAGTCATATGCTAGTGGTGTTTTTGAACAATAATAGTAATATATGATCATTGATAATCGGTTTTTGTCAAATGCATACTATGCAGTAACGGGCAGGGAGAATTCAAGTCAGTTTGTGGGTAGCCTAATCTGAGTAGCAAGTTAAAGAAATCCATTGCAGAGAGAATAGATTTTACTAAGGCCTGGTTCTTCTGCCTTTTTGAAGGTATGAAGAATGTCGGTTCTCCCCTTAGCTTGTTGATCAGGTAAAGGTATTGAGGGCTTTCCTATCCTTTTGATGCTTATTCTAAATTGCATAAATCGTGGCATGTTTCACGGTGGTTGAATTGTTTGGTCTTTAAACAATTCTCTGTAACATCGGCAAAAATTTGGATAATAAATTCAGCTATATGATTTGTGGCCAGAGCCTCTCGAGTTACAAATAACTCATTAATGAGAACTGTATATGACTAGAAAAAAGCTCAGGGAATGCAAGATAGTGTACAATGTAGTCGCTTTATGAAATTGTTTTGCCTGCTCCTGAGATTAGGTTAATCTGCAGGAGGATTTACGTATCTAAAACACCCGTCATAAAGGTGTATTTTTGAGTTGCTTTTGCAAAACAAGATAGCATTTTAAGATGAAACAAGCCATTAGTATTTTATTTAAAGAAAGAAAAAAAAGTTACAGCAAACACAGTATCTAAGAAGTTGAAAAAAAAAAAATAAAGGTGTCACGGAGGAACTTCACCTCTTTTCTGGATAATGTAAAATTCTGTATCTCTACCTGTGAGGTCTGAAATCTCACTGTCTGGAGGAATTTCAGAATGAGTGCAGTGGTTTGATTAGCTTTAGTATTAGTAGAAAATACCTGTGCCTGGATTTTGAGATTACATGAGTCTGCAGTCAAAGAGAACTGAATTCTTGATCAATAGTCAAGAATAAATATTTTCATCTGATTTGCAGACCACAAGACAGTCTTTCCGTGCTGTCATAGATACTTAGATCTATTAGCAGTAATAATGTCCCCATCATGTGTGTTGAAGCGAAAGGAGGAAAAAAAACTTGGTAAAGTTGAATAAAACGTGTGCAATTCTTCATATAAAAATTTAGAGTCTAGAATTTGCATTAGATCTCTCGGGTGCATTCAGGTGCACAGAAGGCATTCTCTGTCTTCTGGAAAATTCAGACCTACTTAATTTCCATATAGAAACGGTTCTATATGCATTTTCTTGTGGGCATCTGGATATTTCCTTTAGAAATTCTAAGTAGGTAAGTCATACTTGAGTTAGCTTTATTAAGAATTAGCTTTATTTTGCATATTGAACTGTTGCATAATCGTTTAAATTCTGCGGAAGTTGCTTTGTTCTTTTTTCTATAGTCTAAAAAATACTGTTTCCCAGATATTTAAGTCACCGGAAGGACTATAGTGTTTAATGAAACAGAAGTTGGTCTTACCTTCGATGTGGTGTTTGTCTCATTGAAAATACAAGTCCATCTCGTTTTCAGTGTTGGAATGTGTCTCGGCAGTGTCGCGGTGTATCCACAGCCTGCACCTCACTGACACCTTTTCTGCTTTTCAGTGTTTTCTCAAGGGCTGAAAAAATCCTCCCTGGAGCTTTATGGCTTAATCTGCTACGGGGAACTAAGGAAGAAGATTGGGGGATGTGAGTATGATGACTTTAAATTATTTTTATGTGGTAGAATCAGAAGTGTCTAACCCTTGAAGTTGGCAATGTCTGATACAGTTACACTTTTGAGTTATTCAGAATTTGGGTTCATCATATTCTGTTGCAGTAATCTGTGGTGGTGTTTTTTCATTAAACGTATATTTATTTTTAAAGAACACCTTAGTCTGTTGCATTAGTCCCTTTTTTTTTTGACATATCTTTAGCTTTTGCTATCCGTGGTATGCAGTGCATGTAATACCCACAGATGACAGGTAAATGTATATGGAGCTTAGATTATCTATTTTATTCTTGAAAACTAAGAAATAAAATGTGTAAATGATATCATTTGCACCCACAATTATTTCTGCCTATGCAATCAAAATCTGGGATAGTGCCTTTTTCTAAGTCATTCTCTAAATTACTTACTGAACTCAGAAGGTGAAAAAGTATTACAAACCATAATTTGAAATAATAACTTCACTGGCTAACCAAGGTGTGTTCTGACCTTGTCCGTAAGGGTGAGGGTGGGCAGATGAGTAGATGCCACCCCAATGCTCCCAGTTTTATGGAAACTGATTAGTTGCATTAGCAAGATAGCTGAGTTTAGGCTTAGTACCATGTTCATAGAATGGTTTGGGTTGGAAGGAACCTTAAAGCCCACCCAGTGCCACCCCCTGCCCTGGGCAGGGACACCTCCCACCAGCCCAGGTTGCTCCAAGCCCCGTCCAACCTGGCCTTGAACCCCTCCAGGGATGGGGCAGCCACAGCTTCTCTGGGCAACCTGGGCCAGGGGCTCACCGCCCTCACAGCACAGAATTTCTGCCTCACATCTCATCTCAGNTGATGTGGTCTTTATGGCTTCCAGACTAGAAAGCTGTGATGTGGCTGGCTTGGAGAACGGGCAGAGGAGCATGCACTGTATGTGCTAGTCAATCCCCACGTACCTTTTTATCTGTGTATTTTTTTTTTTTTCATTCATCGCCAGACTTTTTGTAGAGTCAGTGTTATGTCATAGAGTATCGTCTATGTTTTTTTGATTAATTTGTGAGACATGGAAAATCCTCAAAATACTTTCACTTCTTTGTAAAGTCATACTAGTTACAAAGTGAGAAAGACAAGAAAGTTTTAATGACTGGATGTAATTCCTAATAGAATAGTGGTATTTTGGCAGGGGTTTTTTTCTATATTATTTCCTCACCTGGGATTTTTATTGTAAAGTGTCATGAATGAGATTTTTGTGAATGTTCATACTGACTTTATTCTGTTAGTTCAAAGATCTCCAGTGTGTTAATCCGTCTGGAGAAGCGATTTTGAACTGTGTTGTGACAAAGAAGGTGCAGAGGCAAGACAAATTGCATTATCAGTAGAAATCGGTATTAGTGTTTCTTCCACACCTTAACTTAAAAGCATCAACAGACCCTCCTTGCGATGACTGGGAAGAAGGTTTCCCACAGTCACCATGGCAATGCATGCATGCTTCGTGCTTCTTTCTTTTTATAACTTTAGTACTTGGTTACAGATTTTTGCCCAGCGTCACTTGGAAAATTCAGGTCTCCAAGACCAAATGGGCTTAAGCTGTAAGCCTCTACTCCCAGTTTACGAGACGTCTGCTCTGCAGCTGGTGAAAGTAGTTTCTTTTTCTTTTTTTCTTTTTTTTTTTTTTTTTTTTTTTGTGGTATTCACCCAGTCCCATCTTCCCAGAAATTGAGATAACTTACATGGAGCTCTTGAGATGCGAAAGGATGTCAGGAATACTTTCAGCGTTGCTAGAGGGAGGTTAATTCTTCAGTAAATAGATCTGGGCCTAACCATCATAGAGAATACAAATCAAGTTACCGTAATGTCCATTTAAAAATGTGCTGTGTAATGCAGAGAAGAAAAGTGTGGGCTACATGTGTATTTTATTATTTTTATTTCCTTTTTTTTTTTCTTTTTTTTATTGCATTCGGTGGTGAGAGGGCTTGATGCTCTTTCATTATGCTGTGCTGCCTTAGCAACACTGATTGAGCAGGAAGATGAGGAAGCTTTTCTTTCTAATACCGCAGTGTCAGATTAATGCCCGGCAACCCAAGATGACTGTAGCACCTAAACTTGGGTCATTTAATCTGTGAGTAAAATGTAATTTTCAGGGCAAGAATTGCATAAACCTTGCACACAGGAAAATAGAAACTTTTCAGAAAGGGTTATGTTATAGCTCATTTGCGCACATCAATTGTGTGTGAGAATAAAATGTAATAGCTTTGAGAACCAAACAGAACACGAACCCAGTTATATCGCTTTAAATCCTAATTCACTGTGTTGTCCCATTTCATGTAAAGGTATGGATGACAAGAATGCAGCTAAACTCAATGAGCTCATTCAAGCCGGGTAAGTAAGAACTTACTCCTGAAACTCTTAAAACTGGGTTGTTCAGCAGCTTGATTGTTGGTTTGGTCATCCAGAGTCTGGGGGGCATTCCTTACTTTCTTAGAGCTGCAGTTTGACATTTTCCATTCCTAGTTTGCTCTGTCTGGGGTTTTTTTTCCTCCCGTTTTCCATGAAGCTGTTAATTGTTATTAGGAAGAAATGATGGGTGACGTTTAAGCAGGTGATGAAATGAGTTCTTTACAGAAGTTACGGCGCTGTAACTCTTGATTCACTGTAGGGAATATAGTTCATCTCCAAACAGTTCTGCCAGAGGTGCTCACAAGTCCTGACGTTCAGACCTGAAACAACACTTCCAGTACCCCGTCGGCCTCAGCCCTCCAGTCACTTCAGCATCTGCTTCACTTTAAGGACAAACGTTCTCTTTCACTTCAAGAAAGAATTTGGGGTTTGGGGGTTCAGTCTTGGCGATGTACTGTTAGAAAACAGGAGGGTTTAGAAGTTGCTGCACTATTAGAAATGGGGGAATACCTGCTGTATTTCTGCGTAAAATTTTCTGAGCTGGTCCTGCGTTTAGAGTTTGTGTATTCTAAAGTGAAACTTCTTTTAGAGGATATTATTTTAAGGAGTGTGACCATTAAGCAGGCGTCTCTCAGCGGGCATTGGTTTGTCCTAATCATGTCTTTAAAAGCGATTTGGAAATAGCATAATTTTCCGTCTGTTGCAGATCCCTGCTGGCATTTGTGCTTTTAGGGTGCTTCGTTGCAGCAGGCAAATCGTTAACGAAGTAAACTTTACTGTAAACGGTAGGAAGAGTTTGCCCGCTCAGCAGCACTTTACCTTGCATAAAATGGGTACTTGCAGTCGCACCTTTCTGTTGTTCACAAACTGAGTTTCCAAATGAGTTCCTTACAGTTTATTAAATTTTCATCTCCTAGGAGATGCACTTTGTACAGTGTGCTGTTCTGTTGCACGTCTCGAATGTGGTTATTTATGAAATCACTTGTTCATTCTTTGGTTAACTGTGAAGTTTGAAATCAGTAGAGAAACGGTCGCTTAGCTTGGGTTTTGTACAATTAAGAAAATCTTTGCAATAAGTTTTTTTGCATCCAACAAAATGATTCTTAAAACAAAATAAAAATCTTAAATTGGAGTTATTGGTTAAAATGGGCCTGGGATGAGCCTTTTTTCCCCTAGAGTCCCGAATATCGCTAGAGTTCAGGGTATAGGCAGTCATTTTGGTCTCTGTGTTGTACTGGAGAGCCTTTCTAATACTGTTCCATCCAAATAGACTAAACCGTAATAAATGAGACTGATGATTTTTAGCAAGCTGTGCCTTCAGGCTAGCACTTTGCATGATTAAGGCCTTAGTTCTTCTAATTAATTGTTAATGAGAGCTGATGATTTCTACAAAGTCTGGGTGTTTATTCTATAAAAGCCAGTCTTGTAACAAACCACTTTGAGAACAGGAGTCTTTGCATTTGAAGATATTAATTCTAATCTTCTAACCAAAAAGTAGAGTGTACATAATACTAGCATTCTTAGGCAGTTCAGAAATTGCGTAGGCTCTTGCACGGGCTTTCTTCCTGCCAGGTGGAGGACACATCTTTGCTTCCCTTCTTGTCCTGCGTCTCTTACCCCATTTGGTGGGTAAACCTTCCCAGTTGGAGGAGCAAACTGTGTAGGGGAAACAATGCCCACGTTCTCATCCTCATTACCACCTGGATGGCTGCACCATCGGAATTAATCCCCTGCACGTGCAGGGCAGCCTCCTATTTCAGGCAAGCAAACGTGTTGCGTCTGTCCCCTTAGATTAAACTGCCTGTCTTGCTCAGTGGTGTTACGATTCTCCGATCCCCCTCTCTCTTTGTAAGCGGTTCTGTTTTTCAGTTCTTGCCACGTTTGTTTCAAGCGAGTCCCTCTGAGTGCGGTGCGCTTGGTAAGGCTGGTCACTGTGTGGAAAGTCTTGAGTGAAAGCAAACCAAAAGTGATTAAAAATGGCGAACGTGCAGCATTCTGATGATCTTCTCCTGAACTAGGTTAAGTGCTAGTCTCATTTAATTGGCAAGAAAGGCCAAGAGAGGCTAAGGTTGTGAGGAGCTACCTGGCAATGTATTTGCAGGATGACTGTAGACCCTGGAGTTACACGTTCTAATTCAGAGCTTATTTTGCTTATGTTACACGTCATCCCTGGCTTTCTGTAATAAATACATGGTGTATGGAAGCACGAACCCCGTGAGGTGCTCATGAGAAAACCATATTGAAAATCTTCCTAGCTTGTAACTCAGGTTGCAGGTACTAAATAGTGCCTGAAAACTTCATCAACTGGCCATTTCAAGCAACGGCGAAATCTTTGTGTGAAATGTCCCTGTTTGGTCATTGAAGTTAAGGCAGTGAATGCACTGCTCTGCATCTCTCTCAGAATGTCAGCGACGTGTCAAATCAGGGCCTTCGGTACAGCTGGAGTTGAATGAGTCGGGGATCTTTTAGAGAAGAGATCAAAGTTTTGACATTTATAAATATGCAAGGGGAAGAGAATTGTTCTGTCAGCTTTTGGAACTGGTCGGGGTGGTTTAGCATACTCATGTCAACACTGGCCCACAGGAGCTGCTTAAAGAGGTTTTCAGAATCACGAAGCAGGACAACCACGAAAAAAGTTCCCTTAGAAATTATAGGGAATCTGGATCCCTTTCTGTCCAGTCCTTTGTTGCTAGCTTTTTCTTACAGCAACGGTATGTCGCTGGACTGTGGGATTAGGATATAGAATTAGAAACAAATATTTATGGCAGTATATCAGAACTGCTCAGAAACCCGTTTAAATAAACCAAAGGTTTTTGTGTTTTGTTTCACTTTTAGGAGCGAAGCATTTTTATTTAACGCAGGGTTTGTAACCATCTTTACATTTAATAAAAAAAGGCAAAAACTGCATTAGAGGAAATTGAGTATTTTCTGGATATCTTTGTCAATATGTAGGATTGGTGGATGCGTTAAAAAACAAACAAAACCCAAACCACAACAAACACATAATTAAAAAACCCAACGTAAATACGCACCGGTTAAAGCGCAGTACCACTCAGTGTCTGTTAGCGTACGTGGTTTTGCCCCCCAACCCAAGGCTCTCGATACCACAAGTGAGAAAAACGGTTAAAGACAGAAACTTTTCACAGGTATTGAGCGATGCGCCTGGGTCAGTTCCTGGGTGTGCTTTGTGTGGAGTGGGAGTGATCCGTCGTTGCCTTCGATTGCCTCCTGAAAGCTGTTTGGTGTGCTGAGGGGGGATTTGTAACTCCCGAAAAGTCTTGATAATAAAATGAGCAATTCGTCCTGAAAAAAATTGTATACAAAGCCGACCTTTTTAAGTAGGCAGAATATGCTCTTGCTGTCAAGTTATACTAGCAATTCTTCAAGCGCATTCAGTAGAATAACTTCTTTTAATGTCTGCTATTTTCTGCATTTGGAAACATCCAAGATCTAGGTAAGAGAAGAGAAGGAAGTAAGTATTTTTAAGATAAGATCAGTTCTGTTGCACATTGTCTCTTTTTTACTGTACTTTTCTTTTAAATTAGTAAAACTATTCTTTTTACAGCCTCCCAGCCATGGATTTCAATTAGGAAACTACAGTCTCTAAATAGATCTAATTTTATATTAGTTTACAGAATAACTTACTATGAGGTCTCCCTAGATTGCTTGAAACCCATCATACTTTATGGAGAAGGGAATTAGGGGAATTATTCCTGACTTGCCAAGCAGAACGCCTAAATCTAGACAGCTGGGATGCTACTTCTAAAATATATTTTAGGGAACAATAAAAATAAAAGTATTGATTGCTGTAGTCAAGGAAGAGTGCTGTAGTGCCAAGGCGAAAACTTCCATGTGAAGCTTTTATTGTTGTTTTGTCAGATTTTTCTGTGTTCCTCCATTTACTGAACAGTGTACTTCGCTTCCGAACTTCTAAACTGTGCTGTTCTCATTCAGTACTCGGGGAATACAGTAGTTCCTGCCCCTCTATCAGCAGTTTTGCGTTCGTTTTCTTTCCTCCAATATGATTTTTCTCCTAAATTTTTATATATATGTTTTAAATATCTTCTCCGTAACATACTTAGTTTTTCACGCGTCTTTTCTGGCTTTTGTCTGAGGTTGTGGTGGGTTGTTTGGTTGGGTTTTCTCCCCCTCCTCTGCCTTTTAGCACGGACGCAAATGCAGCCAGGAGCTTCTGAGGCTGATGTGTTCATTTGTGACCTGCTCGGCGGCGGTAACGGATAGCGGGTGTCTGCAGCCCACGGTGGCGCTGAGCAGGTGGGAAACAAATTGATGGGGAGCAACTGCCAGGAAGCCTGACTCTGTAATAAATGCTTTATGGCCGGCTAGTTAGGCTCCTTAAGGGAAACAGAAAACACGAAAAATGAACAGCAGTGTTTTTCTTCTTCCTTCTTTTTCTTGATCCACTCAGCGCCGCTGTTCTAGGTGGAGCAAATAGCCCTTTGAGCGTTCAGTCGCCTTCAAGTTGTGTGATGGAGCAATTTCCACGAAGCTCGTCTGGTTTATGTAGTCATATCAGTTAACCTAAGAAGGAATAATGTTTCTCCCCACAAATCCTTTCTCACTTACACCCTTGCGCTGTCAAAGTTACAATAATAATAATTATAATAATGCTATTCCTGACTCTTCACTTGCGTGCAGCTGCTTCAGGTGCACATAATAATAAAAAGGTGTTCCCTTAGCTGACATCAAGATGCAGGAGGAGAGTCTCAGCCTGCACAAACAGTCAGAAGAATTTGCTGTCCTAAAGTAGTGTAAACTTGCAATTTAGCGACCTGTTTCAAGGTGCATTGAATTATTGCATTTCTTTTCACTGGCTTTAGTGGATTTTGTATCGAGGCTCGTATGAAACTCCTGTTTTCCAGTAGAAGAGGAGGGGACATCCAGGCATGTCTTCCCTAAGCAAGGAAGTCATTACAGCGGTTCTGATTGCTGTAATGCTGTAATTAACTCCTTGCGAGAACAGGGGAGACAGTAATTTTGGCAGGTTGGTGCAGCAGCGTTGTTTTCTGCACAACCATTCAGTCACACTGACAGACTTCGCGGTTGCTAGCGGTTGGATATACTCGTGCATCCTGTCATCTCCTGTTTTATCAAATTACTTGCTGTGATGAACAGCATTAGTGGGAAAAGAATAAATGTAGCTTTGGGTGAATCCCCGTAGTTAAAGGCACGCCGTGTTTGTTGTGAACCGTAAGGATGCGTTATGTAGTTTTACACTGAAGTAACACGCCTAGAGATTTCTAGGAGCTATAGTAAAAGTTGAAGAATTTTAGTCCTCGGCTGTTTTTTCCGTTACTGTTCTTGGAGGAAATAAAAAGTACAGGACAAAGAAATGTAATGTGTAGCTAGAATTTATGGCAAATTCGCTCAGGTTCTGCCATATCCGTCAGGTTTTGTACCAGGCACTTTTATACTGGGCAGCCGTTTCTGGCTACCAGCTGTGACCAAAGTTTAGGTTTGTAGGAAAAAAAAAAAAAAAGGCAGAGATTTTCCACCTAAAGATTCAGACCCAAGAGAAAAGTTGTCCAAACATTGACCAGCTGAATTTGAGAGCAGCAGAATTTGTAGTTGTTTCCTGTCTTTATACATTGCAGTCCCCATTAACTTGACATAAGTGAGTTTGGGTTGATTCATAACAATCTTGTCCTCACTTGTACTTTAACTTGGTTTATTTACACAATTAAAAAAAAAAAAAAAAAAAGAGGGTGCTAGCTGCACATGATTAAACTTATTTTCATGAGGTTTATTTTGTAAAAACTGTTCACTTTCTGATAAAATCGTATCTTTGCTTTAATATGACAACAAAGGCAATATTGAGCCTCAAGCGTTAAGGCTAAGGTGTCCATTGCAGTGATCAGGAGGAAGTTTTACCTTTTACTTTTCATCCTTACCTTCTGTCATTGACTTGGTGTCCACTAGTGTTACCGTGTCCTCCTCTAAGAGTCATTCCACTGGCAGAGACTGACTGGTGTACTTGGTGAGAGCTTAAAAAAATGCGATTTTCCAACAGTTCGAGTTAGGGTTAGGTTGAAGGAGGAAAGGTTACAGCAGCCACAGCGTTGTCTGATATGGAAATAGGCAACGCTATTTAAAACCCGGGAAGTAGCTCTTGGGTCGTCTTCGTTTTTTCTTAAGTAGCACGATTGCTGGTTTCACTTGAGAGCCTGCTCCTTTTTTCGTGAGTTAAGCCATTGCTACTTCTGTGTCAGAGCTCGCGCTGTTAGGCAGAGCGAGGGCTGACGTATCCCCTCTAGCTGCCGGTAGCTCAGTGCAGATTGAGGAAATTCACCCTTCCAGCCCTGGGATATTCTGAATCTGTAGGAGTTCAGAGCTTAGTAACCGAAGCTTTTGAGCTGCTCGCCTCATCAGCTCCATCTTCTCAGGTGTGGCTTTGCTTCTGCCGCCCTCTTGCGAATTTCTCTCTTAGCAGTGTGGACCAGTGCCCTTTCTACCTGATGTTGCCTTCCTTACGGCGTGAGAAAAGATCAGATCCCGCTGTAGGAATATTCTCTGTCGTTTCTTTCGTTTTACTTGCGAGGGCTTGTGTTTGGTCCTGCTGCTTCTAGGCTGGCTGGTCCTTAGTGCTCGAAGGAATAGGTAGTAAGTACTGCCATCAGTAACGGCTGGTCACCGTGCCTGCCTTTTAAGTCTTTAAAAAGAAAAGAGGGCTGACAGCGTGAAGAAATCAAATAGTTCCTCTGTGTGAAAACAAAAATGGCCTCTTGCTTTGAAGGATCTTTATAGTTGTTAATGTGGTATTGAAGCTGAAAGCCAGCGAAATCGTACTGTAAAAGTTCAGATTCCTGCACAAGCTGTTAGACCTTATTTCTGCAACAGACGTGGTGTTGATATTCCGGAATGGAAGATAGAGTTTCTCTTACCGTAATTAAGAATTAGGAGTATAAAGAGGAGCCTGAAGCGAAGCCGCTTGCCTTTTGCGAACAAGTTGTCTCTGAGGGTACTCTTCAACTGAAATAACATAATTCTAGTCTGCTTTATAAAATAGCAATCCCTCCCTAAGCAAACAGCCCGGTGTTTCATGGGAGTCTGGAAGAGGAGAGTCGCAAGAGTATAATTTCTGTAATGAAAAGTGAGGTGATAGAAAAGATTGAATGCTCTTGTGAATCTTCACTGCAAACCCCTACGTTTCTTTGTTCATTGGTGTATCCATGATTGTGTTTGGCTCCGTGCCCCTAATACACCTGTATTCACAAACTTTTGTTAATGGTGCCTGTAAATAATTCTCTTTCAATGTATTTAGGGCTACGACTGTTCGGTACAAAGGCAGAAACCTTCGTATCAAAGCTCCGATGTGCAGGGCTTTGAAGAAACTCTGTGATCCAGATGGTAAGTAAGAGACACTGGAACGCGAAAGGGTTTTACCAGATGGTTGGAAGAATATGGGAGAGAGTGGGCCTGTTTGGTGTGTACTTCACTGGCAGGGGAATTTGTGCTATTTCACATTCGTGTTGGGCACAGTTGTGTCCCTGTTGTCTTACTTATCCTGTCTGCTTGTATAATCCCAATAACTTCAGGACCCACCCAGCTCTTTAAGTCTTGGAGTATGCCACTAGCTAAATTGGAAAGGAAATAGCTACATCAGACAAGATCGCTACTGCTTTACCAGTTGTTCTTTTGCTAGATGGGAAGGTTAGTCCCTGATGCGAGTGAATAAGCAGTAGTATGTTGCACTGAGCGTTTTAGACTTTTACCTTCTCCGGTTCAGCTATGTGTGGGGTTTTTTTGTTTTATTTTTACTTCTTCCTTCCCCCCCAATAAGTAGAATCAGTGCGGTTTAAAGGTCTGAAACCCTGTACTTGTTCAAATTTTCCAGCCACCTGGTTTTGACACTGCTTGCTCAGCTGGAAGCTCCAGTAACGCTGCAGTGTCTAAGGAAAAAAATAAGTGTATTGGAACAGGAGGTAATGTAAGGAAGCAGGCTCCGTTGGCGAAGCTGAGCTGCCTATGTTGTCTGTAGGTGATGCTGATGTCTGTGATGCTTTTTTTCATGTAACCGAGCATATAGTGTTCTGAGTTGTCCTTGCTTTGACCCATGCGCTTTGTGCTTCATCTCCCTTCAGGCGTTAGTGATGAAGAGGACCAGAAGCCAGTACGTCTTCCTCTCAAGGTCCCTGTGGAGTTGCAGCCACGAAATAATCATGCGTGGGCTCGAGTACAGAGTCTTGCCCAGAATCCACGGCTCAGGTAATGAAGAACTGATTGTGGTGCTCAGGATAGAATAAGGAAATATATGAGCAGCATTCTAGCATCTTCCTCTTTCTTCAGGGTTCTCTTTGCCAACAGGGCAGTTCATCTTTGATAATTCAGTTTGCCTAAGTGTACTTACTCTGAAGGCTTTGTCCAACCAGAGCACATAATTGGTGTAAACGTGGTATATCAGACTGGAAAATTCTGTTACCATTGTTCATTATATCATAGAATTGCTGAGGTTGGAAGAGACCTTTAAGATCATCAAGTCCAACCGTTAACCTACCCTGACAAAAGCCACTTCTAAACCATGTCCCTAAGTACCCCATCTACCCTTTGTTTAAACACCTCCAGGGATGGTGAATCCACCACCTCCCCGGGCAGCCTATTCCAATGGTTAATAACCCTTGCAGTGAAAAAATGTTTCCCAATATCCAATCTAAACCTCCCCTGACATAACTTGAACCCATTTCCTCTCGTCCTGTCACCTGTCACCAAGGAGAAGAGGTCAGCCCCCACCTCTCTACACCCTCCTTTCAGGGAGTTGTAGAGGGTGATGAGGTCTCCCCTCAGCCTCCTCTTCCCCAGGCTGAACACCCCCAGCTCCCTCAGTCGTTCCTCATAAGGTTTGTCCTCCAGACCCCTCACCAGCTTTGTAGCCCTCCTCTGGACACGCTCCAACACCTCAATGTCCTTCTTGTAGTGAGGGGCCCAAAACTGAACGCAGCACTCGAGATGGGGCCTCACCGGTGCCGAGTACAGGGGGATGATCACTGCCCTAGTCCGGCTCACCACGCTGTTCCTGATACAGGCTAGGATGCTGTTGGCCTTCTTGGCCACCTGGGCACACTGCTGGCTCATATTCAGCCGGCCGTCCACCAACACCCCCAGGGCCTTTTCTGCCGGGCAGCTTTCCAGCCACTTCCCCAATCCTGTAGCGCTGCTTGGGGTTGGTGTGACCCAAGTGCAGGACCCGGCACTTGGCCTTGTTGAACCTCAGACCATTGGTCTTAGCCCATCGGTCCAGCCTGTCCAGATCCCTCTGCAGAGCCAACCTACCCTCAAGCAGATCAACACGCCAAAATATCATTTAATTTGATTAATGATAGGAGCTACTGGAGTTGAAGACGGCGATACTTCGTGCCGCTTAGGCCCAGGTGTCAGAGCAGAATGCAAGTGAAATGGAGATATGCAGCACTAAATCTGCTAAAATTCGTGTTGAATGTATACCGTAAGACAGAGACACAGGGGAGGGAAGCAGAACGATGGTCGGGGGTGCCTGCAGCAAGGCTCTGAACACGTCAGCTGCAACACAGTGATACTAGCAGAAAGGAACGTAGTTGTAGCTTAATCTCCCTGGAAGATGTAGGTAGTGCTGCCGTTTCAGTATCTTCAATGGCTGTTCATCCTAGGACTTACACTAGTCCAAAACTCGGGGTGGAAAACATCTGTGATGTTGATTGTTCTTTCAAACAGAGTACTTCAGTGTAATGACCAAAGATTGCGCATAGGGGAAAATGAAGATTTTTAGCATTAGGTTTATTTTGTAAAATGCTTTGAGAGCAAAAAAAATAAATGTTTGGGGGTTTTTGGTGCCCCTTTTTCTCGTTCTTTCTATACTTCCTGTGGTAGCTCTGCGCATTGCCTGCACTTTTGCAGTTTAGCTAAATCTTGCCTTTTTTCCTATCGTCGTCTTCCATCTGGAGAAAGTAGTATCTTGAATCGTGGCAGTCAGATTTATCTGATAAGCTTTTAGATCTTTCTCAATTGTGAGTTATCTAGATTTTAAAGCTGTGGGTTAACGTGTTCTTGTTTTTTCTTGGTGGTTTTTTTTTTTTTTTCCTTAGAGCTTGGGAGTGGTAGGTGTGTTCTCTGTGCTCGTATTACAGAATGCCAGTTTCTTCCCTTAACTCCCAGTCTAACACCAAGGCTGTGATTTGAACTTCTGCTGACATTTTTGCTCTGTTCCCTTACTTTGTTCATCTTGCATACAGGATGATTGTGGAGTTACATCGGAAGGTCTCCAGCCTCATTGAGTTTCTGAAGCAGAAGTGGGCTCTCCATGAAGTGCGTATTGTATCCTTTTTCTGCGTAGTCTGTTCTGTATGCTGTGTTCTGGGAGCAATTCCCTTCCTATTCTAGGTTCATTTTTGCATCAGAAATGTAATTTTCCCTCATAAATTTACTGGCCGATGCTTAGCAGAGGCAGAGGTCAGTATCTCAGCATCACTAATGGAGCCTTTCATAGGAAATCCCATAATATTCAGCTTTTACCTCAACTGTGATCCCCTGAAAAGATAGTTAGTAAAAAATGAAGCTCCGTGCTTTTATTTCGTTTCCTTAAACAGTGAGCTTAGTCTGTTTCACTGTAGATGGGTGACCACCATAGAAGCCTGGAAAATAACTGAAGATTTTGTTTCTAGTTTCAGCAAAAAGAATAAAGACAGGTTTTTCCACCTGCTCTGCGCAGTTTCACCAAATGAAGGCTTAAGCTTCTTGTCTAGGGAGCTGCTGCTACCTGTGATGTGTCTGTGCCCTGTCTGAGCCTTTCAACTGTAGAGATATCCCTACCTCGGAACTTTGATCCGTGGAAGAGAAGGATTTGTGCGTTAACAGCCGTTCTGTTCTGTTGCGAAGAGCCCTCCTTAGTCCTTTAATTCAGGCTTTTCTTCTTCATTTGTGAGCCTGGAAGAAGTAGCGGCGTAGCACTTGAAACAGAAGGATCTCAAAACGTGTAGGGTGGGGGTCATCGTGCAGAACGGAGAGCTTGTTTTGCTGTGCAGTGGTGCTGGGGTTGTTTTTGCTTGGTTTGGTTGGGGTTTGTTAGGGTTTCGTTGTTGTTTTTGGTTTTTGGTTTTTTTTTTTTTTTACAATTTCAGTGGTGCGTGAAGCAGAGATAAGGCGTTTTGTCTGGAACAGATCTGGTTTGTGCTTGTAGCAGGTCTTCTGTGTAGTCCTTAGCACCACAAAAGGACTTAATTTCTGATCATAGAGTCTTCATATCTATGCTGAATACAGAACATCTTGATCAGCTGCGCTTTTTTTTAAATTTGCAAAATAGTCTGCCAGGTGCTTGTTTGGAAGGGGCAGTCATCGGTTGTATTCCTTGACACGTGTTTTTTTTAGCGTAAAACACTAGAAGAACAGCAGCTTCAAGACTCCAGAGACCCAGAAACAAGAGGCAGCTTCTCAGAGGAGAAAGTGATGCTCCATCTCTTTCCAGGAGAGAACTGTACGCTCACTCCGCTGCCTGGGGTAGCCAGAGTGGTCCACTCCAAGGCTTTCTGCACAGTGCATTGGCAGGAAACTGGCAAATGCAAACAGAACACGAAAGATGCTCACTTACTACCCCCTGCACAAATCCTGGGCATACAGAGTGGTCAGGGGACAGCTAGGGGACAGATAAAATACACGCGGGGAACGGAAGGTAAGGGTGTTGGAAAGGCAGAGAGCACTACAGAGTCAAGCAGAACCTCTCAGCCCACAGCTGAAGTTTCTGCAGGCACTGAAGATGGCGCCCCAGAGACTGGCCTGGGGGAAGGAGCAGCCTCAAATCTTGGCATCACTAATTCTCTCCAAAAACCACCTTCTGGACTTCAAGATCCAGGAGGGAATCATGAAAAGTTGAGCTCAGTGGCCTTCTGCGTGGAGGGCAGGGAGGCCCTGGCTAGTGACCAAGCAACTGTGCTACCATTGTGCAGCACAGATTGTGCTTGCAGCAAGATCCCTGATGTGGAGGAGCTGTCTCTGCTCGATCCATTCCCACGGTACATGAAGTCCTGTCAGGACCTGATCGTCCCGGAGAAATGTTCTTGCACAGACAAACTGCATGGGAAAGACTCTGCTCCAGCAGCTGGTGATACTTCTCCTGTGGCTTTTCCAAGCAGGAGGAGCACAGAGGCATCTGACTCGTATTCACAGCTACCGAGAGGTGGTGTGGCTTCACCTGGCAGTGGCCCATCCAGATATGAAACTCAGGCTACCCACAGCCAGGGCCAGCAGCTTGATGCTTGTACCAGGGATATCACGGGTGCAGTAATGGAGGATTCTCAAGAGAAGCTGGGCTCCTCATTTCCCCCTCCGCCTCAGGGACAACCTAGTACAAAGTCTCTCAAGGATGACCCAAGCCGGCTCTCTCAGCAGGTTAGAGAAGAAGGATGGAGCCTACGAACTTCGGAGAGCCTTACGCTGGCTGAAGTCTACCTCATGATGGGCAAACCGAACAAGTTGCAACTGGAATATGACTGGCTGGCTGTCTTGGAGCCAGAAACCCAGGATGCTAGGGAGCAAACGTCCGAGTCGAGTGCTGTTCCTGCATGTACCACCTTTCACAAGCAGAGACTCCTCAACTGCCTTTTAAAACTCATCTCTACTGAAGTCAATCCCAAACCAGTAAGTAGCTCTTGTTCATGGTCCAGATGCTAAACTCTTATTTAAGCTGGGGAATAGTTGCCTGGTCCTGTTCTCATAGTAAATCAGCGACCAGCCTTGTCAAGATCTTGGAGATTCCTGTGTTTTAAAAAAACAAAACAAAACAAAAAAAAAAAAAAACCAAAACCAAAAACAAACAAACAAACAAAAAAAAACCAAAACAAAAAAACCCCAAACCCAACACAACCTGGCTTGCTGTCTCCTCAATGTACTCCGTTTGCTTTTCACACTATCTTTTAGTTTCTGGTTTGCTGCGAGTCTCAGTGAACATTTAATGTCACTGCTGAAAACGTCAGTCATGAGGTTAGCTTAGGTGGGTGCCTTCTGTTCTCTCTCGGGTTCATAGAACAGCCCAGGTTGGAAGGGACCTCGGAATATCATCTGGTCCAGCCTTCTGTGGGAAATGGAGCCTAGATGAGATTAACATTCCACGGGAAAACTGAAACCCTTAATTTCCAATGTTTATGTAGTTCCAAGTTATACTAAGTGTAAGTGTGAAAAGGATGTATTTCTCTAGGATGGCATAGCCGACATAACTATGCCTGCCACGATGATTTCTGTAAAAGTTCCCAGAGTTCAGGGTAGTTATTTAATAGATCCAGAAAAATGCCTTCTTCCTTAGCGAAAAAGGGAATCAACTTGCTTTCCTCCTTGAGCATTGTAACCTGTTTTAAGATCTGTCCCCCCTGCCCCGAGCAGCTGTTTCCACCTAGTGCAACCAATTGAAACTCAGTAAAACATCCTTTTAATGATGGAAAAGACACTGAATTCAACAGATCTGACTGAATTCCCGTGATGGAGATACGACCATTTAAAGATACCATTGGCATCGTATTCCCGCGTACGACGCAAATGTATCACTAGTCCCAAACGCACGTAGTCCTTTGATCTTTGTTGGTGCAGACGTAACGCACGCGCAGCCCCCCCTCAAGCTCCTTTTGATCCTCATTTTCTAGACATAGAATGTAGGATTTTATAAATTCAAAGCCATCTTTGCTCAGATACAGCTCCAGATATAGACTTTGTTTAAACGCTGGAGACTTTTGGTCTGATGTCTCACACATCCGTGACAGTGTTTCCGCTCTTGGCATCGACTTTTACTTCTGGTGACGCCTGTGGCAGCCAGCGGTGACGCAATTAAACGCTCACAAATTAGAAAGAACGTCTCCCTAGACCTGGGGAGAGAGGGATGAGGGGGAACCCAGCACCCAGCAGTTGTTATTTCCAAGTGTTCCCGTGTCTTTTTAGCAATCTTAGCGCCTTAGGCAAAGGAGCGGAGAGCTCCTGAAAAATAAAGGAGCTCTTTCAGATCGGTACCGTGTTGTACGTTTCAATAAAAGAAGTAACACATCATTTTCTTCTGTTTGTCGAATACCGCTTCATACTCTATGCTCCAGAAAGAGATACTCTTCTTGCGGCGGTGAATGTCGTGGGACTGATACGTATTCAAGAGGCGAGGACGATATTTACTGCCTCCTCGAAAGTCCTGTAGCCTTTTTGAAAGTTTTGTCTCTCAAATCCTCTGCGCTTCATCAATTGATGGCAGGATCCATAATATTTTTGCCACCAGGTGCTTTAACGGAGGAAGGATTGATTGTCTAGATCTCTGCTACTTTCTCAAGATAAAACCGTAACAAAGCCAAAATGGCCAGCTGTGGTGCGGTTCATTCCTGTAGATGAAAATGAACCAGCGTAAGACAAACCGTAGCAAACTGCATTGTCGTCAAGTGTGGGTGGTAATTTTATGCCTGGGCTTGCACACACGTCCTCAGAAAAGGGAGCATTTTCTAGAAAAGCATTTAAGCAACTTTATGAAATAACTGCATAGGCCTGGAAAATTAGGAAAGCCCCTTGGCCTGTGCCGCTGGTTTATCGCTGTAGCGCAGTGTGAAATAGAAGAAGGGGTGGGAAAAAATTCACAACTGTTGGTCTCTACTTGTTTAGAATTAAGAGCAAAATTTATCCGTCCCCGTATACTTCCCACCAGAGGAGCCCTCTAGATGGTTGCAGTCAATGAAAATTAGTTTTGCACTGAATTAAAAACAACACTTTTTACGTTACTGTGACAAATCTGTGTCTTTACTTTTTTTGTTTGTTTTGTTTTGTTTTTTATCCGGGGGTGGTCCAGCACACTGTGTGAAGCGTGTTGAGAGTTAACCCAATTGTAACTTAAATTAATGATATTGAACCAAGGAAATTTAATGCTGCTAAATGCGTAGGAAGGGAATTTCAGCTGCCTTCCCCCCGCCACACACAGAGGTGTGGGTTAGACCACTTACAGCTATTGTAATACGTCAGGTTTTTGTTTTTTTTTTTAAGCTTCCAAAGTAGGATGAGTTTAACGATATATCTGTTGTAACACCTCATGATATTTGTTTAATGTGCGTGCATTTTTAGACGCCGGAGATGAGCTCTGTTGCCACGTCACCGATAAAGCCTGCTCAAGAGGAGCAGTCACTGACTCCTCCGGGAAAGGTGATTGCCATCAGCGCCAGGAGCCCAGGTTGTGCACGGAATCAATCTGCCCTTCGCAACAACAAGACTTTTTCTCCCGGTGCTGCTTCCAGCTCCTCAGGTGAGTGTGCAGAAAAATCCCCGTCGAGAGATCAGACCGTTTGTACCTCGTGCCGTGATGACGAGCGTTCTCACTCCTACAAGCTTAACTGCGTGAGAACTTTGGTATGTGTTAATTTGCTTCGGAGTTGTCCTGAATTCAGTACTTCTGGGAATCTTAAAAAACCAATGCATGCCACTGATCCAGTTTGCGGTCCAGAAGAACTCTCAGGAGTCCCTCTTGCAGGAGGCGCTGGCACTCGGGAGGAGCTGACTGATAACGGAGTGTGGGATCTCAAGCAAGTGAAGGCTTGCAGAGCAAGAGAGTAAATATATGGTGTAAAGTTTGTTGCTCAAGTAATTACTTGACAGTTTTTCTGCCATTATAAAATACAGTATGATTATGAATTACCTTTTAACAGAAGGTGCGGCTGCTATAACTTGTGAGCCCTAGCCATGCAGACCAAGAATTTCGGTTCTGTTCCTCGGTCCAGTTGCATTTGCCAGCAAATGTTTTGTGGCTTTAGAGAAGTCTGTGAAGGGCGTCAGGGTTACGGGGAGCAGCTGGGATTCTGACCCTGTCCTCCGCACACCCGTGCGGTAAGAAGCAATGGAGCGATTTAGCGGATGCTGTAAAACATACTTGGTACTCTGGTTTTCGTTTTAAAACGGCGTTATAGCAATTTCATCTTTGTCTAAAGCGTCGTTGCGCTTACTTGCAGACAAGGACATACTTAAATATCTAGTAAAAAGCCGATATTTTAATAGATTAAACAGATAAATTGTTACATATCAACAAGATACACAGGCCTGAAGGACATATCTTTTTAAATCGGCCTTGCATGGAGAATCAAACTAACTTAGTTTGTGACATTAATTTTTATGAGATTGTACTTTATGCTTCCCTAGTCCCTTGAAAATCCTTCTGGAAGCCTTTTAAGTAAGGGTAAGGATATCCGCTGAGGATGCTGGACGGAAACAGCAAGAAGATGACAATATTTGAGTCTCTGATATGCATCGCTGCATTACAAGTGGGGTTGCGTAGCACTATGGTTTAACGTGTTATAATGAAGCACGTAGTCTTTTGGGCACGGTCAGGCAGTGAAAAATACAGATCGTGTGTTCCTGCTTTTGGCCAAGTTGGCTTCGGCTGAGCTGTTTGGCTTGGGCAGGGGAGCAGCAGAATTGGGTTCCGTACAGCATTCTACCAAGCTAATTCGTTCAGCGTCTGGGCAGTTCTGCCGGGGCTGATGCACTCGGACAGAGGATACCCCAACAAGGCTGGTATCTTCACCCAAAGTAGTGTTTTGGTAGACAAACCGAATCCCTTTTATCAGCCCTGGTAAGGGCGTTCTGGCTCTAAGATAGGATTGATTGTGGTCTGGATTGCAACCTTTAGTATACAGTAATTGTCAGGCTTCCTTGTGTGCTCACAATGGATAAATGACTGTTAAATGACTGCAGTGATTTGGCTGCCAGAAACCAAACTGCCAGGTTACTACTTTTGGTGATGAGCCTTCTAGTTTCACTCCCTCATGGACTTTGGTCCTGAGTCCATCTAGATGCTAACTGCTGTTTGGTTTTTGTGTGGGTTTTTTTTTTGTTTTGTTTTGGTTTTTTTTAATGAAAGATAAATTGATTTGGCCCTCTCAGTAGAAAACAAAGACTAGGAGATAGCCTGTGTCCACTCGAGAGGAGCTGAAAGCGTTGGCAAACTGACAGCGCCACAGAAGCCACAGCTGGCTGGGGAGACAAAAAAGAGAATAAAAAGAACCACACAAAGAGAAAAAAGTGAAGCAACAGCTGCGGTGCAACATCACTGTAGTGCTTAAAATGTCATTATGTAATTAGAGATGCATCCCTTTATTGCTTTTTTAAAATGTAATATCCTGTTTATTATCTTTAATGATTCTGTTTACTCCCGGTCAGGCAGCGGGCACAGATTTCTTTGTTGGTCTGCATTTAATTGATTTTTAGATAGATTGGCTCACTGTAATTTTAACTAACCTTTGGGAAACCAGCAGAATCTAGAGCAGCATGGTGTGAAGGTGGCGATTTTGCCTTTTTAAATAAGACGACAATAAAACCTGCAGGTTAAATTGTTAGGTAGGTAAAGCTTGACGTTCCTCGAAACACTTCTTGAATACCGTTGCGTAGCCCCATCTCTGCGTTAGGCGTGAGCTGCCTTGCCGTCCTGCCCAGGCAGGCGGGAGTAGGGATTGTGTCCCACTTTGCTGCTTCCCGAGGTGGGAGTGAGCCAGGTGCCCGCTGCCCCCAGCCGAGATCGCCAGCCCCGCAGGAGAGGCTGGAGTACCGGGACAAGTGTGGGTGCATACGAGCGGGGAAAGCGGCTGTTATTGCCTGTTGTACGAAACCCCGGTGTTGTATGTGCATAAACATTGTAGAACGGGTCTGTATTTGTGTTCTCCTCCCCTACAAAAGGTGGATATATGGTTTGTTTAGTGGGAAGGGCCCTCAAGTATTTCTACGAGCTGAAGAGATCAGCTGGTTTACACAGTCTGCGTGGGGCTTAAAACAGGGTGCTTAGATTCTGATTTCTCTTGTAGCATAAAATTGCATTTAACCTCCTTCTTCCAAGGATTTCAAAGCAAGCGAATGTCAGTTTGCAGGTGGGAAAACTGAAGTATTGAGAGTTTCATAATTTGAGATCCCAAAGAGATGGTGGCAGAGCCAGAATCCCAAGTCCCAGCTCTCTGTGTGATCCTTCAGTTACTAAATAGTCACTTTATTTTTGTTTTCAGTTCATTTAAATTGCTTTTAAAATCTTGTAGGTTTGAGAAACCTCCCTAGACCTCTCTTGGTGGCTGGTCCTTCAAGTTCTGGAAGCACTGATGCAGATGGTGGACTCTTTGCAGTTCCTACAACTCTACCACCCAACAGCCGCCATGGGAAACTCTTCTTGCCTAGCAAAGAAGCAGAACTGACCTTCCGGCAGCACTTAGACACCATCAGTGTAAGTGGGGTGACTGAATGAAAAAAGGAGCGTTTTTTGCCCGAGCCAGGTTATTACAGGGGTTTTTTTTCATTCGTCAGAAAGTATGGGCTTCCCTATGAAGCAGTGCTTCTAGTGACGTTCAAGCATGTAACGTATTAGCTGAGATTAGTCAGATTTTGACTATATAACTGTGCGTTGAAGTGACGTCACCTCTTCAGACCTGAATCTGAATGCCCGATGAAACTGGTTCACTCTCGAATTAGGTTGCTCTAGCAGATACATTGGACAGGTTTAGCAAAAGTGATACCCTTCTCATCGTGCAGCTAATTTTAATACAACCTCAGTGCTGTATTTAATTCAAAGACGCGTTTTATTTTCACACGTATAACCTCAGGGGCAACTTCATAGCAAGCTGCAGTAGTTTAGTAGTGAAAATGGCTTTTTTGGGAGAAAGCCTTATCTCGGTAAAACAAGAAAGAAAAAAAAATATATTCCTGGTGGAACATTTTACTACTCTAGCAGACAAAGAATATTCTACCGTCCGAAACAAAACGTAGTATTTTAATAAGTGGTTACAACTTTACTGAAAAACAGAGTGTGGGTGTTATAATTTATTCTGTGTCTGCATGCTTGAAATACTTACAATGCATTTCCCATTCTTGTCCAGATGCAGTCGGACTTCTTCTTGCCAAAGCCCAGGAAGTTACGGAACAGGCACTTGCGGAAGCCGTTAGTAGTACAGGTCAGAAGAATTGGCAAAGTGTGAAATGCCTCTTTTGCTTCCTGAAGGCTATAATGATTAATGATTTGCACCTAACTGGAATAAAAACCTGGACATCCCTCATACGTCCACTGGAAGAGTGAAGCTGAACATAGGAAGGAAGGAACGAGCATTTTAGTCTGTATTGTAACCCGCCGTGTTATATTCCCTGTATGCGGGATGTCGACAGCAGTAGTAGTGCAGTGCCTGAGGTAGTTTTGGAAAAAAATAAAAAAGCTCCTCATCTGACAGCAGATTATTCTGTTTGGGCCTGCTGGTACTGATGCACAAGCAGTGTGTTCCTGTGGTATCCTGGTCTGTCAGTGCCGTTGCAATAGCATCTTCCTTTAGATATTTTTCCCTGCGTCCTATTTACTAGTGACTGTTAAACAGGGGGCGCGTAAACTCCTGTAGTGAAATAAAACATAGCACTGATTGAAAGAACAACGATTTCTGGGGAAAAAAAGAAATGGGACTTGTCAAGAGACGCGTGGAAGAGGTAGCCTGTTGTCATGGAACTTTGGTGACGGGCAGGCCTTAACCTCCCTTAGGCTACTCTGATAACGCAGCAAAAGGGCACGGGCCACTGTGAAACCACAGGCTTGTCCTAGGGACTTGTGGCGTGTGGAGAATATACAAGAAACCTAAAACCAAAATAATGGAAACTTGTTTGCAGAGAAGAGTTTCCAAGTGTCACTATACCCTTGTGTCTCTCCTGCTCTGTATAAGAGTAGGAGACCTAGAAATGACATACATGCTATATTTTTTGGTACTGTGATAATTCTGGTCTATGCAATTCCATTTGTTTTAAGAGCTCCCGAGTACATACGGCTGCCTCGTTAATTCTCACTTGTTTCATTGTAGTGGAAGATCAGTTTGCACACAGACTAGATCCCATCCGTAGGATCACTGCTGTAATTCTGTGGGACAACTAAAAATTACTGCGAGCAGAATCAGAAGGGATCTAGTTCTAATTGTCGTTTCTCTGAGAATTGTCCGTGTGGAAATCTTCTCTTACAGTAGTTTACAGAGAAAACACAGGATTCCTGTCTGTAGCTTCTTTCTCAAGATGACACAGACCTTATTGCTGTGTCTGTTGCATTATAGTCATGCCATGGAAATGCTCTGCTTATTCTGGAAGGTATCATGAACTTCTGTGCCTTAGAAGATGAGCTTTACCCTCTGTTCTGTGTTTAAATATGTTTTGGTTTATTGTTGTTTGCCTCATGTAGAGAACGCTTCTGCCCAGGCCATCTGGAAATCCGTCCCAGCATGTCTGTTCCTTTTCTATCTTATCCAACTCGTCCATTACAGGTGAGTCTGCATATCTCCCGTCACTTTTATGCAGCCGTGAGGTGGACTGGAAAGCGTCCCTTAAAACTGCATAAAGGAATAATTTCTAAAAAGGGGAAAATATCCTTTCGAAACCACAGAGTCATTTACCAGTTGCTTGAGTGGCTTCCTGCAGGATGATGGGATTGTTCTCCTGGATCATTGTTAAGCAAGTCATGATTATGGTAGAAGCTTTTTTCTTCCATTTCCCAGTGTTGAAAGCAGGGAACAGTAAGAAGTTCTCTACAAGGAGACAAAATTTTGGAATAAGTTACTTAGATAAGAAATTTTTTTTTTACTGTAATTTGTCTAGATTTTATAACAGACGTTTTCTAGTACCTGGGATACTTGTCTAAATTTCATAGAGTAAATCAATATACTGCCCATTTGTCCTTTTCTGCTGGTACGCTCTTGAGTACAATGAGTAGTGCAGGTGATCCCCCATCTCGTCTTGCATCTCAAAATCAGCATGAGACCTTAATGGTTGTCTTGCCTGACAATAATGAAAGCAGCTGCAATAATCCAGCAACCCGTGCTGTTGCAGTTTGGTGCTAAGGTACTGGTTAGCTTGCATTACTACTTCAGGCCTGTTTCATCGTCTCCGTTACTTGCATTTCCAGAGCTCGCTGCTGCTTGGAATTTGCTTGCTTCCATTGAATGGTGGTGTGCTCTGCTTTAAAAACATTAGATTTCATTTGCTTGAGAGGTATTTCATCCTTCACCCTAGGGAGAGGTTCTTTTCGGCCAATCCAGTCCTCGCTGACTAAAGCTGCTGTTTCTCGTCCAATTGTGCCCAAAGTTCTTCCAACACAGGCTACCAACCATCTGTCCAGTAAGTCATTTGTTGACCGGGATGAATCGCGGTCTGTTGTGATCTGTATGGTGTTCCATTATTGGGTTCTGTTTCCGAGGTAAAATCATTAGTGCCTTTGGAAGTTAAAGAAAACAGCTGTGTTAGCGATATCTTACTTTCCGTGGCTTTGTGTGACGGCAGAAAGGGAGCAGTCAGTGGTGGGACAGTCTGAACTAGGTTCCCTCACGGAGTCGGACCTGGGGGCAAAGCAAGGGGTTAGAATTTGTAACCAAAGTTGAGCACTCTTGTGGTGCTTCTTTGCAAGACCCACTTTGAAAAGGCGTTGTGACATATTTCAAAGAAACTTAAGAACAGTTTATCCGCTGATGTGGGATTATGAATTCGACAAGAAAAAAACCCCCAGGCCGGTGCAAATGCCGTCTTGCAACAAAAGAGTGGTCCCAAAATTGGAATGATTAATGAGGTAAAAACAAAGACTGCCTCTGTGTTTTACCTGGAGGGTTCTCTACGATGGGAAGACGTTCAGGTGTTTTAAGTGGATTTCAAAAGATCTGTGTAAGGTTAACCCTACAAGAACATCAGTTTTTTTTTATATTGAGTCCAAATTGCTGCTAGAGGCAAGATAACAAAACAAGGCTATGTTATTCTTATAGCTCCATTAGTAAATCAAAGGAAAATTCTAGAAATTGCATAACCAAATACTTAAAAATTTTCAGGACAAAAAAAGGAAAAAAAACTGTAGAAGGAAAGGGCAGGGAAGGGAGAACTGTCGTGTTTCTCTAAACTGATACCATGTTGGAACAGGGCCATAAAAGTAAAAATTTTATCTGAAAGAAATGTTATACTTTGTGAAGAGGAACAACTGAGATACCTGACTAGATAATTACCATTTTTCCTTTTTGCATATGTTAAGTTTTGACTCTCGGCAATTTTTAAAACATCTTTTTAGATGAATCACAACAAAACAACCACCTAAAGGAAAGGCTGGTAACGTGGTTTTTGCTTTTTTTGTTTCACAAAAGGCGCTATCGACTTGGCAGCTAAAAGTGCCGGTATTATCCCTGGTAGCCCTGTGCCTGTCCTGGATGCAGATGGTTTGTCAGGTGTCTCCCCATTGTCACCAGATGGAGTGACCGCGGTGGTAACAGGGCAGGAATCAACAGTGGCGCATCAGAATGGAGGCTCCATCACCGCTGTAGAGGTCAGAGTCTATTGAGAATGCTTTGTAAAGTAGTTAAGGGTCTTGTTCTTTTATTGTGTAAAAAAAAAAAAA
>VXBH01009308.1:744179-772678 GCA_013400035.1 Rynchops niger
CTGGACACAGTATTCCAGTTGTGGCCTCACCAGTGCAGAGTAGAGGGGGAGAATGACCTCCTTCGACCTCCTGGCCACACTCTTCCCTGTGCAGCCCAGGATTCCATTGGCCTTTTTGGCAACAAGGGCACATTGCTTGCTCATGGATAATTTACTGTCTACCAGGACCCCCAGATCCTTCTCCTCAGAACTACTTCCCAGCAGGTCCACCCCTAACCTATACTGGTGCTTAGCATTCTTCCTCCCCAGGTGCAGGTCCTTGCACTTTTGAAGGGGTAGAGTGAAGGCCAGCAGTTACGAAGGGTTTGATACACTTAGGACAGAGCTCCTTTTCAAAGGGACAGAGGCAGCCTGGAGGAATGAGCTGCCGGGAACGTTACGGAATTCAGCAAGAACAATTGCAAAGTCCCACCCCCAACGGCACTGTGGGCTGGAGACTGGCTCTGTAAGAAGTAGCTCTGCTGAGAAGTACCTGGGGGTCTTGACAGACAGCAAGCTGAACGTGAGCCAGGATGTTCTGTGGCAGCTAAGACAACCAACAGTGTCGTGGGCTGTTTCAACAGGACCATAGCCAGTAGATGAACAAAGTGATGATTATCCTACTCCGCTCAACAGCTGTGAGACCACGTGTAGAATATTGTGACCAGTTGTGAGCACCCAATACAGGAAAGACATAGATAAACCTGGAGCAAGTTCAGCAGAGGGCCACCAAAACGACGAGGAGGCTGCAGCACTGTCTGTGAGGAAAGGCTAATGGTACTGGGCTTGTTCAACCTGGAGGAGGCTTCAGGGCGGGAGGGACCTAACTGCCTGCCAGCACTTCCAGGGAGGTCATCAAGAAGATGTAGCCAGGCCCTTCACAAAGTGGTGGTGCATGGTGGGAGGAACAGGCAAAAGCTGAATTGAGAAGGGTTCTGGCTGCATATAAAGAAAAACTTTTTTGCGCTCAGGACAGTAAGGGAGGGGAACAGGTTGCCCAGAGATGTTGTACAGTGTCTGTCTTCAGAGCTTTTCAAGACAAACATCAATAAAGCCCTGAGGAAGCTGGTCTGTCCGCCTCGGTGACCCTGCTTTGGGCAGGAGATAGAAGTAGACAACTCTTCAGGTCCCGTCCAGTCTGAATTATCCTACAGTTTACAGCTGTTGACTCAGTGTAACGTCATGTACACTGTAACTTTGTGGGGGCTTGCCCTGATGGAAGGAAATGTCAGTCTTCCATTGCCCGTTGGGTTTGGATAAGGAGGTTCTGTACAGACCTTGCAACCAGAAGCTGCAGCAAGCTCATGCTATGTTAGTGTGCCCTTGGCTGCTCCAGACTCCACGCGCAGCTCCACTTCTTGGCTTAAATATGAAGATTCTGCTTACTTGGTGTTGAGAATCTGTCAAGGTGCGTGTTAATTAAGGAATATATGATAATTTATTTGTGTGACGTTGCAGCCCTTGATCTTACAAACTGCCTTTAGAAGAAAATGGGGTAAGCCACCGTTTTTGGTGCAGCAGAGCAGCCATTGCGGCAGATGTGGGTTTGTGTGGGCTTCCCCACACAAGAAGCTTCCCTTCTTCAGGGGAAGCCAGTATCATGAAAAACGGCTTGAACCATGGGAGAATTTTGAAAGGCCTTTTATTAAGTGTCCTGCGGAATCAAGTTTTACTTACAAATGCAGTTACTAACTTAGAGGTAATACCCATAGAGTTCTTGTACAGTGCTTCTGCTGTACAAAGGTACAGGCTACTCCTTCACCTTAATGCTGGACGAAGGATAGGCGGTTAAGGTCCGTTAAGACTATAGGTTTGGGTTGGTTTTTGGTTGTGGTTTTTTTGGCTTTTTTTTTTTTTTTCTTTTTTTTCTTTTTTAGAAGCTTCCATTTCGCCATGGATAAGAGCTATTCTCTAACCCGGATAAAGTGAAATTAAAGTGTATATTTCATATGAGGGAGAGGAGGGGAATGAAGATCAGGGAGCCGAACTCTTCTCAAGACAAGAGGCAGCGGGAACAAATTGAAATGCATGAAATTCCACCTGAACTTTTTTAGTGTGAGGGTGATCAGACACGGAAACAGGTTGCCCAGAGATACTGTGGAATCTCCATTCGTGGAGATAATTCAGCACCTGACCAGACAAGGTCCAGGGCAGCCTGTTCTGGCTGACCCTACTTGAACAGGATGGTTGGATAAAATGATCTCAAGATGTCCCTTCCAACCTAAACAATTCTACGATTCTGTGAAATTTCCACTGACGTGTAGCTGTTTTCTCTCCTGTCTCTTCTAGGTGGTGGATTCCCAGCTGGCTTGCATGATGAATGAGAACAGCATAGATTACATATCACGTTTTAATGACCTTGCCCAGGAACTATCAATACCTGAGCCAACCCGCAGGGAAATTCTGTTTGACGGAGGAGGTGGTGGTCCCCCAATCGGGGATCTCTCACAGTGAGTGTGTGAGACCAGCAGGCTGGTGTAGACTGTTCAGCTAATGTTGGAGCTTGCAGCGCTGGGTCATGGCAAGGGCAGGCTGTAGAGAAGCAGCTTGAGGCTCAGTTGTCCCTGTCTTGTGCGCTTCTTTCTAAAAGAGAAGCGTCGTCTTCAAAAGTCTGAAGAAGTACTTGCAAGTCCTGGAATGTGCAATATACTGGGAACAACAAAACGTGGAATAGTATTATAGGAAATGGTGGCCCTGCATCAGTGAGATAAGACGGCAGGTTTATGGGACGGTCCTGGACTTGTACTTTGGAATGGCCTAAGCGAGAAGCTCAAGCAGGGAAGGGCATTGCCAGAAGCTCCCCTACGTGAATTATTTTTTGCGTAGTAATCAAAATGACATGATTTGGGATCCACATTGAAGTTGTGGAGGATAAAGGGTGGGGGTGGGTATGGGAACCATTTTGCATCTTGACGTGTCCTAGTTGGCACTCTTTTTAATCAGTCAGTCAAACTGAGGTTTCTTGCACTCTCTTCAAAGGCGCTGCGACTCTACGATGCTTCATTTTTATAGAGCATTCTCTTTCTTTGGCTATGTTTTGCCGTTTGACCATTCCAGCAGGGGCACGCACCTGGCTTTCTTGTTTCATAGGGGAGCTCTGATTCACCCTACTCCCAGATTGCATGGATCCTTGGGGAGTTTCCTCTATTTTTAAACCACGTCGCACGTCACAATCATCAGTATCCCGACTGCACCCACATTCTCTACCTTTGAGATTCTTCACCACATTGCACAGTTCATCCCGTGAGTGGGAGAGCGCTTTCTTGCTTTCCCTGAAGAACGGTTGCTTTTTAAGTCAGGAAACACTTCTAAAGAGCTTACTGGAATCACTAGGAAAGCTTTGTCATAATTAGTCTTGGCTTTGCTGGAAACCTGTATATATTGCCATCTTTGCTCAAAAAAAGTGAGGGTTTACCTGGGGCGAGGAAATAGGAAAGAACATTTTAACGTGTAGAAACAAATACTATGTTAACGTTAAAGTTGTTGAGATCTGTTTCGTGTCCTGAAGAGGTGTCAAGTCCTAACTTATTCCCTTAGTCCTTCCTTATTTCCTCCTTGTTCCGTGAATTCCAGGTGCTCTGTAGTACCTCAGGGCATCATTTTTCATTATAGTCACTCCCAGGCACTAGTGGATCTGGTACTCCCTCTACTAAATCCCTATGCATTTAGTGTTAGTGTTTTAATATTTGAAAGAGCCAGATCCCGATACCAGCAGGTTCAAAGGAATAGAAAGTTACTTTCTCTGCAGCTGGTTGTCCATCGATTATACCTTTATAACTCAGGAGACTTTTGCTATTTCCTTTCCTGCCGGTCATGAGAGAGAATACCTTTATTGTGCCCCTTTTTTAAGCACTTGTCTGCTTCTCCAGTAAAAGGATGCCCCTTGGCTGTTTTAAGTAGCTCGGAACTTGTCCGAGGGGCTGGTCCTGTCTAAACCTCAACTTTATATTATTAATAAATAAACAAAACTTCTCCATCTCTTAGGCTGTTATCAGGGGTTCATTTTCCCAACTTGCACTATTCTTGGTGGACTTAGTTCTACCTGCCTTTAGCTACTTTTATGAGGCATTTGACTGGGAGTTTCTTCTTGTAACTTTGCTCGCGATGCACTGATTAGACTTGCTGTTTTCCCAGTCACTTTACCCTGCTTTGTGTAGATAATTTTTTTTTTTTAACCGCTCTGTAGTTCTGTGCTTTCTATCATTAAGAGGAAAAGTAACAGCTTTTCTGATGTACCTTTTGTGTCGCCCAGAGCAACCTTCCTGATTCACTCAAAAAGCAGTGAGATTTGGGTGACGTTCCAAGACCCCACGTGTCAGGTTGCTACGTTCTCCTCTTTGACGTAGGAACCATACAGACGTGTAAAAGCAGCATCAGTGCAGTTGGATGTTTCCAACAGGGAGGCAAACCTGTATTACTCGCAAGAAAAAAAAAAAAGTCATGAGTGGAAGAATGGAGAATTTCATACCCGTGGGCTAACTTCCTCTTCCGCCTGCATGTCATGTGGGATATTAAGTCCTTCTGTCGTTATTTCTCTTTCATTGTTCTTACAGAGCCTTGCTTGAGAATTCCGATGCAATTATCAGGAAATCGTGCAAACCTAGAATATAAAAAGCTGAAGGCTGCCAGAACAATGAATGCTGAGGAGCGTACCGTTCTGAGCATTCACCTTCGGTATTGAGAGGATACCCATTAATCTCAAGAGTCACTCCCTCTAAAACTTCTTCAGTTCTACTTCGAGTTAAGCTGTATTTTGGTTCAGTCTTTCCCAGATTGTTTCCTCTTGGTTTTGGCTTCTTACATTAGTAACGCTGATGATCCTATATGCTGTACCTCCAAAAATCCTTTGAACTTGCAGGACAGAAGTTGAGGGCTCCTACTCTAGCTGTGGATTACAGGACCCGCAGGAGGAGATGTGATGCATTCTGACCAAGTACTGTATTAAAGAAAAAAAATCTGAACTCTCGTTCTTAAACTTCGGAATATTGAAAGACCAGCCTGATGGTCTCCAATGTATTTAGGTAGCTTGACAAACATTTCGCCGTCTTTACCCTACTGACGCTACTAACGGAGTGGATGTGACACTGGTTTTGACTCCTAGGCTGCCTAGAAGAAGTGCCAGTGTTGCTGCACTCCATCGAGATCCGTGAAGACTTTCTGCCGTCTGATACAGGGAGCTGTCGAGCTGCCCTTCCTCAGCCCATTCAGTTGCCGTAAAGGAATAACAGAATTGCAGAATGAGGTCCGTGTAGTGGCTGTGTTCAGCGATGCCATGAGAAAGCTTTAAAATCCTGAACCTTTGCAAGTAGACGTGGACCACCGAGTATTAACAGAGTGGAAAAGACCCGGGTCAGTTCAGCACTCAGAATTTTACGGTTAGAAATGTGTTTGGCATCAGCCTTTTATAAGTTGTCATTATGAAACAGAATTTGATTTCAGAAATGTAGTGCTTTGCAAACTGCGGTTTAATAATAAAGCCCTTTCAGGACAAGTAAGTCTTATCAGGGAAGAACTTGAAAATAACTTGGATCGTTGTGGTAGTCTTGAGTTGACGCAGGCGTTGTTGTCCTTATTATGTGAAAGGTCCCTTAAATGCACCTGTGATTCCACCAGCTCTAGATTTTAGGTGGACGTGCTTTACAATACTAATCATTATCAGTTTGTGCCTAAGACTGCTAAGTGAAAAATTGGGGGGGGGGGANGTAAAACGCAAAGTTTTTCAAATTTTAATTATTTCGGCTTCCCCAACAGAAGTAACGCAATCTGTCTGTGTCGCAGTGTCAGCCTGCCCTCAGCAAACATTCAAGCAAGTGACACCGAAACGCACGCAGGGTTGTTTTTGAGGCAAAAGCCGCTTTGTTAGCGTAACAGCTTCTCGGGGCACTGTGGGGTGGGCGGGAGAGGACAAATGGACACTAACAACCTCCAGTTACAGTATTAATCGCTCTAGGCTTTCCCCGTGTCGGTTTAGTGACTGCATGTGGTAAGGAAGCTCTGAGTAGTTCAAGGCGAATGGCAGAAAATTCCATGTTGGTTGTCATCGCAGCCCGGGTGAAAAGCAGTACCGCGTCCTCGGAGTTAGATCTGCCTGCGTGTGCATGCGTGCGCTAACTGGGTTTTCTGCTGGGTGTTGCACCCCGATCACCCGCGCGGTTCATTTTCTCCTTTATCACTAAATCTACTAAGCATAGGAATACTAATTGTTTTTAATATGGCATTGTTAAGACTTTTCTTGACACCCCTCGTCATATTCCGAAATTGAATTAAATAGCTTGGATCAAATCAGTCTATAAAGACATCTCATTTACTGACTCTGCAGATCCCAGAGTGGAAATTGAGTTGCATTGGTTTTTACACTCACACTTCGGATGCATTTATATGGAAAGTACTGCACTTTTTTTTAACCTTTTCAAACCTTTGAATCTCTTAATTTCACAGCTATTTGTAAATGTTAACTAAGTGAAACCTTGGCAAGCACTACGGCAATAAGTTATCATTAATTACTGAAACATGATAACTGCTTTAGAGCTTATGGTTCTGGCAGCAAAATTTAATGCTGTTTCTTTTAATAATAGTTAAGCCATATCATCTAAGGTTTCTGGCTTGTTGGAGATGTGAATTTGTTTTATAGATTATAAATATACCTATATAGTGTATGTATAAAGCAGAATGCCTGTCCTTACTGATTATTTTTTGTACCATATTGTAAATTATATTATTTATTCTTTACCAATTTTGGAAAAAGGTGTTTTGGTTATTTAATATAATATACAAAAGCTGTTAAACTTCCTCTGTTTAAATTTCCAATTCAACTTGTAAAGCTGTTTTTATTCTTGTGCATAAATACATACTAATACTTGGTCTAACTTATGTCCGGTGTGTTACTTGCCATTCATGCCCCATCAGATTTTGCATTTAACCTTTATTTACGTGATAATGGCCCCTTGGTGAGGGGGGCTAATAATCTGTTCGTAAGGCCAAGCCTTCCAAGGTGGAATTCTGGTTTCAGCGCAATCCGTGGCATAACTTCCATTGACATCTTCCATCGGAGAAGTTTCATGATTTTCACCATGTGACAGAAGGTCTTGGTTGGGTTTTGGGTTGAGCTTTTTTTTTTGGTTTGGTTGGTTGGGTTGGGTTGGGGGTTTTTGTTTGGGTTTTTTTTGGTTTGTTGGGTTTTTTTTTTTTTGCTTTACAGCTTCCATCCCCAGTAGTGTCTGCTAATTGAGAGTGTTAGAAATTAGTCAAATGAGAGGGCGGTCTGGCCTGAATGTCCTGTCTTTGTCCATGGTCATCAGTAACAAGGGGAAGGGGAAGAAAGCCAAAAACCCACACTGAAAAACTACCAAGCAAAAGGGTATAGTAAAAAGGGTATGTATTTTTTTTTTTTTTCTCCTAGATTTGTTTTTTTCATCACAGCTTCAGATAAGCAGGAACTTAGATGTAGGGGTTGTATTCAGGCCATCATGTTCTATATAGCCACTACCAGGAAAACTTTTTCCACCCTGAGGACAATCAGGAAGAGGAACAGGTTGCCCAGAGAGGGTTGTACAGTATCGTCTTTGGAGTCTTCCCAGACAAAACTGAATAAAGCCCAGAGAAAGCTGGTTTCATCTAGCTCAGCCTGCTTCCAGCAGGAGGTTAGACTCTAGGCCTGAAGGTTCCCTTCAGGTGCAATTATCCTGTGATCTGTCATTAACTTCACTAGTTCCTTTTTGTACATATTTAGTATTTTGGTCTCTGCAGTATACGATGGCAGCTTTAGTTAAATTTTGCATTGAGAAAGTGCAAATGTTCTTAAACTAGATGATAGGAGAAGGACGTGGGGGTGTTGGTGGACGAGAAGCTCAGTACAACCCGGCGATGTGAGCCGACAGCCCAGAACCCCCCGCAGCCTGGGCTGCATCCCCAGCAGCGTGGGCAGCAGGGCGAGGGGGGGATTCTGCCCCTCTGCTCCGCTCNCAAGGCCAGGTTGGACGGGGCTTGGAGCCACCTGGGCTGGGGGAGGTGTCCCTGCCCAGGGGAGGTGGAACTTGATGGTCTTCAAGGTCCCTTCCACCCCAAACTGTTCTATGGTAAGAATCAACGTTCTGTAACACTCAACAAACACCTTATTAGTAATATTCTTTGATTCTTCATTTCCACCTGACAAGTGAGGACTCATCTTACCACCTGTGTACCAAGAAAACTGGACTATATGACCACATTTGAGCTCTTTCTGTGCAGCTTCTCACCTCCACCGTGCTGTGACGGAGGCTAAGAAAGACCTTCAACTCTTTTCCTACTTTCTTTTCCTGAGAGATTATCTAATTTTTCCCTTAACGACCAACATTTAACATTGTAAGAACAGGAGGGATGAGTCTGAAGTAAAGAATAATTAGCAAAGCAAGAAGGGAATCAAAGCAAAATGTCGCAGTTCGAGTGTATATTTCCTGTGTATTGGGCTTGGGGGTTTTTTTTAATCCTTGAAGACAAAAGCAGCAACATGGTTGCCTCTAAGTTTACATCTTGTCGTTGTGGAAAGCTGCGGAGCCATTAAATAAAACCTTCAGCTGAAAATGTAATGAGTGTTACTGTCAGTCCCAAGCGCTGGGGCTCCTCGGGTGTCGCGGCGACAGCTCCTCCCAGCCCAGGCTCTCCAGGGAGCCCGTGGCTTCCAGCTGCAGCGCCCTGGGCAGCCGCCGCTCCCCGCGGCAGAGGCGCCGTGCGGGCCCACACGCCGGGGCCGATCGCCGTGCGCGCGGCCGAGCGCGGCCCCGTCCCCTGCGGCAGAGCTGGGCGAGGCCTCGGGCGCGACAGCCAGCCCTGGGCAGCCGGGGTGTGGTCACCGCGCCGCCCTCACCTGGCCCTTTAAATGCCCTCCCGCCGCTCGCCCCCTCAGCCAATGGCTCTGCAGTTCCCCCTGACGGACGCGCGGTGTTACCAATGGGCGGCGGCCAGGACGGAGGACGACGCGGGGCCTTTTCAAGCTTCCCTCCCTCTGCGAGGCTCACCGGACAGGCGGGACATCGAGAGGGCGGGCTGTTTCCGATAGGCTGTCCGACGTGATGGGCAGGTGGCGCAACCAACGGTGGGGCAGGGCGGGCCCGCCGGCGCTACCTGCGGGCCCAGCAGCCGAGGAGGAGCGCCGCGCGCGGGGNGAACCCGCAGCGGGTCTTTGTTCGGCGTGAGGGAGGGAGAGGGGCAGGCTCCGGCCGAGGGGTGGGGGAGGCACAGGGCGGGCTCCGGCTGAGGGGAGCGGGTCCCTCCTGAGCCGCCTGTTGGGCAGCTCCGGGTGGGAAGGCCGCCCCCGTCCCTCCGGTAGCTGCTGGGGCAGGAGGCCGGCGTGGGGCGGCGGCCGCTGACCTGGCGGTGCCTCCGTTTCCCTCTCCCGGGGGCCGCGGGGGCGGCGCGGCGGTGCCCGGGGCTCGGAGCAGGCGTGAGGCGCGGCCTGTCCCCGCGGGGCGGCAGTGGCCGGCGGGCGAGCCCCCGATGGGGGTTGCCGGGCTGGGGAGGGGTGTGGGCCCGGCGGGGTGTGCCGTGTGGGAGGAAGGGCCTGGCGCGGCCGAGCCCTCCCGGCCCGTGTTTGTACCGCCTCGGGGAGGGAGGGGCGCCTGGTTCCGCGCGGTGAAGCTTTGAGAGGATCCAACGCAAACGCCCGCATAAGCAGATGTTGGCTTGTTTTCGCCTTGTGAAGTTGAAATATATTGTTGTACTTGGACGAGGGCATATATCCTAATGACTTGGAGCTGGAGTGATTAATCCGTCTGCGTGGTAATCGTGTGCTCGGAGGGGAAGGAAGTGTTTCGAAATCGTGTAAGGGTGCTTTAAGTTTGCCTTTTAACCCAGTCGCTCTAAGCTATGACCCGGTTTTAAGAGACTTCTGAGGATGCCCTGCCCTTAGTGTAGTCGCTGAGAAGCTTCTCTTGGTAATTTTGAAACCATGCTTAACTCATCGGTTGGGTTTCTGGATAGAGTCTGGAATGCAGACCATAACTCTTTAGTTAACAGCAAGCAAAGGTGATTTTGTTAGAGCTTGTTCTCTGGCATCGTGGCAGAGTGTTTCCATCGTGCCTGACACCAAACTGAGCAAGACTCACAACTGCAAACACCTGGCACAGAAGCGTGCATACTGCAGCGCTGCAATACGTTACTTACTGGTCTGTGCTGTCAAAAGCAAAAAGTACCAAAGAACTTGGTTTAAAGATGCTTTTCCCAGAGCTTATTCTGTTCATTCCCTAAACAAAGCTTAATTTTGGTGATAGTGCAAATCCTTTTGCAGTTCCTGGTGTCTCTCAGTTTCTCTAATTTAAAACTGAACCTAATTCAAAATTTCTGCTGCAGCCACCAACAGCTGTGGAAGTGTGAAAAAATAACTCTTCCTAAATCTTTGCGAGGGAATTATAAACAGATACTTTGCATTTTGAGAATTTCATAATACAGGGGCATTACTGTTAGAAATAAATGATGCTAAAAACATTTTAAATGAAAGCCCCCACTTAAATAGTCACCCCATGAGATGTAGCTCTAGTGCTCCAATTAATATGGACAGTGATATAGCGAACAACTAGTTTGATGAATCAAATTAACTGCCTAGTGTTATTTTATGAAACTTTAATAATGATACTTTGTGTTTTTAAGGAAGCTTTGCTTTTCCAAAATAAAAGGAAGAATTGCATGTCTAAGAGTTGCTGTTGCTCTGAAAGCAAAGCAGGAGAGAATTCTGTCATTCTGCTGTTGGTGCACACTATAAAGATGCATTGATTTTATGTATCCTCAATTCATCTAGTACACCGGCAGTTTCTCACCTACTGTATAGAACTGAAAATGGGAAATGTAGCCAACTTGGAAACGTGATGTACGTGTTCCCCACCTCCCCATCAGTGTTATTGCAGAATGTTGCGGAGCTTTCCAATCAAGAGCATAACTGTCTTAACAAAGCTTGCTGTTTGTTTATAACAAGAGTGAGCTGTTTAATGAGGCGTGAATCTGTATTGATCCAACAGCAGGAGTGCACCCAGTGAGTTTCTGGTCTTTGCTTTAGAGCCTGGTGTTCCAAACCTTAACACCTGCTTTCTGCTAGTTACCTTAGTGATGGCCTCTTGCATATAATGCAACTCTCCTATTTACCTGCTGTATTAGAACTGTCTGAAAAATGGTAGGACTTCAGTGTTTAACTTTCAGACAGAATTAAAAAAACCAAGTATTTATATCGCCAGTGTCTTAAAGTAATGAGTAAGTCTTGGCACCTCTTCCATAGGTCGGCCGAAAGGTTTAATGAGGAAAGGGCGTTCAAATTCAAGTGTGTTCAGAATGTAGGGAAAAAAAGACCACAAGAACTAATTAAAATTCTTCAAGCCTGCCAGAAGAGAACAAAGCAATTAGTAGAGGCTTTTAAACTTACAGGGTAGGGTTCTTAATTTAGCTGTTCAAGATGAATTGACAGACTTCTGGTCTGGGGTGGGGGGAGAAGAGACAGATTTAGATTGCATAGAAAACAAGGGGAGGGGCTTTTTCATTACTGTTTAAAAGAATAAAACAACATCTTCCCTTCTCCCTCCCTCGCCTTCCTCCCAAAGGAAGAAAGAACATCTAACCTACCTGGCTACAGGACACAAAAATGTCTCTTTATGTAAATTGGCATAATAACAATATAAAATGACTATAAAGTATAAACTAAAATTACTCTAAAGTGTATGTTGAATTTCCTTGTACCCTGTTGAAGAGCTCACACTGGCTTATCAAGTTTAGCGTGCTGTTTTCCGTTGGTAGGATTTGCAGGCTAAGTCTTATTTTCTTATTTGGTGTGGGAGACCTGCACATCTCACTGATCTAGAATGGAGTGACCCAGGAGTACGAGGAGGTCAGCAACGCCCTAGAAGCAGCACAGCAAGAAAATAGCTTTGTATTCTCCCCAGTTTTTGGCTGAAGTGAAGAGCGCAAAACCCCGTCCTCTTTGCTGTAAGCTGGAAGATCTTGTTACTTTAAGATTATTTTTGGTAATTCCTGTGAATGATTTAGTTATCTGACTTTGCATTAGGTAGCATTTTATGGACCTGGTGTCACAGTTGCTTGAAAGTTTATGGAATATTTGGAAGGTTCCTACTGATTAGAAGTGTCTGAAATTGAGGGGGCAAATCCATTTCGTGTATGTAGAGTCAAGACATTCTTTTGGGTGATGCTGGCAGAAAAGGTCACCTGTTATGCTGGTTTCAGGGTGCCTTGTAAGCGCCTCACGTGATGCCTCTGACTTATTCACTGCAACAGTAGGGTTTTCTTAGTATGTACACTGATGTGAAAATGGGAGGACAATGTAAGATTAATCGGTGTTGGATTTCTTTTGATGCTTAATTAAGTTTGTTAGCTGAATAATCAAGAAATTTAATCTTAAAATGGGGATTCTCTAGAATTTTTTTCTGCAATGAATCTTAAATCCAGCTACAGCAATGTGAAGTAATTTGATTCTTATGACTGGTTGTTTTTCTTAAACCAAAAAAATCTGAATGTAGTTATTTTGTTAATCCCGCCTATGCTTGTAGGCATGTGCTAAGAAAACAGCATGGTAAACGGAGTGAATCTATGGTGTAAGGAACTCCATTTCTATAAACTATGTTTCTCTTCCTTTCGGTCTCTTTGGTAGTATACTTAGACTCAAGAAAGACTAGATGTGTTTTTAAAAAAAAAATAGCTGTAAAGAATGGGTAAAGTCAGAAATCACTTAACTTATATGAGGGGTACTAGCAGACCTACTTTTTAACAGGAGCACCTTCCCAAACTCCTAGGTTTGGTTTTTTGTTTTTATTGTTCCCTTTTCTCTTCCTTCCATCTCCCAAATTTAAATGCTTAAACTGCCTCATGGTTTCTGGACCATTGTGAATGATCAAAATACATGATTTGCCTATATGATATCTGGTTTAATAGCAGTGTTAGATCTTCTAAAGGTATGTGGAAGCACAGTTGGATCTGTAGTCTGTTGGACGTTAAATTGTAAATAAACCGTCTGCTCAGGTATGATCTTACCTGTGTAGTGGACAAGACAGTTGTCTCGTCTACTGAAATTCTACTTACTCCCTCAAGCTAATGGGGCTCATTACATCCACAGTCGTACTAAGGATTAAAATACTGAAATTGTCCAGTACGGGTAGTCTCTCTGAGGCTGGTTCTGACTATATAAAATACTCCCAGACTAAAAGAGGAACTTTTTTCTCCTTCTTCCCAAAGCCGATAGAACTGCTTTCTGCATCCTGAGATCTGAAATGCTGACAAAGCTCATTTTCTGACAGGGCAGCCCAATAGCTCTGGGTTTGTGAAGTTAAATTTTAGGGTTAAATTGGAGTAGATCTTGGCTCGGAGAGCCTCTTTTTATGCCTGGCAGATATCTAACCTGAAATAGCTTGCTTCTGTCACAGATCTATGGAGGGGAAGTGTAGTATTAATTCACCAATGTCTGAATTCTGTTCAGGTAGCGTGGGATAAAGATCTTGCAATTTATAGCTGTTCTCTTTGTATAAAAATAAAGGTTAGTTTAGGTCCCAGATCAAGTATTCAGATTAGGAGAGGTATAATTCAGCTACTACTTTTGCTCAACTGCCAAGATTGTGAGTAGTTGGTCAAGTAGACGTAACTGTAAAGGTTATTTTTGTTACCTAAGTATTCAACACTTTCCCATGCTTTTTCTGGTAATTTTCCAATTAATTCTGCTGATTCTACTCCCATGTAGTGGTTCATTTCCTTTTCAGAAGAGGACCTGAAATCTGTTGAACAAGGCATAGGTATTAACTGTGGACTTATTACTTAAGCACAAGCATGACTTTTGGTAGTTTTTTTGAGAAGTCAGTCCACTTCCAGTGTAACCTCCAATTTTTATGAGGATCTGTTTGATACACCTCTGGTGCCAAGCTTTGGTTTTAATGGATTTGCATCTTGACTACTAGAAATCTGGCTTCTTGGCATTCCACCTTTCCATTCTAAACTCTACAGCAGCTAATAGGATAACTGATGGTTGAAAATAGCAAATTTTTTCGTTGTTGTGAAATGTCTGCTTTTATTTAAAAGTCAATGGGTTTGCATTGTATCACAGATGCAAAGTTGGTATGTGCAGTTTAGCAGGAAGTCTGATTCTGTAATGGTTATTTTTAAAATACTAACCAGAGTCGTATGTCCTCCCTTAATCTCCTGTTGCTCCTGGAACACCACAGATAGCATAGCCATTTGTTCCGGTGGTACTGTTATGACCATTTCAAATAATCATAGATAACGTCATGATCAAGTTGACTGACTAGGAAGCTGGCGATATTTGTGCTGAACTTGAGAATATTTTATTAGAACAGCTCTTGAAAAGAAGACGCTTCATGGACATAGCAGAGTTACCTGGAGTAAGTTCAAATCAGAACAGTTATGAATAACATACATGGGAGAATGGGGAGGGGACATAAAATTTATCAAATGCTGTGAATTTCAAACAAATCTTTCTCTTGCTTCTCTTATTCTGCAATATAGGGTGTTGAAGCCCCCAGGAGGGGGTTCTAGTAATCTCTTTGGGAGTACAGAAGAAGTTTCTTCATCAAGCAGGCCACACCGGATGGCATCCAATATCTTTGGAGCATCAGAAGAACCTCAAAACATTCCAAAAAGAACAAACCCTCCAGGTAAGAGCAGCTACCTCCTTCAGCGTGACTGGGCTCTGAATTGTAGCATCGAACTGCATTCGTATTCCTAAAGTGGAACACTGTGATCTGTCTGTCTTTTTATATTGCATTTTTACAAATTGAGTGAGCTTGAACAATAAAGTTATTCAGACTTGTGAATATATGAATATTTCAGTGATCTACACGTTTGCAGACTTTTTAGTGCAAGTCTAATTCTTTCCAAGTTGAGGTCTAGGAAATGATGAAAGGAAACTGCTTCTATTCTAGAGCTGTGTAATCAGTTAGCTGCAGTGAGTACAGCTGCGAATCTGAGATCCTCTAATGAATTCTTGTAACAAAGGATTTCAACTAGTATCTCCAGGCAAGCAAAAGGAAGTCTCTAGGCAGTAGGATTCTGGAAGTCTTTGAATTCTTGTATCTTTTTAAAATGTTTTAATATAGTGTGGTAAAACTAAGTCATCTAGGAAAAAAAGCGTAATCTAACAACTGCCTTGCAGGGGGAAAAGAAAGCGGTATCTTTGAGGATTCTGGTTCTGCTCAGCCTCGTCCACGCATGAATCCACCTGGTGGGAAGACAAGTGATATCTTTGGGTCTCCTGTACCTACTAGTGTTGTGCGAGCACACCCAAACAAGCCTAAGGTATTTGTACTTCTTTCACTGTCAAACCAAGGAGTGAGCAGCTCAGTGAGTCTTGTCACGATGCGATGTCTGTATTCTTTTTAAAATGACGGACCTGAATTATGCATGGGATGACTTCTAGTTAGACAGTTACTCCCAAGCTCTCTTTCTGATAGCTTGTTATCTTTTGGTAGATGAGATCTCAGAATGCTCTGTAGTTTGCAGTAAAACTATCAATTAGACTGTAGACTTGTGTTCATTAAAAAAAAAAAAAAAAGGGGGGGGGAGGAAAAAAAATGCCTCTGAAGCCTTTGGTCTTCCTTGTAAGTGAAGTGCAGCCAGATTTCTTGGCACACAGCCAAGAGACATTTAAGCGAGACAGGGAGAAGATATTTCTCTTTATTCTGCGATTTGGCAGAGGTGGTCTTGGTACCAGCTCTGGACAGTCTGTGAACACTGGTGAGCTACTGACATAAATCTTCGTGTAGCTTTGAGTGTCGGGTCCGCCACGCACTTGACTTTGTGATGTCAGACAAAAGTGTGTCTTGCTGTATCAGTTGTTGTTGTTTTTTTATCTTAAAGCTGGGATGCGTAATAGTTGGAGGGGCTTGTAGTTATGACCCAGTCTGGTTTTGTGACAAAAGGAGGCTACATTGCCAGTTACTTTATTTCTGTATTTAAATGCCTTGTATTCAGATTTACAGCCTGCTGCCTTACTGTAAGTAGATACTATTGAGTGAGTGGCTACTGTGTTGTCAGTGCTTTTGACATGTCAGATAGCACAGGAACTTAACATCCCGTGAAATGCAGCTCACGGCCTTTGTGCTGAAAAAGTAGTAGCAGTCTCATTTCTCCTGGAACCTCTAGGAAGAAAAAAAATAATCTATTTTAACTTCCCCCCCCCCCCNCTTTTGCCTAACACTATGCAGACTCTGGAGTGTTTTGGGGGGGATTTGGTGATAAGAAAAGAGGAGAAAAGACTGGGAGCTAGGTTTTGTCAGGAGTAGTGCTGCTGGTGTAGGAAAGGGCTTTGTTTTGTTCCTCTGTACACCTTTATCAGGCTGGTCTCTAATTCTTTTTAGTTCCTTTTTTAAAAATGTAACATTAATTCCTGTGAATTCCTGACAAACAGGACAACACTTCGGAAATTCCTATGTCTGTAATTAGGCCATTGGAATTGTGAGAAATACTGAGGTGGAAAGGAGATAGCATATTTGCAAAAATTACTGCAAGTTGAATTTCATGGGTGGAAAAACATGCGAGCTTTTCTGAAGTATTGCAGTATATTTCCGACAGTCAACTGGAATTGTTGGGGAAATGGTCTTAAAAGGTTTTGTTAATTACCTGGCTGTTCGGGTCACTGTGGATACTCACTTTAGACGGTAATAGCGGAATACAAATAGGGTGCTCAAGGGCTGCTTGTGTTCTGGTTGTGAACGACAACTGGGTGATAGCGGGTGCCTGACAAGAATGGTAATTCCAGACCTTTGGATTGAACTGTTTATCACAAAGTTTGAAGCCTCCAATGAATTAATGTAGTGTCTTTATCTGTGTTTCAATGAATTGTGTGAGATGTGTACCTTGACCTGCCATAGGAGTTGCTTCTACCAGCGTTTTGGGGACTATGTGTAGGGGTGGAGGGGATGCAGGGCTGCACAGAGTGTCTGCAGCTGGTGGCTTTTACCATGATAAACGTATGAACTTAGATTGCAAACAAAGCAAAACCTTCTGAAGGATTTTGTGACAGAGTTACTGTTTGAGAACGATAATATACTAAAATAGTTTTTGGTTTCCTCACAGGATCACATTGTCTTGAAAGAAGATGAAACACCAAAGAAGCTAGAAGGTGAGCAAAAGAAATTGCTTCCTCTGTTCTCTGTGAGAAGATAAGCTCTGACGAATAATTTCTTATGCTTCCTCTTAAAAACATAAGGCTAAGGCTGGCGTTTAGGATAATGTAACTGAGAAGTTTTCCTTCCGAGAGTCAGAAATTTAATCATTTGACTTCAGGGAAATGGTTCTCCTCCTCTTATTGAGGAGAACACCGCAGGCATAAATCCTGATACTCTGTGTGTGTGTAGATGTTTTGCTTGATAGCATGTATGTAAATATAGATAGATATAGAATCTGTATATATAGAAAAACATCATATCAGATTGCTTCTTCCTCCCTTGCCATCTCCTTCAAGTGTGTAATCTTGGCCTTCTGTAGTTGTAAATAACAAATAGCTGACTGACAAAATGTATTGTTGCTCAGCTAGTTATTGTTAAAGAATGATGGGAACGCCGCTTTTAAGCTCAGCGTGAAACGATTCAATGATGTGCTGCATCTCTTAATTGCCTGAAACTACCAAAATAATCCTGAAGCTATATTGCCTAGCCTTCGTATCTTTGTTAGAAAGATTGCTGAAGGAAGAGAGGAATTGTTGGGAAAAGTGAAATTCTTCCTCAGCATCTGTTTGCTTCAGGAAAAATGAACAGATGTAGAAATGTTACTGTGCTATGGATGGGAGACGTGGGAAATAATACAGCCTAAAGAAGATGAGGCGATTTCTGCACTACAGAATAGCAAGTTGATCTAATGCCTTTTCTTCTTATTCAGCTACAGAAAATATCAAACCACAGCTGGAAGATGGAGGCGAGAAAAAAGATCTGGGCAAAGAGGAGCGATGCAAGGAGCCAGAACCCAAGATAGACAATCACGAGCCCCGATTAGGGCCAAGGCCACGCTCACACAACAAAGTTCTCAATCCGCCAGGGGGGAAATCCAGTATTGCGTTCTATTAGGGTCATCCGTTCACTTTCACTAACGGAGTCTGCACAGAAACTCTTGTCTGTGGTTGCGAGGTCAGTTTATAGACTATTGTTTGTGGATAGATTCTTAAGCAGATGGATGAGGGTTATGCTGAAGTACGTAGGAAGGATAACCCGATGATTTGGGGAGGGAGGGCTGGGGAGGGAAAGGGTGCCCTGTGGAAGATGGGAGTATTGGACTGCCTGGGTGGGTGGCAGAGGGGACATTAGTGTAACTTTGTGAAAGATCAGTGCTGCTTTGTGGTGAGTTCATCCGACTGTTAGGTTCTTAGCTAGCCTGTGGCTCAGGACACTCTTGTGGAGTCAGGCTTATCCCTGCAGTCAGCACGTAACACGTTGTGAATGCGCGGGGAGCTGGAAGTCACACCTGACAGACTGTGAAGCACAGCAGGAGGGCTCTGCTTTCCTTAGGCAATAGGATGCAGCTTCACAGTGTGTGTTCACTTGCAGTCACTTTGATGTAAGTACGTTCCCCTGGAACAAGTAGTGCTACCATGGGTTTGAGTGTCTTCAGTCTTTGGTTCGCTTTTTCTCCTTTCTTGCTTTGCAGCACATGATTGCTGATATAAAGACAACATCCTCAAAGTTTCTTTTAGACTCATAAACCATCATAGGTTAATAAATATCATGGTCTCCCCCTCCCCAGAGTGTTCAGGCTTTCCGATGCCTTCAGTAATCTACTGATTACTACAGGTAGCTCTTGACAAGTGATAATATCAGTCCAACATACTGTTTCATGTAGGTGCTTCTAGAAGACTTTTATTTAAAATATCCTGGTTGAGTGCTTGCACATTTTCCGGTAAAGATGTGGGCGCAAACAATAGCTTCATGGTACTCTTTGAACAGAAGCATACCATTACCGTGGAGAATATATTGCGGTGTCAGCCAGCTTTGACCCAACCCGTATAGAAATGCCTTACCTGCTGCAAGGGTTTTCACTTTGTACCCTGCGGAAACCAGGACTGTTCTGCTGTCTTCACCACAGTGCGTTTGTTTGTTTGTCTGTGCTGACTCTGTTAGTGAATTCTCTTGTCTTTGGTCAGCCTTACGTTTGCCTTTGACTGCCTCGGATTTTTTTGGTAAGGTTGGGAGAAGAAGGTGGATTCTCCCCAAACCACAGCTGTAGTTCTTTTGAGACATGCTGGAGACCGTGCTAGTTGGAGACACAAAGACTTTAGCAATACAAGCCTTTTGGGCATGCTGGCTATCTTAAATCATGTTTGGAAGATGTGCATGTTTTGCACAAACATTTGTTGAGGAGGGTAGTTCCCCTCACTTGTTCTCTGAATGGACTTTCTGATCATACCCAGAGCTTTGATACATGAATGTTAACATTAGGTGCTTACCGTTCAATGTATTTGATAGTGACTTTTTAAATTTGACATATCCAAACAGGAGTTGTTCAGGTACACCAAAGAACAAGTGGCCTTATCTGTGTTGTTATCAGCCCACTGCTGTTCTAGCCCAGGTTCCCTGCTGTTTAGAGGGGTCTGTCTCTGAGCCAGGTGCTAAAACACTCTGTGATTGTAGCGCTCAGTAGACTGCTCAGTTCGGTTGATGTCACACGGGGTGCACAACTGCGTGACGACTTAGTTGCCTTTTCAGATAGTGAAAGTGAAATACATGGGGCAGCGCTAAGGGTAAAAATAGCCGTGGAAAGTAGGGATTTCAATGCGTTTGTACCTTTCAGATAGGTCTGGAACTCCCTGTTGTTTGCCCCCCTGGGAAAGCGTGGCAGTGATTCGGACTGCAACCCTGTCGTGGATTTATGTTACTTCCAAACATGTATTTCCTAGCAGCTGTACCTGAGTCCGTGCTCTCTAGCCTCTGGCTGAGTCTCAGATGCATCTATCTGTTTCAATCCCTTGTTCTGGTACTTGAGAGGGTTTTAAGAGGCTGCCATGTGGAAAACTCAACCGGAGGCAGCTTTCTGCATTGAGGGGGCTGGTGCAACTGTCGCTGCCTGTAATACTGAGCTTAGGCTTGGCATCTTTTTAGTACCTGATGTGCATTGGCTACGGTGCCTGTCTTCTAAGCAGCAAATTCCAACTAGGCCTTAAACTAGTTAAACCGTGTTCATTTTCTTGCATTTCTTTCTTTGGAATCTAAACCATGTTTTCAACTCATCAAGTAAGACTGATAAGAACATTTCTCTGGGACAGGACCTTGGAAATCAAATGATAAATCATTCAATTGTCAATAAACCTCTGTATTTTGTTACTTCATTGTGTGCCATAGATGTCTGCTTGTATAAATTAACCACTAATCTAGTTCAATGTAGATACACTGGTGAATTTTATTATCTGAAATGGGAAAAATTGCACAAATCTTTTCAGTCGTTCTGTAGTGGGGAGTATGCGTTGGAAATGTGGCATCCTGCTCGAGGTTGCTCACGAGACAAGCACCTCTTGTCCCTGGGGGGTGTGAAGGGACGGTACCAAGGGTGGGCCGTTCAGGTCAATGCCTTTTTGTGGGCAGCATTCCGTGGTGGCCTGTACAACACAGGGATGCTGTTATGCTCTTCAGCAATATTGTAAATAGGCTTAAATATTCAAATATATAAAATACTTTAGTATGTTTGTAGAATAGTGTAGTAATTCCTCTTGAGCAGGGGATACTCTTTGTGTGGAGACGTCATACCCCCACTTCTGCACTGCCGGTGAGCGTGTAAATTCTCCTCATGTGCCAAACTGTCTTGGCTGGCGGTGTGGAGGTAGCTACAGCTACAGAAGTCCTTGTTCCGGGTGGGTTGGACGTGGTTGCCTCTCAGCCAGGACGTTCTAAACCTGCTGCCTTCGTCCCTTTGTTTACAGATTGTGATCCCCCCAGAGCCGCTCAGCCAGCACGTGTTTCTGCAGTGACTCCTGTACCGTGCACTGGGACGTACGGTGTTCATAGTTCAGAACTCTTCTCTCAAGTGTGCACAGTGCTTTGGGTAGGATCTGCTTAGTGTGGGACCCTGGGAATGTTCTTAATGGATAACACATGAGCAACAAAGGTCTGTCCTTCCTTTGAACTGCTGACAACTAGGAGATTACAGGATAGTTCCGCTTTGCAACCCTACGTTACGTCATTGCTTTGCCCCTAAATTGAAGGTTTGTAGCTTAAACACTTAGGATAGAATATTATCCAGGCTTCTGTTTCCGTCTTGGAAGGAAAATGATGATACCTGTTATGATAAGCTTAGCTTGGAAAGTGGTTGAAGGGTGATTTGCATGCTTTCGTATGTCATGTACAATTCTAGGCATAGCTGCTGCTTAGTTCTGAAATATGTCACCGTGCCCATCCAGTACGAGACGATGCTGCTCTAATGAACAGCCGGGCTGCGATGTGTCATCCCTCCTGATCCCCCGAGAACCTGATTAACCCAGATCGGTCCATGCTTTCCCCTAGTAAGACTGCTGGCTTCCATGCAATGCCTTTTAAGCAAGCACTGATGATGTCCTCCTGTTACAGCACTGCCTGACCGTTGATAAACAGCCCACTTTGCACTCTTAATGAGGAAGATTAACATCCTCTCTGTCAGTGTTTTAAGTAGCATTACTGTGGGTTTTTTCAAGGATTTATAGAGGTTAATCAGACTTGGAATATCTTAAGTACATTCCTGGGGCTTGTCTAGTGAAAGAACGTAGGTACAGTAGTGTTGTGTGGAGACAATTGGTTTAAGCGCTAAATGAGGTGCGTTCCCTGAAACATTCTCAATGTTGCTTATGTGTAATGTGATCGCACGGGTGCCTGGATGCCCAGGTATCTTGGCTACCTGTGTGATCGTGTGGAGTACAGTTTGATGTCCGCCTGTCAACGTGTACTTGGTTGAAAACTTGTATCTTCGTAGTTGGGAAGCCAGCTGGGCACCTAGCATCGTGTTGGAGCCCTCTGGCGTCTCTCCTCTTGAACTTCAGCTTGAAGCTCTGCTGAAAGAACGTCATTGAGGCTGGAGTTTTACATTGTTTATTTTCCTTGAGGGACAAAGTGGGATCGCAACCAGGATGCTGTGCTGTGCCGGACTAGAGAAGGCAAAAAGATTTCTGTGTGCGTGCAGGCTCTCTGCTGGTGACAGAGGGCAGGGCTAGAGAGAGACTCTGGCACACGATAAGCCATTTATGTCATTAGGTGTTAGGAGCTGGGCAAGAAGTAGGCTACCCAAGAACTGGTGCACAGAGCCCCGCAAACAGCCGGCAGCCTCAGCTGGATGTCCAGACTGCCAGCCTGGTGGCTGCCTGCTCCTCCCTCAAAATACAGTCGACGAGCAGAAAGAGCAGTTATTAATCATTGTGCTAAATTTGCAGCCCTGATTATTGTTATCATTTTGTCTTGCTTCTGGAGGTGAAGACTGTCCTCTCTTGAATCTGGCTTTCCCTTTCTTTCAAGCTGCAACTCCTGATAGAGTTAGCAGGACCTCCTCCTCCTCCAGCAGAGCCGAATGCTGGCCGTCACCAGCAAGGACGCAGTAATTTGCTTTGCCCATCAGCCTCTCTGCCTCCAGCCAGCTTCTAGTTCTGGGCTCTCACCCACTGCTTTCCTCCTTCCTCCTACATCTGCATGTATTTTAAATAGTAGCAATGCTGCCTTTGGTCTCCATGATCCCTCCCGCGCTGCGTCTGGGTATACACTATTTGCCACTTAAGCCAAAACACGGCCAGCTCTGTGTCAAAGTGTGTCAGAAGCATAGAGCTCCGTGGGAGGTAACCGGGAAGTTTGCGTTGTGCCGGGTTCTTCATAAAGACGATGGCTCTTCCTCCCCTGCCGCCTCCCCCAGACTCGGGTACGCATGTGCTCCACTTGTAAAAGCGTTCAACGTTCTGGCTTCTGGGAGCATGCTCTGGAGCATGATCAGCCAAAAAAAAAAAAAAAAACCAAACCACCCACCTCAGTGTAAGTTGCCTAAACTGAAGTTCACTTCAAGTTTCCCAGTTTATATTTTTAAGAGCTGCGATCCGCTGTGCCTTACGCAGGAGGTTCTGCCAAAGAATATCGCTGAACAGAGCTTACCCTTTCCAGGGTCGCCCAAGGCTGAGGGTTCGGTTACCTGCATTACACCATCGGAGCAGCACTACGGATGTTAAACAAAGCCAGCTGATGGTTTCTTCCCATTTCTTGCAGCGCGCTGACCCCTTTCATTTTCATGACGCTTAAACAAAGTAGAGCGCCATGCAATTGCTTGGTATGTTCTCAGAAGCGAGCTTGGCATCTCAACAGCAGGTGTCGAGAAGGAATCGTAGTCAGGCAAAGCGAAGGTGGCTTTCCTGTCATCAGTGGAGTAATTAATGTAAAAAAGCAGTTAAACAGGAGTAACAGGAAGCTGGTGATGAACTCTAATGGAGATGAGCAGGAAGGCTCGTTCTCTGCCTCTCTGCTGTTGTTAAATCAGCTTCAGGCTTTATTCTCCTGAGCTGAAAGGCACACGAGCAGTCTCTGAAGAACAACTCTTTGCCCGTAAGAGCCTCTGGGAGAATCCTCCCAACCTAGAGGTGGTCTTTGTGCAACAGACTCGAAGGTCACTAGAATCTCCCACCATCTTCAGATTTAGATGAAAGGGTTTTTAAAAGCGTGCGCAGGGATCGTTGTACAGTGGGATTCACAACCGCGGTAGCCAACAGAACTTCTCCTCGTAGGCGGGAATGTAGGAAATAACGCGGGAATGCTTCACAGCAAAAGCTCCTGGAGTAGGCAGTGAGACTTCCAGCACTACGTCGGCAGGAACCTTGTTAACCAGTGGCAGATTTTTAAGGAAAATATGTCACAACTCTTCAAAACAGAAGAGTAAAGTTTCTCTTCTGCTAATTTTGATGTAGATTATGGGATGGCAAACAGGAATGGCTGGCTTCTGAGCTTCTCCCATGAAGAACCAAGTACAGGACTCTCCGTGGGTGTCCCAGCGCTCCTTCCGGGAACAACCAGGTTGAGTTCAGCTGCAGCATCGTATGGTCTATAAACCGAGGAGGCTGATGGCTTCCTGCCAGGCAGGCTGGAGTCACTGCTTTTAAGCCAGGTGTTGGTAGTACTGACACAAAAAATCAGCTTTCTGTACAAAAAGCTCCAACACGAGTGTACAGTACTGCTGCGTGTGGTTTTTCGTAATGGCATTTGGAAATTCACCGTGGCGTTTTTCTACTATGAAAAAACGCGACTGCAGCATTTCAGCCCTGAAGAGCAGCCCGGGGACCAGCAGCCGAGGGGCGTTACTTAAGGCACAGTCTAGCAGGAGGCCGATTTACCAGTGAGAACACTGGTGCGGCCTCACAGGGCGTACGGAGTCCTGATCTGGGGTCTCTAGAGGGAGATGCGACTCGAGGAGGGAGTGCAGTGATGGGCCACAGAGGTGATAAATGGACCGGAGCACCTTTCCTAGGAGGGGAGGCTGGGACAGCTGGGGCTCTTCAGCCTGGAGAGGAGAAGGCTCGGGGAGATCCTGCCGGTGTGTTTAAGGACCTGCTGGGAGGGCGGGAGGGAGGACAAGGGAGCCAGACCCTGCTCCAGACAAGAGGCAACGGGCACAAATTCAACCACGCAACATTCCACCTGAACACAAGGGAGCACTTTTGCTGTGAGCGGGGGTCAAACGCTGGCACAGTCGCCCAGAGAGGGGCGGAGATGCTCCAACTCTCGCCGGACGTGGCCCTGGAAAACCTGCTCTGGCTGACCTACCAGGGGCTGCTGGACTAGATGGGCTCAGGAGGTCCCTGCCAAAGTAAAGGAGTCTGTGCAGTTCTGGGACTTCTCGCCGCACCGAACTCCGACAGGGAAATCCTTTTAATTGTCTGTGGTCTGAAATGAATTCACAGCGTAACCTGAAACTTGGAAGACATTGTTCTCTGAACGCATTCTCTTCTGCCAATCAGTTTAAGAAAACTTTGCTTTGATGGGTGGACTTGTCTTCCACGACATCAACTTAAAATGTGACTTCCCTGGATGCTGTCAGTGCCTAAATTGCTTTCAGTCTACCAGAGTTTGTATTAAATGCACCTCGAGCAGGGCTGCACTTTTTCTTAAGGATATGTAATAATTTATAAGTCATTCACTTCAGCATTCCTTGCACTTGGCTACGTTAAAGTTTACTGCATTCTTAAAGCATCCTTTGTGCTTTTGTAAACACTGAGTGAGCATTTTTGCATAGTGACAAGGGCAGCTGCCTGAGTAAAAGAAGCCTCTAGCGTTCGTAAGAGCACCCTGCTTTAAAGGACAGAATTTCAGATCAAACCCTTTTATGCTTTTGAAGGCAAATGAATAGGCATGGCGTACGGAAGCATTTCTAGCAAGGTAACAGCTAATTAAGCTCGGCTTCTGTGCAAAGAGCAATCAATTTCATTAATTCAGGCTCCTGCCGAAAGAATAATGATGGCGGCACTTGCACGGATGTGTAACTTGTGAAAGCCGCGCGCTAATCTCGAGCAGTGAGCGAAGCAGCAGGCCTGCCGAGGTGCGTGGATTAGCAAGTGCTGCTGCATAGGATTCTTGGAAGGGAGAAAGAGTGGCGGATGCGGCAGGCACAGCTTACGTGGGCTGTTTTGATGCAGAGGAAAACACCACTCTCTTAACAGCTAATGCACAAGCTTCAGTTAGGTTAGTGTCACTCCCTGCAGTTCTTAAAGTGCCCCACGCAGGTCTCTGGACGTTGGAGAACGCCTCAGAACCATACAGCAGACACCTTTCACTTGTGTGCCGGGCCTAAGAAAGCGGAAACTTTCCCTTGCTGTAGACAATTCCCTTCACGCTTCCCTTTAAAGGTATTTAAAATACACGGGCTAAAAATCCGCTTTCAGACAGAGGTGATCAGCGCGGTGTCTGGCAGCTCTCATTGCTCTCCTGCTGCAAAGGTTCAGCTGACAGAGCCTTCCTTTCCGGGGTCGTCGTCGAGGAGCGGTGCTGCATCTGCAGGGGCTCTGTCCTCCTGCTCCACAGGTGCGCCCTTTCTCGTTCGGTTCAGTGTCCCACCCTGGAAATTCAAAGCGGCCATTAGTGACAAAGAGCGCACTGTTCTTCCTGTACAGGCATATTCCTGCTCCAGCTGGGTCCTGGCCCGTCCCCTCGCCTCCTTGTAAAAAAATACACAGCCACCAAGAGCTTGAGCCGGGGCAAGACCACTACGTACTGCCGCGATGTTGCAACAGGTAGTTCTCCTTATGCGGTCCCGTTTCTGCGTGGGGGGAGTTGCTTCCATCCACAGCTAACGGCTATCGCACCGAGAAAAGCAACTCAGTGATGCAAGGCTGGTCTTCTGCTTTTGTCACTTACCTGTTTCTTGTCCACGACGTTGAGGCTAACGGAGGCAGCAATGCACGCAATAGTGTTTGCCAACATAAAGATCATCATCTGTTGCCAGCGCCACAGGGGGATCTTTAACTCACTAGAAAAGGCCAGAACAGGATAGAACAAGTAGTCACTGGAAGATACTCAAGGCACCTCCATAGTTCTCGCAGCACCAGGTTGCAGACACCTACTGCAGCACTGCTGGGGCCTCTGCTTGAAAAACACAACAAACCCAAGAAAGCATTCTCACCTGGACTTTGTTCCTAGAATGTGGCCAACGATCACATTGGAAAGGCCAACTCCGACCATCTGCACGGAAGTCGCAAGCCCCATAGCTGTCCCTAAAGTTGCTTGGGGGACCACAAGAGGTATGGATGGCCACATACTAGCCTGGTAGGAGTAACGAGAAGAGGAATTAATTCAAAGCCTTGTTTAAAGGTGTTAGATGGTCATTGGTTTAAAAAGCAATTACTCCCACTAAATAAATATTTATACTTTCTCTTCAAAATATTTATCCCTCACAGCCTACTGGCTGGTTCCAGACTGTTCCACATCCTTCTCAAGCAGCTTGAGCCAGCACAGACAATACGTGTTCTCTGAAACTGGTTATAACCCGACTCCAGATTTCCGAAGGGGAGCCGCACCCGAGGATTTAGCTCAGAAGACCCAAAGGAGAATCGGGTGTTAACGTTCAAGGTGGAAAAGCATAAATGGATTAATGCCTCGTGCTGTATCGAATGGTCCCTTACTCTGCTTGGCGTTTTGCTCCATATTGATTCTTTGGGGTTTATTTGTCGGTAACCAAAGTCTTCAGGATTGGGGAGCCAGTGATTTCACGCTGTGGCTGCTAAACCTGCTCACCAGGACACGCGGGCGGTGACGTCCGCCATCCGGGATGCAGGAGGAGCACAGCCACAAACCACTCAACCACAGCAGCGGGGCTGCGAACTTACAGCAGCGAAGGAGTAAGTAATCCCCAACCCGACGGTACAGACTAACGGAGGAACGAACGTGAACGCCAGGAGAGCGAAGACTGGCAGAGTCAACGCAGCACAGCCGACGGCAAAGACGCCTCTCAGTCCAACGTAGTCCTGGTAAAGGAAACAAAGCGCAGGCCTCTTGCCAGGGGTCCCCGCTTCCCGCCAATCCTAGCGACGCGCGCAGCTGCCCAAAGTGGGCTGGCATGAGTGGCCGCAACACGTCGCTTCCTGGTTGCTGATACCGCAGCAGACCAGCTCTTACTAGTTCCTCTTGCGTACTCACGAGCCCAGACAGAAACACTTGTCACAATCAGTGTCCGGCAGTCATGTGAAATGGCAGGCTTCAATAAAGGGGGTGAAAAGCCACCCCTTTGTGCCCTGAGAAACAGGGAGATAAGGAAAGTTTGACAGAATAGGGCCTGGTTACAGGCAGGCTGTCCTTTCCCATCTGCTTGCAAAGCTTATCCCGATCCTTTCTGTTCCCGGTCTCAGCCTTCGCGAAAAATACAGCCCTTTACCATGGCTTGATGCTACCGCAGCACAATGAAGGGACGGAGGGGAGAAGAGGTTAACGTTATTTCTTGTAATTTAATTCAGACTTCAAATGCATCTTGCAGTTTGCAAGGAATTTACGGGACTGCTTGTTCAGCAACAACGGGCTAAATTCTGAGTGAGGGGGGTGTAACGAAGACATTTCAAAAAAAAAAAAAANGAGGAAAAAGTTATCAGGAAGCGCTTCTTCCAGTTTTGGGTACTCACAATTAATATGCCAACTGCTGCAGAGAGGAGGAGGGAGCTGTCGTACACTGCCCCAGCAACGTACGCGGCTGCCTGCTGACTGTAACCAGAATATTTATCCTGGATAAACTTGCTAAAAATAAAATGGGGGGGGCAGAATGACATAATTAGGATGCTTGATCTGGTTATTTTGACAGAAAGTAACTCTGAGCACAAACATATGGACGGGAAGGGTTTTAACGAGAGGACTTGTAAACAAGTTTGATTCCATCTGGTCTGTAGTGCCAAGCCTTGGTTGCTTTATTTTCTTTTTAATTGGCGCACGCCATAGAGAAGCCGGTAGCTTAAACAGCCACTTTCGAGATGCTTCTGCAAGTGCCGAGTAAAAACTGCAGGTGAAAGTTGGGCGTGTGTGCAATTACAGCAGCACCGCTCGCGAGCAGCGATTTGCCGTCACTTGTCCAAAAGATACAGCTGGATTTTTTTTTTTTTT